>ML682020.1:6967655-7073503 GCA_007922195.1 Podocnemis expansa | reverse complement strand
CTCACTGACCAGAGTGTTAACCCCTTCCTCCCCAAGGGTTATTACACCTTGCTATACTCTAACCCCCCGTAGTGAGCGTTCCACTAAGGAAGAAACTCACATTTTCAATTCATTCCCTGTCAGGGGCGCAGGGACACATACGTGTCGTATATTTCAAAAGAAATTTTACAACTCTAATCAATTCTCACTCCCACCCATCCCCTCCCACTAGTCGTTGCATCCTGGAGATGGGCGAGGGGGCCCACTGAGTCATGGAAACATCAAGACTCAGGCACGTAGAAATATCTCAGTAACATACCCATACTTTTACCGCAATTCCCTATTACACAGATCTGGGGCTTTACACATCCAGATTCTACGGCCTCCTTCCAAATTTTCTTCTTAAGAGGATACTCCAACTACTTATCCTTGGCTTCATCTGACCACTTTGGTCTCATTTTCCTGCCTTTCAAGGATTGGTGAATACATATAACCAGGGGTTAGAGAAGGTGTTCTGGTATTCACAAGGTGTTGCCCACCATGGGACTATGTTCACCAGGTGGTCATTCAACTTTCCCCCACACCTCCCTGGGATTTTCTCCTTTGGATAAACCAGCTGTATATGTACATATATAAATAGATATATAAAGAAAAAGGGGGTTTCTCCCTTTTCGCCCCACCAATTCCTATCTCCTGGTGCTTGCTTGTAGGCTGAGTTCTAACTTTGGGTGCTACTTTTTCTCTCCCTGTCAGTAGTTAACTGGGGGTCTAAGACCAAAGGAAACTCCCTTATACACTTCTTCAACACAGGTTTATTGCCAGCCTCTGACATGCTCTATGTGACTGCTCCTTCCAATCTTCGATTGGTGGCTGTGGGTGTTTCCCTTAATAAGGTGACTTTTGGATCACCTACTGTCCCTGCTGATCACAGACAGGGTGTGCTCTAGGTTTGTAGGCCTTTCGGGCTAGGCCCTACCACTTCTAGGCTTCCCTATGCCTGGGCCATTGGCCTTTATGGGGGTTGCAGTGCTGAAGGAGGAAAAGAATCCAACTCTGTCCGCCATCCTCAGCACAGCTAGCAGTCACCTATTACTGAATGTATCTGAGCAATGCTCAAAGCAGAATGGTGGGTCACTTACCAGTAACCATCCTTCTTCGAGATGGACTGCTCGGATTCATTCACAACCCTTCCACCACACCGGTGACTTGGAGTTGGCGACTTCTAGGAACTTAGGAGGGACAGGGCTGCAGCCAGATATATAGCCACAGGGTGGCCGGGGGTAGTGGCCGCCAGCTCTGTTTTGACAGGCTAGGGCAAAAAGGTTTCCAACCAATCATGTCCTGCGGCCTGGATACACTTCTTACTGAATGAATCCAAGCAGCCCATCTTGAAGAAAGATGGTTACTGGTAAGTAACCCACTGTTTTGCCATTATTCCACCAATGAAGATTCCCTTTTGCTATTTCACTCCACTTGCTATTTGTTATTTCACTCCATTTCTTATTGCTTTTTCATGTATGGATGTTCTTACACTCTTATATTTTACTATCTGTTATATTACTTATAACAATGTTACTTAATTTCAATACATACTGAATATTTTTGTGATCTCCTTTACAGTCATGATTTATGAAGATGCACACACACATGCATATAATCAGCTGTGTATTATGAGTTGCAAGTATGCATCTGCAACTTGACTATGAAATGACCCAAATTTCTGGGGCTCAGAGTGCTGCTTGCTAACTCACAGAGGGAGAAGTCAAGGCAGAGTCAGAATCTGCTGTTCCATTTAGGAGAGGGGAACCATGGGAAGTGTGGCAACGTGGCCCCCAAGATGGGCCATGCCACCCACCCAATTCCCTGCCCAGCTCTCACAGAAAGAGCCCCATAACAGGTAAAAAGAATCCCCTACCAGCTCTTGGCTTCCTGAGCCCAGTGGGGGTGAAGGCATCTCCCCTGCCCAGCTGCAGCCTTGCGGCTCAGCCAGACAAGGGGCAAAGAGACCCCTGTCCCCGGCTCCCCCCTGCTGGCTGGGGGGTGGGCTCCTGGCACGTAAGGCGGGCGCGGGAGAGACGGGACCCTTGTGCCTGTCTCTGGGAGTGCTCGCTGGGCAGCAGGGGGTGGGAACCCCATGCTTGGCTTTAGGTGCGCCCTGCAAACCTAGAGCTAGGCATGGGGGTCCCACCCCCCACTACCCAGTGAGCGCTCTCAAAGCCAGGTGTGGGGGTCCCATCTCCCCTGCATCCAGAGCCTGGCATGGGGGTCCCTTCCCCCTGCCACCCGGCTTGCTCTGGGAGCTAGGCATGGGGTGCTTTCTCCCCACAACCCCCTTTGGGCACTTGGAGCCAGGCATGAGATGCTTTCCCTTACTGGCAGGCCAGCCAGTGGGGAGCGGGGGGTGGTCCCCTGGGTGCCCCCACTTCCTGGCCAGGGTCCTGATCTCGTCCCTGGCCAGGGTGCTGATGGGGGGCTTCCTTCCAGGGTGCCATGCACCCTGGGAGGAAGAAGGTCTACCCCGTTCTATTGATATGTGGGTTATATTGATATAACACAGCCACACAGGGTTATTTTGAAATGACAGTTTCAATATAACCCTCATTTTGATATAAGACAAGGTTTTATTATATCAAAATAATTTTCCTTATTTTGAAATAAGGATACATTGTGTTGACCTGCCATTGTCTAAATCAAAAAGATTATTTCTATTTAAAACCTGTGTGTGGGCATACTCATTAATGCTATGAAATAATGTAAATTAATATATTTATAATAATTTATTACAAAGAATTAAAATATTGAAAATAAAATATGTTAAATATTTAAAACAGAATATTATATAATGTAATAAAAACTACAGAATTTAGTATTTATATATAAAATAGTATAATGTAATGACAACCCTTGTCCTCTCCATTTCTATGATTCTATAAAAGTATGAAATCTCATGTCCCCCAGAAATGCCACTTTTTCCAACTGGTACCCAATGCCAAAACCAGGCATAAGATGTGACCCCAGAAGTGATCTCACTCAAGTTTCTGACAAACTGGAATGTTTTTTCCACAAAACCTTATGTCAGGGGTTGCAACCCCTGACATATGTGCCAAAGTTGGCATACGGGCTGATTCTGAGCAGCATGCAGGGCTGCTCAGGCTCCCCTGCTGGCCCTGCCCCCAGAGGTGGCTTTTGGGGTAAGTGAAGCAGGCAGCCGCTTGGGCCCCCAGCAGTAAGGGGGGCCCCATAGTGGCCACCTGCTCCACCTACCCTTGCTCCCATGGTGAATGGGGGCACCGCAGACTGTTAGGGCCAGAGGCTGCTCCACCTGCCTGCCCACCCGGCCTCCCTACAGTGAGCGTGGAGCAGCCAGCCCAGCCTACCCCCAGCTGTCCGCACCTCCCCAGGGGGTTGAGAGGGCTGGTGCTGAGCTGCTGTGTGCAGGTGTGGGGCCCTGGAACAGCTGCTCTGAAGAGTTTGGGCTGTTTCTTCCCCCAGCCCTCACCCCCCCAGACCCTGGATCAGGCCTGGAGCATCTGGAGATGAAACGGCCCAAACTCTTTAGAGCGGCCGCTCCAGGGCCCCACATGCCGCAGCTCAGTGCTGGCCCTCTCTGCCCCCTTGGGAGGCGCGGCCAGCGGGGGGCAGGCTGGGCTGGCTGCTTCGTGCTCACTGCAGGGAAGCTGGGTGGGCAGGCAGGTGGAGCAGCCTCAGACCCCTGACGGTCCATGGCCCACCCACCCCCCGCAGGAGTTGGAAGGAGGGGTGGTTAGGGCAGCAGGGGGGACCAGGGCCCCAGGGAGGGTGGCAATGGGGGCCTAGCAGGGACCCCATAAAGGGCGCCTGCCTAGGGCCCCCAATTGCCAAAGGCTGCCTCCCCCAAGTGAGGCCTGGAGGTTGGGCCACAAGAGGCTGGTGCAGCAGTTCCAGGCTCCCCAGGCTGCACTTCTCTGCTCCTCCTGACACCTACATGTAAACCATAGAACAGGGGTTGGCAATTCCTGGCATGTGTGCCAAATTTGGCATGCAGGCTGATCCTGAGCAGCACTCAGTGCTGCTCAGGCTTCCCCACTGGCCCCACTGCCAAGTGTGGCCTGTTGAGGCCACAATAGCTGGGGTGGCGTGGCCACACGGCTCCGCTTCGGAGGCAGCACAGCGGTGCTCAGCTTGGCAGGGGAGCGGCTTGGCGCAGCTCAGGGGGCCCAATGCTGCTCAGCATAGTTTGGGAGCTCAGCGCGGGGTGCCAGAGCAGCTCATCAGCCACTGAAGCACCAGATCAGTGCAGGACGCTAGAGTGGCGTGGCTCGGTGCAGGGGGCTGGAGCGTCTTAGGAGCCGGTGTGGCTCAAGGGCCAGAGCTGTGTGGCTCAGTGCTGGCGGGGACAGAGCAGCTTGTTGGGGCTTGGAAGCCTTCACAGTGTGGCTGTGCATGGGGGGGACCTGAGTTGCGTGGAGGGGAGCAGGGCGGCTCAGCCATGCCCCCCCCCCCCCCCCCCCCGGGGCCGCCCCCCCCCACGCCCCCCCCCCCCCCCCCCCCCCCCCCAGAGTCCGGCGCACCCCCCATTTGGTCCTGGCCCTGGCACCCACTGAGGGTGCAGTGGGGGGGGCTGGCAGAGGTTGCTGACCCCTGCCATACAATCATTCCTAGCCAATTACAACCTTTCCATTGGTACCCAACATGGCATATCACATATGGATTATTGTAAATATTGAAAAATAATCATCAATGGTCTGCTAAATCCAGACAGGGTCACACCCCCTATGATGAGCACAGCCTTCTGGGCACAGAACAAATTAATCTCCATCAGCGAGCTCTCTCACAAGGCAAGCACAGCTCAGTTGGCCGCAGTACCAGTTTTGCTTTACCAGTGGGCACCCTAGAGTAGCAGCTTTTAAACCAAGCTTTGCAACCCCAGCACTGGGTTGTAGACCCTCTGGTACAGCATCATGGTATCTCCTTCTGTTGTAGCTTTAAGACTGGAATGCATTACTCAAAAATGTAGTTGTTGGGTTTTTTTTTTAAATGGGGCGTGGGAAATTTTGAAAGATTTGCAGTACCAGTGGTCTCCACCAGTGGGCACCCTGTGGCAAACCCGTCCAGGCTGGTGCAGTACCACTTCTGTCCACGGGAGGGCACCCCATGGGCTCTCAGGCTGAGCCTGGCAGTGCTGCACAAGGCCACCAGAGGTCCTTGCAGGCCAGCAAGCAGCATGGAGGGAGCAGGGGAAGGGGACAGCTGCCATAAGGGCATGGGATGGAGGCTCCCTGGGCATCTTCTACTGGACTGGGCCCAGAGTCCCAGTAAAAGCTGTCTGCAGCAACCCCTGCCATGGCACCCACAGAGGGAAGCTCAGTGTTAATATCTGGGGCAGCAAGAACAGCAGGCCCTGTCTGCGCTTCCTACAACATGCTGCTTTTCTGGGACCCCCACCACAACCCTGTCGACATCCCTCAATCCTGACTCACAGCTCCCTGCACTGCTGGCTCTGGGCTTCCTCCCCCAACTACGCTGATGCTGCTGGATCCTGGTCGGTGCAGCCAAGAGACGTTTGAGTGTGGCTCATCAGTGTGCTAAACTGGGCCTGTTATTTGGAAGGTCCTGTCGTTGGCTCGGCAGCAGTTAGTCGCGGTGACTCACTGGGCAAGATGTTGGTCTCTTTGGGGCCCTTACCTGCTGATGCCTCACCTCCAATCATACAATAACCACCGAATCCTGCCTGCTGTAGACCTCATGGGTGGAGCCCTCAGCAACCTGAGACTGTCCTGGGCCATGCACCGCTGTGAGGTTTGGCTGGCGGCCCCCATGACTGTCCCAGGGAACAGCCTTTGCTCAATTCGCCAGCACTGGGGAGGATGGCTCAGGCAGAGAATTGCCCTCCTCAGTCACGGTCTTCACCTGTAATGAGAACAGGAGAGACTTGTGCACCCTGGCCTTGCTGCTAACCCTGCTTACTGGGCAAGAGGAGGAGGCAGCACATGAGACAACTCCCCAGTGAGAGATGCCAGCTCCATTGCAATGTGTGCCCCCAAACACCAGCACAGAGGCGGCCTTAGGCAGTTGGGGGCCCTAGGTGAAGACCCTTTGTGGGGCCCTTATGGACCCCCAATGCTGCTCTTACCAGGGCTCTGGGCCCCCATTGCCACCCTAAATGCCTCCCCCCACAATCCCAACTCCCACAGGGGTGGGGATAAGCGGGGAGCCATGGACTGCCAGGTCCAAAAGCTTTGCTGCCTGTCTGCCAGACTAGCCTCTTTCCAGCAGGGGCGGAGCAGCGCTCCCTGCCTACTTCCAGCGCAGTGGGAGGAAGGAGAGTGGCCCGCAGTGCTGCAGCTTGCTGGGAGTGGGGTCCCTGGAGTGACCCGCTCCGAAGAGTTTGGCTGCTTCACCCTGGGCCACCACAGGCCTGGAAGTGGCCAGACCTCTTTGGAGCTGGCCGATCCAGGGGCCCACTCTGGGCAAGCTGCAGCACCTCACCGGCTGCTCTGCGCCCTCCCCGGGGTACGCGTGGCCAGCTGGGATAGGTGGTGAGCGCTGCTCCCACCCCGCTGGACAGAGCAGGTCTGGCACGCAGGTGGCAAAGCTTCTGGTCCTTGTGGTCTGCTGCCCTCCAATTCCCCACCACCCTGAGAGCGCAGGGGTAAGCGAAGCAGGCGGCCGCTACAGGGCCCCCTTACAGCTCAGGGGCCCTAGGCGACCGCCTGCTTCACTTAGCCCAAAAGCTGCCCCTGCACCAGTACATCAGTGACACACCTGCAGATGTACATGCACCCACTCGGACACGCTGACACAGATGTACGCCCACGGGTGCACAGTTGCATCAGCCTCCTGCAATCCAAAGAGGGGTGTTTTTCCTGCTCAGTTATTTTGGTGGTAACTAGACACCAGGCTGGGCCGGGCCAGCCAGCTGCCCTGTGTTTGTTTTGGCATCCCTGGCAGCTCCTGTGCAATGTGCCCGCCCAGAAGCCTGCTGGATGTCTACAACTTGCCCGGGGGGAAAAGAGAGCCAGGTGAACTTGCAGCCACCCAGACCCCAGTGAAGAAGTGCATCTGTGCTGGGGGGGGGCAGGGGCAGGGCTGACCCCCAGGTGAGGGGCTGGGCTGTAGGGGTAGAGGCGGGTGCTCTGAACAGGTGGAGATGACTCAGTTATTTGACACTGCAGCTGAACGGGAGCTCACTCCCCTGGGGCAGAGTGGCTCCAGTGCCCGTCCACAATTCCTTGAACAACCCCTCCCTCTTCACGCCCATTGTCCCCACACTGCTCCCAAGACTGTTCCTGGAGCCAGTCACTCAGGTAAGGAGGCTGACGGGGGGCTGGGGGTGTACAGAGTTGGTTTTTACCAGCGATGTATTATCCCTGTCCTAGTCATGCATTTATTCCACTGTCACAGCCCACTGCATCCTCACCCATCATTCTCTCCCACCTCACCTGGATCTGCAGGATTTGCCCACGGAGTCTGGCACGTGCCCTCACAGTCCTGGAGTGGGTCCCTGCTGTAGTACCCCAGGAGTTAATGGGCTCTGCAGCATGAAGTTTAGGTGGGGAGCAAGGGGGCTCAGGTAACTCCCCTCACTCTCACCCCTTGTTTGTGGCTGGGCCACTTCAGAGCCCAGGTCTCTCCTCTCAAAGGGAATCTCCACTGCTGACGATGTCCGCTGTCCTTAAAGCTTCACTGCAGCCCTGAACAAAATGTGGCTAGACCAAGGGAGAGAGGCCAGGACTCCTGGGTTCTGTTCCCAGAGGTGGGTGCTGAGTAGAGGCTGAGTGAATGGCTCAGTAGGAGGGCTATTGATTCTTGGGCTCTGGGATCCAGTGGGATCTAGGGGTTAGAGCAGAGGACCCTGGATGGCAGCACTCCAATGCTAGTTCAGACTCAAATTTGTTTAGTGACCTTCAGCTGAGGCTGTGCCTTGGTTTCCCCACGTGTTGCCTTGAGAGGGTAGCTGCTCCCTGCCTCTCAGGGGTGTTGTGTGGGATGTTACTGGCCTGCAGCCGAGATCCTCAACTCTACGGAAGCACAACTCAGCCCTTTGTCTAGCCTGGGGCATCATCAGGCCATCCTGAAAAAAGGGAAGAAGGAGAATCTAGGAAACTACAGATCAGTCAAAGCAAACAAGGAGTCAGGGGCACTTTACAAATTTATTTAACACATGAGCTTTTGTGGGAGAAAATTCTACTTCGTCAGATGCTTGAATATGGGAAACTCACAGAATGGGAACAAAATCGATGCAGGGAAGTGTAAGTCATATGATAAGGCAAACAGTTACAGCAAATCAAAGTAGTTGTTTGGATTCAAACGTGTCTGGAGGCCCCATCCTTGACTTTTGCCCAAGGCCCTGGAATCCCTAAGACTGCCCCTGGGCATGGCCATTGGTCTGTGGTCATTGTTTGTGCAATGGCCGTGTCTGAAGGTCTCCAGCTGAAAGCACTGGGTGCTGCACAGAGAATAAGCAGCCAGCTCCTGCCTGAAGAGCTCCCAACTGGGGCATCTCTGGTCACTACCATGATACAAACAAATCATTCATAGAAAACAAAAGGGGAGGTTTGTGCCTCTTTTGCCCTCTTAGACACTGCTCTGCTCCTCATTGCCATGGTTTGCAGTCTTTCTCCCCATCTACACATGGGGAACTGAGGCACAGAGTGGCAAAGTGGCTGGGCCCAGAGCTCTAAAGGTGCCATGTGCCACAAGAAACTTGTTTTTGCTCTTTTGCAAAAGTTCTGTTTAAAATAGTCCTCCGCTCTGTCTTTCAGAAGGAAATTTTTAAAGGTGGGGTGGTGGAGCTGGCTGCCGGGGAATGTGGTTTTAATGTGAAGAATGTGCTTTGAATCCTTCACTCACCAATGGGCTGCCATAAATCACATCACTTTGAAGAGTAAAAAGAATCCAACTCTATTTGAGGTCAACTGAACCCAGTTGTAAAACAATCATCTTTTTCTTTAATGGGCCCCAAACAGCCAACATTCCTGTCCCTCCTCGTTGAATGGCACAGTCCGGAATTTCACTTAATGGTTGGTTCCGTTGTGGTGAAATTTAACTCCCCCCCCTTTTTTTCTGGTACGTGTGCTGAAGTCCTCTTTTCTGTTTTCTAAACATTTTTCTGCAGACACTTTTTAATGCAGGATGGAGGGGATGTGGAGGAACCCACCCAAAGTCAATAACATTTGTTCCATCCTCCAAAGGATTTCAAAATATTGTGGTTAGACGGGGTGGAGAGCTCTATTTTCTGAGTAACAGATATATATTATGTGTGTATATTTTTAAATAATGGGGGACTGGCTGGCGTGGTGGGCATTTAAAGTCTCCTCACCACCAGGTGGTGGTGTTTACAGCCGGTAATGGATAAATGATCAAATTGGAGGGTTTTGTCTACATATACCAGGTTAACGGAAGGTGGGGTTTTCAACCACTTTAGGCTAAAGGCTGCATGGGTGATTTTATTTTGTTTTAAACCACGCTCATTTTAATTTAGCTTAAATCGATAAGGAACTGAAACGCGCTGCTTTCAAACTGAAATAAGAGTGCCCCCACGGGAGGTTTAAACCAATTTAACTCAACTGGAGTATGTTGGTGGGATCCCAATGCATGACTCTGCTCCCCCATCATACACTAATTCAATGGGTTTGTTCTGCTATCATCTCACGAAGCCATTTAAACCAGCACAGAATGAGTGTACAGTATGACATTTGCTATATTTTATAAAGCCTCTGGTCCTGGAGTCATCTTACCTCACACTTTTACCATGTAATGCCAAGTCAGTGGTGGGGATGGACCCTGCGAATCTTAAAGCAGAAACCTTGCTGCATGAGCTGTCACGTCTGGCTCTGTGAGCTGGGCTTGCCACAGCTCTCCATGGTCCAACCAGCAGTGCTGAAGACAGAGCGCCACAGAGAGTGGGCCTGGCTTACAGTTTCACAAAGCGAAGTGAGTTTCTTGCCCCTGTGATAGCAGAGAAAAGCTAGCAGATGCAAGTTGAGTGCAATCCTGGGGGATCTGAAAGAAGGCTGATACAAAGATCCCCAGGTTTATGATCAATTTTTTTTAAAAAAAAATCTCATGAGTTTTGAACATGTGAGGTTACAATCGTGTTACCGTTCTGTTAGCCCAGAAGAGAATCAGGCTCCCTGTTGCTATGACAGCAGTAACCATAGAACCAGCTGCCCCCGAGAGCTGCGGGAATCTCATCTCTGAGCTCCAAGATTTGATAATCAGCGCCAGGACTTGCTATTTAGAGCAATAAGAACCATCCATCCAAGGAGGCTCGGGTGAATCAGGGGCTCCCTCGCTCTGATTCTTTGATCAGAATGGAAAACTTCTCCCAGGATGTGTTGGGACTGTCCCTGAGTGCAGCTAAAGCAAATATGATTAGGAGGGAGGAGACTTAATGAGCATTTAGAGCCCAGCTGCTTCAGCACTTTGGCTGTGCTGTCTTGCAGCAAGGATTGCACAAAGGAATGATTGACTCTTGGAACTCACTGCTGCAGGATGCTTTAAAGGCAAAGCTCAGCAAAGGGCAAGACCAAGAGTAACAGTAATCTCTATAGGACCATAGGAACTATTACAAGGGTACTCAGTTTTTAAGTTTCCAGGCACTTGCGGGATCAGGAAGAAGTGTCTCCCTGGTATATTGCTGTGCATTGGTTTGGGGCAGGACTGGATCAAGGCTCCTGGGGATGGGGGGTTGTGCATGTTTGTGGCCCTTCTCTCCCACTGTGGCAGTGGCACCCCCCACTGGGAGTGGGGCAGGCCAGCACTCAGCCCTGAGATCCTGCAGATTGGCCAGATGTTGGAGAGTGGGGGAACAAGCTGGCACTTGGGAGGGCTGGCAGTGGGGCCGAGCAGACCAGCTAGCAATGGGGTGGAGTGGGTCAGGCTGGGCCAGAAGCTCATGATGTGGGCTGGCCAGGACCTAATTTATTTTGATGAGGTGGCGTGCAGCCCCTCAATGTCTTTTGTTAATCCAGCCTTGGTTTGGGGGAAGGAAGGATGTTCATGCACATATAATGATGGGTTCTAAGTGAGCTGTTACCACTCAAGGTCAAGATGTTGGGGTAACTGTGGACAATTCTATGAAAACTTGCCCATTGCACAGCAGTGGTCAGAAACGTTAACAATGTTAGGAAGGCTTAGGAAAGGAATAGAAAATGACAAAAATGTCATAATGCCATGTCTGAAATGGTGTGGGGAAAGTGTTATTTCTGCTTTCACACAAAAAAACCGGTGGTCAGTTGGTGACATTAACAGGCCACAGGTAGAATACAAACAAGAGGAAATATTTTTTCACACAACACACCATTAGCCTGTGGAACTCACTGCAGTGGGTTTGGTGTGGGGCCCAAAAGCATAACTGGATTCAAAAAAGAACGTGATGAAGTTCCTGGAGGATAGGTCCATGCAGAGCTATTAGTTGAGATGCTCAGGGTGATCCTAAACCTCTGACTGCCTGAAGCTGCGGGGGGGGGGGGGGGACGACAATGACGATGGAGGGGATCTCTCCCAATTGGAGATAGGATGCTGGACTAGATGGTCCATGGCTGTGACCCACTGTAGCAGCACAGATATTCCTCAGAAGCATTTGGGGGAAAGGGGGCTGCTTCAAGGCTGTGGGGGTCTTTGAGCTGAAGGGAGTCTTGTCCTGATGGTCTCCATTTCTTAATCCACATGGCACCGAACTCTGGTCCCTTCTTTCATTAGGGTGTGTAGCAAGGAAGGCTCGATTCTTCAAAAGTAGGATGGCATGGGCACTGTGGGTGGCTGCAATCAGACTCCCATGTCCACATCTAGACGCCTAAATAAGGAGCCTCACTTCCAGCAGGGCTGAGTAACCCACGGTGCCCCTGAGAGATCAGGCCTTTGAGAAAGCCAGCCACTGGTTGCATCAGAGCCCAGCCCATGGTTTTCAAAAATAAAACTAGTGAACTGTGGTTTTTCAGAGTGTGAGGGCTGGGCACTTCATGGAAACTGGGCCCCTGTCAAGTGTCTCACTTTGGGTACCGCCTCCCACAGAGGCTCGCAGCATCATTGGTCACCTTTGCAAATCTGGGTTCCACTCTTTTTGAAAATCTTCGCCTGAGTCTCAGTGTTGCCCTCCAACCAGTGTGGGGTCCCATCAGTTCCAGGAGCCTTGAGACTCCCTGGATCCCACAGCAGCAGCTGTTTGATTTCTAGGGGGACTTGTGATGATTTTTTAGGCAGGAAAATTAATTTCTTCTTCTTTTATGAAAAATGAATTTTGAAATAAGGTTGTTATGAGGCAAAGTGCCCCACAAACTGCCAGGCACAATAAAGGGCATATTGAGCAGAGATGTTTTTATCAGCACTTGGGGGACCCAGGGAGGGCTATGGATTGTGGTGTTCTTAGAGAAGAGACAATTTTGGCTGTATTTGTACCTTTACCAGCTGTGCATCCTTTCTCCCCAGCCCCATGGAAAGTCGCTTAATGAAGTTCTGCTAATACTAATTAAATGAAGACAAAGCCCTGCACCCTGCCCATTGGTTGAATGCTTTACTTGCTTTGAATTCTGCCAGGGATCCCATGGGAGCTGAATAAGACAATGGGGGGGGGAGATTGACTAGCAGGGAGTGAATGGGGTATGTGCATGTGAAAGAGAGATTGAAAACAAGCAGTCTATGGGGGAGGGCCCAGTTCTGCACTACCAGAATCAGAAACTTTACTATTAACTGCAGTGGGAATAGGGTTGGGCCTATGGCTGCTATGTTTCATTGTATAAGGAGTGGAGAATGTATGTTGAGATTTCTGTCTTTATATGTTGGAATGAAGAGAGCAGGAGCTGGGGAAACCTTCCATGGCTTAGACCTACAGACTTTTGCTGGTATAAATATTTCCACGAGGAGCCTGGAAAACTCTCACACCACTCTCCCCAGCAAACAGAGCTATACCAGCAAAGAATTTGAAGTGTAGATAAACCTTAGGAGTTGGGGTGGGAGAATCAGTGGAGCTCTAAGCAAACTCTGCCCTAGGGTATCTCATGACTGGTACAATGAAAGTCTTGTGTCACCTTTAAGACTAAAAGTTGTCTTCAGTATAGGCTTTTGTGGGCTGCAACCCACTTCATCTGATGAAGTGGGTTGCAGCCCATGAAAACTTATGCCCGAAGAAATTTGTTAGTCTTTAAGGTGCCACAGGACTCTTGCTGTTTGTTTTGCTATATATAGACTATCATGGCTGGTACGTCTCTGAACGGTGCTGATGTAGTTGACGCGGCAAGTTCCAATGGTTAGAGCCCTGTGCAGATACAAAAATGTTGATCTTTATCTGCTCAGTGTCAGCCTGTATCCAATTCAGAATTTGACTGCCCAGTTTTATGTCCATTCACTGCCTCACTGCCTCACAGCAGCTCCAGCTTTTAGCACAGGAGCAGAGCATCTGGCTGGCTGCCACAGTTTTGCTGAGCTGAGACCAGGGTGGGGAAGGGAGCTGCTGGCAGCTCCATGCAGTTCAGAGCCTTCCCTTACCCCGATCTCGACATGTATGCCTACACTGTGTGTTTAAGTCGACTTAAGGGCCCTCAAGTCGACTTAAACAAAGCCCTGTCTACAATGCAGGGCAATAACGTCAACTTTAGCATCAGGTAAAGTTGACTTTATTACTTTGGCTTATAAAGTCGACTTTACAGTTAAGTCGACTTTATTAAGTCGACTTAAGGCAATGTGGAGGGGAAGTTGCCTTAAGTCGACTTAATTGGCCTCCCAACCACAGAAAACATGGGAATGGAGGCTGGCTAGAAGGTACAACACAGCTGGGAGCGTTTCCAGCTGTGCAGACCACAGCCAAACTCCCCATGTTCCCTGACTGATCTCCCCCGTTCTGAACTGGACTGGGCATCACAGCCCAACCTGGCATTTCCCCCATTCTCAGCCCACTCTGCACGTCTCCCCTGTTCTTTGCCAGCTCTGCATATCTCCCCTGTTCTTAGCCCAACCCCACGTCTCCCCTGTTCTTTGTCCAACCCCACATGTCCCCCCCTGTTCTTAGCCCACCCCCGCATGTCTCCCCTGTTCTCAGCCTGACTCTGCCTGTCTCACTCCTTCTCTGTCCAGACCCATGTGTCTCCCCCTTCTCTACCCAAACCTGTGTGTCTCCCCTTGCTCTTCTCAGCCCAATCCTCGGTGTCTCTCCCTTCTCTGCCCAAACTTGTGGGTCTCCCCCCTTGCCCTTCTCACCCAAACCCTCGGTGTCTCCCCCTTCTCTGCCCAAACCCCTGTCTCCCCTTGCTCTTTTCAGCTTGACCCTGCCTGTCTCTTCCCCTCTCCGACCAACCCTGTGTGTCTCCCCTTCTCAAAGGACCCCCCTAATAGTGTTGTAAAACAAACAAGGAGTCCAGACGCACTGTTTAAGACTAACAAATTTATTTATTGGATGAGCTTTCATGGGGAAAAAGTCCCACTTCATTAGACAGTTTGAAGATGGGGGAATTTACAGAATGGTAGCAAATAAATGCAGGGGAGTGTAAGACATAGGATCAAGTCACAGTCTAACAGCAAATCAAAGCAGTTGTTAAGATTCAAACATTGGGAAATAGCGCATAGCAAGAAAGAAAGAAAGAAAGAAAGTTGCTATTTCTTTTAGATTAGATTGTGTGAAAGCAGGATTAAATCCTGACTGTGGATTTTTTCCCCCCATTATAACAGGTGAGTTGACTTCACCTTCCTCTATGTGCTGTTTCCTGGTGTTTAAGTCTTAACTACTTCTGCGCCCTGCCCCTGCGCTGGCAGTTGCCCTGCAGCACCTGTTCCAGAGCCAGAGGAGTCTGGGCAACACAGGGAAGGTGTGGAGTGCTGGGCTGGCACATCGCTGGGCTACATCAGGCTCCCTGGGCTCCATGGGCTCCCTGTTGCCACACACAGTATGGAGGGTGGTGTGGTCACTCACTTCCTGTAGTAAAAGAGTGGCTGGAAGAGGGGCACACCTCTGCTGTGGTGCACTGTGGGCCAGATACCCACAATGCACCACTCCTAGGGTGACCTAGCAGCTACCAGTGTGGACCTGGGCAGTCTCCTGGCATTTTGACCGTGGACGTGCTAAGCCAGCTTAATAAAGTCTACTTTAAGCAGACTTTATTAAGCCGGTTTAACTGAGCCCTGTAGTGTAGACATAGCCAACAAATTTTATTCCACCTGGGCCAGGGCAGCTGGAGCTGCTGAGATCACTCATCTGTTCAGTGGCAGTTCCCAGTTATCTGTTTGGGTGGTTGGCAGTGGGAGAAGGGGTGGGGATAATTGCCCATCACCAGCTCATAGGTGGAGTGAGGGAACTGGTTGCTGGGGTTCCTATAGTCAGAGGTGGGACCAGCTGGTAAGCTGAGCTCCCGTGAGTGACTGTCCCTGATTGGCTGGCAGACCACAGCAGAGCTGAGCTGGGAATGTGGATACCCACAGATCTGAAGCTCGTACTCACAGATCTGCAGGGCTGCATCAATAGTGTCCTCATTAGGTTTCAGAATTAATGCTCCTGCTGAAGCTGGCTTGCTTCTGTATCTCAGAGCAATTGTTTCATGCTGCCTGGTTGGAGACTTACACAGGATTTCTTCACAGTAGCAAGAGTCGCAAACTGAACTTCTGCATGTATCGATCAGGCCTCCAGATAAGGGTTGCAACTATTTTGCGTAGGGCATCATCAGTGCATGTATCAAAATAACCACTCATGAATCCAGGCTCCCGTTCTCCCCCTTAGCCACTAGACCAAACTTCCCAAGAAGAAGAAGAAGTAGAAGAAGAAGAAGAAGAAGAAATAACAGGTTGCATTAAAATGCCCCAGCTGGCTTCCTGCCTGCAGTAGTAGAATTTCAGCAAGAGACCAATTTATCATCCAGCCTCAAATCTTTTTTTAAAAGGACTCTTAAAAAATAGTCCTTTCGGCACATGTATATTGTTGTTTTTATGCAATCACATGCAATAAAATGAAGGGTAGAGATGAAACTCAACACCTTCGCCCCCACAAAATAATATTTACTGGAGGTCAAATTTTGAGTCAGATTTTCACCATCTGGAAAATTCAAAAAATATCCTCTGGCCAAATGGATGGCCTGTCATCATACAAATTGTTTTAGTGTTGTTATTGTTCTTTATTGGCTACATATTGGGGATGATTTATGGTGGAGGGGGTCCCAGAAATAAACTGGCAAATAAGAATAGATTTTTTTTTTGTAAACCATCCCACATTCGGAATAGTTCTTCACAATGCTAACATATTAAGACATACCACAATTTAAAGAAGTCTTAAAAGTACATCTAAAAAGCACCTGGGAGTGGAATGTCCATTGTAAAGTCTTGCATCTTGAATTAGCCTTGATATCTGGAGGAGCGAACCAATCAAGATTTTTTGCTAAGCAGAATGAGGTTTCAATTATGCTCTTTACTGGAAAAAAAAAAAGCCATTGTTTTCCATTTCTGCTGTGGTCGAGTCTCATGGCCAAGAGCCAGATTTTAAAGTCTGCAACTGTCTAAATACCTTTAAAAACCTGGTCCTATCCTGCTTGTATCTGAGCATGCTAGGTACTATCCAGACATGACATGAATGAATGGAGCTCTGGATAGGGACTCAGGCGACGTGGTTTTATTCCTGCTATGTGACTTTGAGCAAGTCACAGCACCACTCCGTGCCTCAGTTTTCCCACCTGAACAAGGGAGTAATGAGGCTGACCACCTTTGTAAAGGCCTTTGTGAGCTGGAGATGGTGAAAGCTACGTATCCTTATTGATCAGCTACTCCAAAGAGTTTACAAGTCCATCATCTGGGCCATATGTTGTATTAAGTGTACTTGTTGCACATATAAGGGCACGTTTTACCATGCTTTATCAGCAAGAAATCTGGCTTGGTGCCTTTATTACTGATCTTACTCTGGTCTTATTTCAGTCATGGTTTGCTGCATTGGATACCTGTGCAGAGCTGGGGCGGCGTACACACTGGGAGAACACGCCCCTATCAATGCTAGTCAACAAGTCCTTTTTTTACTGTAAGAATAATGGCTAGGGAGCAGGCAGGTGGGTTGTGTTAGGGGAGCATGCTAGTATGTGGCCACAGAGTGTATTTGACTGTATAGTGAGGGCTGCATTGCTCCCAGTCCTCATGTAGTCCATCTCTGACACGAGATGCCTCAAATTGAGGACACATTTCAGGGCTGTCTGGACCCTGAGCATAGTGTCAGGTGTCACGCCAACCATCCAGTGCACAGCAGGGCTGCCTGCAAATCAGACTTTCCCACGAGCTTTCTCATTGCTCATCATCATTAGCTGCATAGAGTCTGAGCCTCACAGTCTCTAATGTGTGTAGCGTCACAACACCCCCATATATTATCCCCACTGCACAGATGGGGAAACTGAGGCACCGATCCTCACTCACTTGCACAAAGCCATGCAGGGAGTCTGGAGCAGGGGAACTGAACCCAGATCTCCCAAGGAAAGGGCCTTCTTCGCCAATAGGGTCAAATTTGTTAAAAGCCCCTCCTACTTCTGGTCAAAGCCAAGAGATGCCAAAAGTCATAGCAAGCCCAGCTCTTCAGTTTCAGATATAAATGGTCACTTTTTTGTCTCTGTCCAACTTACCCTAGGGGTTGGCCCAGCTGAGGCTTGTGATCCACATGAGCCTTGTCTTATGACGTAGCCGGGGAAATGGAGGAGTGGGCGCAAATGCCATTAAACACTGAGTAATCCTAAACACGAGAGAGCTTTTGTTTTCTCCAAGGAAGCCTGAGGATCAGGTTAAAGCCTCAGGTCTCCCAGTTGGACAATGTTCTCAGGAGTGTTTGTTTTCCTCCTTAACCTTCTGTCAAGATCAGGCAATGGCACAAGGACCAGATGGCGTGGAATTCTGTCACTTGATGCCTACAGGTATTTGCTTGCCAAGTTCCAAAGGGGCAGCCGTGTTAGTCTAGTTCAGCAAAAGAAGCAGGGGGTCCTGTGTCACTTTAAGACTAACAGATTTATATAACGCATGAGCTTTTGTGGGAGAAAATCCCACTTCGTTAGATGCTTTGAAGATGGGGGAACTTACAGAATGGGATGAACATTAGTGCAAGGGAGTGTAAGACATGGGATAAGGTCAGACAGTAACAGCAAATCAGAGCAGTTGTTAAGATTCAAACATTGGGAAACAGCACATAGAAGCGGGTGAAGTCAAATCACCTGTTGTAATGCTCTGGGAAAGCATACACTGATGCTATTTCTGTTGGCCTGGGGGCCCTGTAAGGAACACAACACTGTATGAAACATGGCCATAATTCCCAGCCGCAACACCCAGCAAGTACTAGTATTAGTACTTACTAGTTGTGTAGCACCAAGACCGTGCAACCAGTTGTTAGACACAGCTGAGTGGATGAGGTCTCTGCCCCAAAGAGTTTACAGTCTATGCTCAGCCAGGCTTTCACAAGACCTCCCGTCCCACTGAGGCACCTAAAGAAGAGGCCAGGTTTTTAGAGAGTCCAATATGTTAGGTGGTTAGTGCATGGGAACATCTTCATTTTCCCTCTAGGCACCTAGCTGGGGGCAGAACTTTTTGGAAAATCTGGCCCACTCTGTACAGCTGAAAGATTGAAATGGAGTTCACTGTAATGTGACATCTGTGTGTTCTTCCTTGAAGAGCAGAATAGTAGGCACTCAGCTACAACAGACTATAAGATAGGCAAGGATTTAGATAGATAGATAGATCTAGGGATAGTGACAGACAGCAAGGTTTCTAGGACTTCTGGATGGGGAGATGAGACACAAAGGACCATGTGATAAGAGGACAGGTATGTTGGATCCATATGGTACCAGGAACAACTGTTCCCCATGATCAGGCCCATGATGAGGCTGGGGAGTGGTCATGGCCAGAGACGCACAGAAGTAATGGATCATTGTTTTAAAGGAAAGGGTATGAAGTGAGAAGGTGTGAAGGAGTGCATAGGAAGACCAGGGATGTGTCTGTTGGAAATGAAGTGGCTACGAGGTGATGGTCAGGGTGGCTACTTGGTGCCACAGGACTTCTCCATCCCCTGAAAAATCAGCTCACAGCAGCACTGAAGTGTCCTGCAGAAGCAGTGGAAAGTCCAGGCAGGACATTGTGTAATAACATTAGTAACAGCCTGGGAATGTCCCTTCATGGTCCTGACCTGATCTTGGGAGAAGCAAAGCAGAGACAAGCCAACCATGAAGTTGTCTATCTTTATTTTAACTTCCAAGGTCATGGCAGGACTTTGATTCATGGTGCACCCAGGGGCCAGACACAATACCGCTTTGGAATGATACTGGTGCTGGTAGGTGTTGTGGTGCATTGTGACTCTGGCACAAGATCGGCACAGACTGGAACAATGAGAGGAGCAGGGGCTATCTGCGTCATTTCCTCACGCATAATGTGGTTCATGATGTCCCAACGGCAGCAAGAGACTTGGAGAGCTAAGAGCTCTCTAAGCACTCTGGAGTGGAAAAACATCGCAGGGCTAGATGGTGGGTGGATGACAGGCAGTCCAGTCTCCAATCCCAAACCATCACCATAGAAATTTCATCTGTATTTGTCCATCTGAGTAACTCCCTATGGACCCTGTAAAACCCATTAGCACAAACGAAGCCACTGGCCTGGATGCTTTGGCTTTCACTAGGCCAGTAGAGCCGGCACGGGTAGAAAGGAGTGTTTCCTTTTATATCCACCATTGAGCCACCACATACACAGAGCTGGGATTTCTTGAAGGAGCAAAGAGTTCAGTGCTGGCAGAGGCCTGCCTATTAATCACATCTTTATTGAGAGGCTGGGAATGATTTTTGATCTACGGAGGTTTTACAGAGCGCAGCTGACAGCAATCCAGGGCATCCTTCCTGCTGCAGTTGAGATCATTGGGACTGGATGCTCGGGGGTTGTCTTAAGGGTATTTTCAACTGGCCCTGAATAGGCTTCACAATGGGACTGGTCCTGCAATGCCCCAGGAATACAAAACCCCCAAGAGGCTTCCCAGGTTTTCAGCCTGGGAGAAGCATACAGGAGTCAGCTGGTTCTTGTGGCTAAATGGGAGTTTGGCTAGGTGGGGCAGGGCACCCTGTTACAGTGATGGGGTCCCCAGATGGAGAAGGTTGATGCTGATGGTGTTCTCTGGCAAAGTGGATCTTCCCTCTGTGTATGAATGGAGAGTGTGGGTGCTCATGGTAAAATGGATCCCACGCTTTGCCAGGTCCTGTTCCCCCACCACCACTTGTGAGTGGGGATGATCTTTGTCCACAGTCCGTATGGGCCTGCGTGGTGATTGTTCTGGGATGGAAATGGCAGGAGAGAGGGATGAGATCTTTGTCATCCATTGGTCCTCACAAGAGATAGGAGCCTGCCACTGCTTCCTACTAGGTGACACAGCCCAAGGGTTCATTGCTTGCAATAATAAGTTTACAAGGCTTGGGTTCAAATGTTGCAGGCTGTCCAAGAGGAGTCATGTACAAAAGTACTAGATGCTAGACTCTGACCCAAACAGACACAGGAAGGGCAGCAAATTGCACCAGGGAGCCTGCTTGGGGACACTGGAATGTGACTCCCTGAAAAGAACTACAGAGCCACGCCATGCTGTTGGAGACTCGTGGATGGTGCTTGAGTCAAGCCTGGCACGAGCTAGTCTTGTGATGTCCTGACACGCTGATTGATAGGAAGCAGATTGTCCTGGGCTGATGCTAGCCCACGGTGCATATTATTCTCTAACCAGAAATAAGCACCCAGCATCCCTGATCACAGAGGGACAGCTGCACAGTTTAGCCAACGTGCCGCAGCCCAGCTGGGCTCCACCGTGTGGTTTGGCCTGTGGTGTGGTAAGAACAACACTGTTTGTTCACAGCCTGTTGGATGGCTGGAAGCATGGCTCTGTGGCCCATCTCCTGCTAGTTGTTCAGGGGATGAATTACATGAGGTTTTAGCCTCTAGCAAGAAGGGAAACAAGAGGCCTCACTGCAAAGCCTGGTCTGGAGTCTGCAGCATGCAAACGTCTGGCTTTCCCTTTCATCTCTTGCCTGTGCATGTTCTCTTTCTGCATTAAACATGGCTTGCTTTCCTCTTGTTTGCGATGATGTGCCTAGTGGGGTTTTTTAATTCTATTTAAACTCTGCCATTCTGTTTTCCATGATTAAATAAAAGCTGGAGATGCCTGTCCAAGCAGATCTCCATCTTAGTCATGCCTTTGTGGCCTTGGGGTTGGAGCGTGCTGCCCAGAGAGACCTGTGCTTTGGAAGGAGACAGATCAGGTCAGCACACTGCAACATATTATCTACTTGTCTGGCCCCCATCCCACTGTACCTAAGCACCTCACAGCCTGCAGGGTGTTTTTCGTCTCACAGCCAAGGCACACGTGGGCCAAGTGAGACTGAGGGACTTAACTTAGGGATGCAGGACACAGCTGGCCACTGAACATGGGGCTCCTGTGCACCAGCTTTCCTCTTGGGTGCAGCACGGCTCTTGAGTTTGGAGAGATGTGTGTTCACCCTCTCATCTCATCGTGGGGAGTATCTAGAGCTCTGGGCCAGACAATGCTCCCCAGCAGAACTAGAACACAAGTCCCCCACCCAGCTTAGATCGCAGTTCATCTCTGGCAGGTGCTGTTTCCACTTTGCTGTTTCCCCACACTGATGTGGCTGTGATCCCCGAGTCCTGCTCCTCCAGCAATGGGGAAGGGGTCTTGGTTGATGTGACAAAGTGGAGATATTCTTGGGGTTTTCTCTGGGTGCTGTGTGGGTGCCTTAGTTTCCTGATGTGTTATTCGTGTATATCAGGGACCTGGGTGTGTGATCATTGTGGTGAGGGTGGATGGGCCTTCTGCAGCCACTTGTAGGCAGATTTAGCCAGGACCCCCTGCCTTGGCCCTGACCATTTGTAATAGGTTGGGGCAGGTGAAGATCAGGGAAGTGGCCATCTAGCCCAGGAAGTAGAGAAAGGACTGCAAAGGAGTAGGGCATGTGGTTGGGGAAAAGAGGCCAGTTCTGTGAGGAGAAAGCCCCAAGAAGTGGCTCCCCAGGTGGTCGCTGCCAGCAAAGGCTTCCTATGCTGTGAGCCTGAGACCTGCTAAACCATCTTGATGGCAGTGCTGGCTGGTTAACTGCTCTGACTGCAGAGATGGGGCATGTGGTGTTTTGGGTTACCTTAGGTGCATGACCCTTTGGAGTGCAGAGGTGCTCTTTGGGACCCTGCAAGGGGGCATCTCACAGCTGATGGAGCAGGAGTGCTGAACCTGCTGGGCTTAGATGAAGGAAATGACTTCAAGGCTGTGGGGAGAGCCTGGGGATGGCAGACCCATCCCAGAAAGCTTTCCCCCTCTCTGACTGGGCTGAGAGTAGTCCAGGGCATATGAGACCTGTAACAACCTGTCACAGCATGGACTAGGGAGCTGGGGAGAAGCTGAGATATGAGGAGGGGTCTCTAGATCACTCATAAATCAGAGAGGATGGTGACATGTTCCTTCAGGCTCCTTTTCCTCCTGCGTACCTAAGCTGGGGTGCTGCTGCTCTGACCAAGCTGGGTTCTGCCTTGTCTCACCTTGGCTGTGCCCTGAAGAGCATGAAGGCTTGGGTGGCAAGAGCTGCCCATCCCTGGCATGTTAGTGCAGCCTCTTGCTGAACGTGGTCTTTGCAGATGTACACTCTGAGCATCTCCAGCTCTCCTTCCCAGCACCGCCACGCACAGCCCACCCTGAGTGTCACTCTCTGGGCCCCAGAGCCAACAACTGGGGACTCGGGCACTCCAAGAGCCCTAGCACAGGTGGGAAAGGACAAGTCCTGGCCTATTGTGTGCCCTGGACCACCACGCCTGCCACCAGCGAGTGCAAGCTGAGACTTGAGTGGGGTTATGAAATAAATTACCTGGCAGAGGAGCAACAGGCCACATCCCCAGCCAGGGACCCATCCAAACCTTGCTCCCCTCAGAGCACAGCCCAGATTTCTTGCAAACCCAGCTTCCCTCATCTCTGCGGGGGCGGCCCAGGTATTTCCTCTACCTCAGATTGGGTTTCAGGAGAGAGACTACAGCCAGCCTTGAAATGCAGGACGGGGCCTTGGAGGGGAGAGAACAGAGGAGGAGCTGCCCAGGGAGCCAGGGTGGGAGTGGGGCGCTGAGGGCAGGATGGGGGAATGGATAACCCCAGGCACCTTGGGGAGGACTCAGGGCACCAGCTCTTTGTGGCAAAGGATGGTGGCACCAGTTGAGCAAACTCTGTGAGACCAAAGGACCAGGAGAGCAGGGGAAGCCTGGCAGCCCCGACCTGGCCTGAGGCATGTTGCTGTTGTTCTCTCTTGGCTGTGGATCCTGAAGTGGTGGGTTTGAGTCCCATGGCTGGCTTGGGCTCGTCCCCAGTTGTTTCCTCCTGCCTTAGAGAGGATTAAAAACTGTAAAGGCTCAAACCTTCCAGCAGCGGGGCCAAAGCCAGCTACTAACGGGGCCAGGAGTGGCAGCGGGGGGAGCTGGATAAATGACAAGTGGTTCCATGGAGCTATGCAACTGCGTTCAAATGGAGCCATCTCTAAACCAAGTCTTCTTCTGAACCCAGGGCTGAGCACAGCATACCAGCTACCCATTCCAGGGAGCCATGGGCCCAGAGTGTCATAGTGAGATGCATGTCAGGCTGGGTCCCACCATCTGTGGTCATCAGCCCCAGAACCTGGGGAAGTTTGGAGGAGTCTCGCTGGCTTGGGGCAGTCATGACCTTCCAGCTGCTGCCAGCTTTTCCTCATGCAGAGAAGCACTGAGGACTTGGCCTGTGGTAGGAGAGTGCCTCTGAGCTACTGTGCCCACAGGCCAAAACGAATCCCTGAGGGGACTAATCTGGCTTCCAGCACAGAAGGGGTAGTGGTACCCAGAAAGCTCCTCTGGCAAGGAGGCATCTCAGAGGCATTAGCTTGTGGACAAAGCCCAGGACCCCGAACACCATTGAGTCCTGCTTTTGGGACTAGCCATTCATTCACTGAACTCAGAACACAAGCCAGGAGTCCTAGTGTCCCACCCTCTGCTAGGCTGGCACTCCTTCCTGAGCAAGGACCAGAATCAAGGAGTCTTGTCTCCTGGCCTCAAGCTCATCCTCCACTCCCAATTGCTGGGTTTCCTCCTCACGCCAGCCATGGGGTGAGCCTGGGTGCGAGAGATGGCGAGGGGTGGGATGCGGGATGAAGGTGACAAGTGGAGCTGGGCTGGGTTTCACATGATCACGTTAACTACACGGTGCCAACACAGTGACCTTGGTGGCATCTCAGGATGTCACTGGGGAATCATGGAGGCAGCCAGGGATCATCTGTTAATGGACCTTGGGGTCCAGCTCCCTCTAGTTGCGGAGGGAAGGGCTGGTCTCTTTCTCTCCATCCCCCTTTTATGATTCTATTTTGGATGTGGTTGATGGTAACGAGAAGCAGCTGGGTCCGCCCAAGCCCCATGCTTTGCATAATACCCCCGGCCTGTGTTTCTCATCAAGGCCTCCCCGGCAAAGCCCTGGACCACATTGGGTAAACAAAGCCAGGGATCAGCATCTCCAGCCAGGTCCAAACCGCTGCCGCACAGCAAGACCTCAGAAAGGCTGGCCCAGGGAGCTGCTCCCATTGGGTGAGTCCTGACCATGGTGGGTGAGAGGGCTTGTTCGTTCATTCCTCTACTGCTGCGTAAGACCTTGCTCCAAAGACTGCCGGGATTCAGTCCTTAAGCCACTTGTGGGACTGATCATGCCAGCCCTTGAGGGAAGGAAGCCAGATTGCCCACAGCCTGAGCGTGAGGGGTGTTGGAGCTCAGGGCGCAGGCTAAAGGCATTAGCCCAGCCAAGAGAGAAAAGAGGGCTGCCTCAGGACTTGCTGGGCGCCTGTTCCCCATGGACTGCGCTGGTAGGATCCATGTGGATCTCAATGTTGCCTCCACCTGGGCTGAGTTGGTAGGACATACCCAGACCGGCACTCAATGGGGATGGCTCTGGCTTTGCCTGTCTCTTTCCCTGGTGCACGGTGACAGGTGCTGGCTGCTCCACCAGCAAACAGGTGAGACCCATCCCTGCAGGTTCTGTGTGCTCCCCTCCTCAGCCCTGACTGCTTACTGTGGGGCACAGTGGCGGAGCTTGTGGCAGGGGGTGTGAAAGGCCTCGGTGGAGTCTGAGGCGAGAACACCCCAGCATATTATTGTGTCAGCAGAGGCTGCCAGGGAGCTCCATGTCCCACAGGATGGCATGGCCCACCCTAATGACAGCATGTTACTGCGCTATCCTTGTGGGCTGGCTCTGGGGCAGCACCTCTGGGGTAGGGTGGAAGTGCAGAGACATGGAGGGGTCAGAGGATGCATAAAAACCTCTAGATTCAGTTTCCTCCTGAAGGTGACAACAGGGTCTCCTTGGACTAGGCCTGAATGCAAAGACACAAGGACACCCCCTGGTCCTGAAGCACCCAGAAAGCACACACAAGGCTGGGGGAGGGTGCGTCCTGCCACTGCATGTGACTGAGGCAGGATGGTGCAGTGGTTAGAGAACTTGAGAGACTTGGGGTCTTTCTCAGCTGTGCCACAGGCTCCCTGTGTGGCTTTGGGTGAGCCATTTAGCCTCTCTGGGCACAGTTCTCCCTCCACAGGCTGTGAATAATCACCCCACGCTGTGTCACTGGGGCGCAAATACATCACAGAGTGTGGGATGCTCAAATCCTCTGATAATAGGGGCCGGAGATGGCACTGTTGAGCCACATGTCCTGCCCCCTGCTGGGTCACCTCAGCCCTGCCTCCTGACTCCCCAGTAGCAGTGGGGCAATTCCTTCCTGAACTGTGCAGTGATCTTGCATGGCCTGAAGCATGAGGCTGGCTTGACCTCGGGCATGCTCAACCACTGGATCATTATCCAAACCCTTCCTGAATTCATGTGGCCTGTTTGACTCAGGGACTGTATTCACTATAGCCCCGTACTCTTGGGTTTCATTGGCAGCGTATGGTCACCATGTAGCTAAGTCAGAGCAGAATGTAACTGAGCGTGAAGAAGGATCCCCTCCGCAGAGACCAGCCTTTCACTCCAGTGACCCCTGGATGGGTAAGCAGCCTGTTTTCTCCCTCCCTGTTGATAATTCCCAATGCCCCAATTTACCTCCAAGCCTCATTCTACATAATCCCCCTATAGATCCATCTCTGCCCCTATCCAGCCTCCTCTCCCAGTAAAGCTGGACAGAAGCTCAATCATTGCCCCCTCCAACATCGTCAGATGCTCCATGTTGTCTCCTCTCCCTTTTCTAATGCGCCCACTGGGCTTTCTTGAACAGTTGTGGCACATTGAGCGTAACTGTCTACCCCATGATTCCTCAGATGCTCCACCCAGCCTGCAGCACAGAGGTGCTGTCCATGGGTTTCCAGTGTATGGGATGAGATTGTTTCCTTCAGCAGCATCTCTTGGGGCAACCATCCAGCCAGTTCTGAGCCAGCTGCTGGTGGTTTCTGTTAGCAATTACGTGGATTAGAGACAAAGCCTCCCCAGATGGCAGCTTGGAAGGTCAGCCATATAATCAGGGTTGTTATGGCGCACAAGGTTTTGCATCTCCTGGAGAGTGTCGGCCTTGGGGTTGTTTATTTTAGTATCTGACGAGGGTTCCTTCGTGTGACATCAGCACTTCAGCTTCTGGGTGGGACACACATCAGGCTATGGATTGTGCCTGGCGAAGCCAGACAGGGAGGGAAGCATGTCTGTTACAGGATCAGCTGTGCATCTGTCCCTTCGGCGTTGGCCAGCGCTGGGGGTGGCCTCTAATGATTCCCTTGCTCTCAGATCAGCTCCTAGCTGCAGCCCCCTGTGCAGATCCGGCTGGGGTTAGCACCTGAGGTTTATTGCTGCCAGGCACCTGTGAGCAGTCCACAGTGACCAGGCTCCACAGTCGTGTTATCCCATCAGCAGGACCAGCACCTTGGAGAGGAAAGATTTAGAACAACCATGCACAGCTCTATCACACCAAAAGCACTTGTGATGACCTAGCCTCTGCAGATGCCCGAGAGGGTGCCTGTGTTTCCCTCTGGCAGCTCTTCTCTTAGGAGAACCCCTTTGGAAGCCACCAGCTTTTCCAGTTTTCCATGTCCCTTGGACTGGCCCTCTTTCTGCAGCTTGGCTGGGGAGGAGAGAAAAGCTTCCCAGCTAACAGCTTAGGGAGCATCCCTTACCACCCCTCAGGTGTTTGCAGCTAGTGGCTAATCTGGGGTCTGGCTTCTTCCTTCAAACCTGTTTCTCCTGACACCATCCTGATAAGGCAAGGCCTGGACCCAGCAACATCCCTGGAAATAGGCCAACTTCCAGCTTCCTGCTGTTGCTGCAGAGCCGATTTCAGGCTGCCGCAGAGGCCAGACAGTGTTTCAGGCTTTGGGCTCATCGCTTGATCTTCATGCAAACCCTCAAGTGTGGGGGGCTACCAGTCTGGCCCTACCTCCGTGCCTCCGCTATCTGAAGTCTGGTCTTCTTCATACCCCCATCCACTCCTCACACCACAGGAGGAATTCAGGGCCCATGGAGGTGATGATGCAAACTTTCCATGCCCTTCAGGAATCAGGGCTTGGCCCCTTGTGCGGTTCTGTCCGGATTGAACCACAAGTGGCAGCCCTGTCTTGGCCCCTGCTGGCCGGGTTTTATAGCAGCCGGGGGGGGGGGGGGGGATCAGGGGCTATTTTGGGGTGGGTGGTGTCTGGAGTGATGTGGCCTGAATCCCCATACAGAAGGAGTCACCATTGCTGGGTAGCACGTCTCCAGTCTGCACTAAACATTCGGGGTTCTGTCCATGGCACTAGGAGAGGGTGGGGTCTCGTGGTTAGGGCAGGGAGAGTGGGACCCCCAGACTGCCTCTGTCCCTGCCTCTGGCAGAGCAGTGTCCTCTAGTGGTTAGAGGACAGGCTGGGCACTCAGGCTGCTGGGTTCTGTTTCTGGCTTTGAGAAAGGAGCGGGGTGTAGTGATTGGAACAGGAGCAGATTTGGTTCCAGGATGCCTGGGTTCCTGCTGACAGCCTCACTTTAAAGCAGCAGAGGCTTCCACCTCCTGTCTGCCCCTGCCTTTGCAAGGGCCTCTGACAAAGCCTATCGGAGGGTGAAAAACAAGCCTGCGTGCTAAGCTTTTCAACACTAACACTCACCATCCCCATGGGATTTGAGGTTAGTGACGCACACATCAAGCTATTCAGCCACTGTTCTGCAAACACTTCCTCCCTGCTCCATTTGGGACCATGTCCAGAGGGTGGCCAAGGGCCCAGGCTGCAGCCCTGCTCACGCACCAGCAGAACATACCTTCACGTCTGGGCACTCCCCGGAGAGCTGCCTGGAGCACCGGACACCATGCACGCAGGAGGGGGCTGGCGGGGAAAAGCCAGTCTCTGCAGAGAACAGGTTGAGTATGAACAGCACAAGCAGGATCCGGCAGCACGACACTCCCCCAGCACCCCTTCAAGATGGAGACACAAGGAAGTGCAGAGCAGCCAAATCACTAGCTCAAGGTCACGCAGCAGTTCAGTGTCAAAATCCAGATGTCCTGAGTCCCCTGTTCTGACCACTCCACCACCCACAGCCAGGACAGAACCCGTGCGTTCTGACTCTCCCCAGCCCTTGTCCCCTCTTGGAGCCAGGAATAGCACCCAGGAATCCTGACTCTTTGTCACCCACAATTTGAGCATTAATCAGCACTCCTGCCCAGAGCAACACTAGAACTCAGCGTCACCTGTCTGTGCAGAGGGCGGCCCACCTGAAACACCACGGTCAGGGCAGGCTACAAAAGGAGAGTCAATCCAGCCAGCTCTGTGGCTCACATTGCTGTTAGACTCTGCTGTCAGTCACAAAGCGCTCCTGTTTCCCCACACTGGTTACCAAGAAGCCCCTGAAAAGAAACACATGCCCCCCACCTTTGCAGCATTTCCATCTCTGCCCTTTGTTCGCAGGTAGAGCCAGTAAAACAAGTTCTTAAAACTCTACTCCCTTGCCCAAAATGTTCTCACCCCAAAGGGTCAGCCACACTGCTGGACCAATCTGAGTTTGGATCTCACTGCCAGCCAATCCTTTTGTTGCTAAAACAAAAGGTTTATTATAAAAGGAAAGAAACAAACACTAAGCAGTGGTGAATGAGTAAAGAGACCACATACATGCAAATGACTTTAAAACCCATATAGATCAAGCTGGCAGCAGAAGTGTGATATTTGCAGGCTTGTCTGGTTCTTCTGGTGTACGTCCCATGCCTGGATGGGACTTGGGCCTTTGTTTCATAGCTTCCGTTGTAGACGAGTTGTTCTAGACACAGTGGGGATGAAGAGAAGATGGAGCTGATACAGCTGCCTTTTTGTCTTTTTGCCTTGTGGCTTGTCCCAAACACAACGAGACAGCACAGCACGTGGCCTAGAGAAACCGCAGTAGCCTCTGCGCGAGGGAATAGTCTTAATGGCACCAGGGCAGAAGGTGCAGCCCCTGGGTTCCTTCTCTGGTTTGCTGCACCTTTGATAGGCCATTAAACAGGCTTTGTGGTGCTGCCATCCTGTCTGGGAGTATCACCCAGAAACACGGTACAAAGACAGAAGACGTATTTAGAACTTAGCATAGAGAACTGCTACACACACAAGGTTAGTGACTCCTGACTTTTCGGGCATGAGGTTTGTTGCGATGCTGTAACGCTGGTGTCAGTTATGCCGTACATGCTGAGCACAGAAATGATGAATGTGGTCAGGCAGCATCACATCCCACATTCCAGTCCCTGGCTCTCATTGCCACAGTGAGCTCCTGAGTCCCTGCCATTCAAGGAGCAGTGGAGAATCTGACACCCTGAATCTGGGACGTCCCAGCACAGCCCAGCATAAGGTCTATGGGAAAAGTTAACAGTTGGTGAAAACTGTTTCAGAGATGCCAGGCATGGATCCATTTGTCACCAACCTCCTTGGATGTTCTTGACCCATGTAGAGTCTCATGGATCCTTCCAGACTGCCTGGGAAAGTTTAACACGTGGTGCCTGCCTAGAGCTGACCCTGCCAATTGGGGAGGGTGGGGGGGCAGCTTCACTGACTTCAGAGGGTCCTGCCCCATTCACACCCACGGGAGTGCGATAAGCTCTGGCTCTTCTCTCTCAAAGGCCAACCTGCCCGTCCCTTGTCAGGTGGGGCTTAGAGGCTGAAACTCATCAACGGCTGCCAAGAAAAAGCAGGAGATGCCACTTTGATCATTAACCAACCACAGCAAGGCACACAGGTTTTGATTAGCGCCCCCACCCCTCCGAAGGCTTGCCTGAAGCTGCCATGACAGCTGCCCCTGGGGTGCTCTGGGACTGAGAGACAAACCTCCAGCAATAGTACACGCCAGTAGTTCACAGAAGTGCACTGGTAGGTGGCACTCAAAAGCCCATAGACTGCCGCAACCCCGTCAAGCTGGCAAATGACAGCATGGAGAATAAGGCCAAAAAAATGCTTCAGCCTCGCCAAGCTGTGTTTAAAAGGCAAAACAACATCCTGGTAAGAGGGGGTTTTGAGCTATAAACACAAAATGTTCCATTACAGCATTTATCGGGAGGGGCAGGGATCATGTGCTCACACCCGGACATAGAAAAATTTGTTTCTTTTTCTTTGATGCTTTCTCAACAGACACCCCAGTCCAGCTCAGCAATCAGTAAGATGCCAGTGCCTCAGAGAGCTTTGCAAACTAATTAACTCTTCAGGAGGTAGGCCACTGCTGCTATTCTTGTCCGGTAGAGAGGGAAACTGAGGCACGGGGTCAACCAGTAAGTTAGTGTCAGAGCTGGAAAGAACCCCCCACACACGCAACATGCCAATCCCCCACTGAGGCAATGCTTATGTTCCTGGGTGGCTAGAAGCCAGTGATACACTGATTGAGGGGGGTCAAGTCTCTCACACTTGTTCAATGGCAAAGCCCCTGACTGCAGGGTGCAAGGGACAGTGCTTCTGGAACCTGCTGGCTCTGCTTTTTTGCGTGATGTTCCTGGCAGGTGGGACACACCCGAGAGACTCTTCAGAATTGTTTTAATGTTGTCAGCATCAGGGCCTGGGGGTCAGGAAAGGCATGGCACCCTCAGTTAGCATTGGATGGTAGCATAGTTTGGTCTCATCATTAAGCCATCAGCTGTGGCCAGTGAGAGGGGGTTTCAGGCTTCAGTGTCTCTGGGATCTGGGCACACAACTGATACCAGCCTTGGTGGGAGGATGGGCCCCAGTCACACCTCTCTGCCTCCAGCCACATTCACCAGGCTCCCAGGGATGTGATGAGGGTGAGAAGAGCGGCTGGCTGTGGCATGTGCATTTAAACTGACCTCTTGCTGCCCGTCCCCCCCACCACAGCCCTGTGCTGCACTTGGCCCCTCATGCTGTGGGACAAGCCTCTTGCTGGATCTGTGCCCTACGCCTAGTGTGTTTGCGGCAAGTTTTTCAAATGGCAGTGACCACTGGGTTCCCATGTAGGGTTACCAGATACCAAAGCATGGAAAGGAGGACAGGGAAGTACGAAAAGGAGGACATTGGAGGACACATGGAGAAAAGGTAGTATTAATGTAATATTATTCTGGTTTTAGGGGGCCCTCGAATCATTCCCTCTAGAAATAGGGTATTTTGGGGCATTCCAGCATAGTTTAACCCCGTAAGTAAAAGGCCAGGCAAAATCATGTATTTTTAAAATGCCTGCCGGACAGAGGAGGTGAAGGTAAAAAGGAGGGCATGCCCTCCTTTTGCCTGACATCTGCTAACCCCATTCCCATGACACAAACAACAAAGGCTGAACTGTCTCCATGAAGCAAATCAGCTCCACGCTAAGCCTGCCGGTAACCTGGGACCTGAACGTGTTACAGCTCGGACAGAGCCGAGGCTGCTGGCAACAGAGTCAGGAGGTGCAGAGACCTTACAGGGATGAGCAGTGGCAGAGGACCCTGCAATGGGCAGACGGGTTGCCTCCTGATGGCATGGTGTGAAAGCAACATGTGCTTGCTTGAGGCTGTTTCTCCAACCTAAATCCTCTGCTACCTAACTGCCTTTCCTCCCCTGACATTACCCTATGGTTTCCCCTGTGCCTGGGCTGGGGGTGTAGCCGTCCACTGTCCCATCGCCTGACCTTTGCCCTCACCTCAGAGTAGTGGGGAAAGGTTCCTGAGCCTATTGCAGCAGCAAGACAACCTCAGCTGCTGGTTTTGCTTCTTTTCTGCACGCTCCCCAGGAACACGGAGTCAGCAAACTCAGGACTAGCCAGCCCCCTAAGAGCGCCTGCACCACTTGCCTGCTCAGGACCCAGCTATCCCACATTAGGACTTTTATCTGGTGATGACAGGGCTTCTGTGACCCCCTCAATGCTGCTGTGGGGCACAGAGCCTCTTGTTTGGCTTGCTGAACAGTGTCCACTTCTCACAACACGTGAAGGAGCCCCTGAAGGATGCCCCCTACTGCTTAGCACTGTCCCCAGATGGGCACTTGGCTTGTGCCCCTATTTCTGGCTCTGTGAGCGGGTCTCATCTAGTGGTTAGGGCAGGGAGTCAGGTCTCTTGGCTTCTGTTTCTGCTCCCTCCCCACCTGACTTACTGTGTGACCCAGGGCAACTCCCCACCTGGACCCCACATTACCAGATGCTGCTGCTTCTCTGTTGCTTTGAGATCTTGGCTGCTACTCCCACACCAAGGGTCTAATATCGGCTGCACAGCCTGGTGCATGGTCCAGAGCGCATGTGCTCTAGTCTCTGGCTCCCCTGCCCTGGCATTGGCTAGGCCTGTGACTGTGCAGAACAGATCAGCTCCTCTGGCGGCATCAGGCCCTGAGCTGGCATGGAATCAGCCAGGGCCAGTGGCACCAAGCTGCTATATTCACTCCCATTTACACCATACCTTGGATCTATCAGCCAGGACTTTGTTCCCAGGCTTGGTAGAAACAGCAAAGCCCCAATTCCAACCCAGCTAGGCCATCTCCAGGCTCCTTGTCATTAAATCCATGACCAGCACAATTAATGTCACCACCGTGCTCTGTCATTAACCCCTTTGGTGCCAGCTTGAGCCAAGCACCTCAAAGTTGGTGGTGTTTGGTGACACCACGTTGGGCATGTGGCATTGACTGTTGCCCACACAGCCTGGGTGGTGGAGAATTCTCCCCATCCACCTCTGCAACAGCTGGACACATAACACATCCAGGGGTGCCCAGCAGAGCGTGTGGAAGAGATTTCCCAAGTGGTCTAGTTTTGAGGTCCCCAGACACTGGTACCTGGCATGAGATAGATAGATATGTCAGGGGACTGATGGCTGGGTATTGCCATGCACTGTTGACTATATAGTCTGACAAGACGGGTGAGGGAATATATTGTATTTGGCCAACTCCTGCCCTCACGCACAGTCTGTCTAATAGCCTAGGCCCTGCTCAGCTGCATAGCACCATGTCTGCTATAGCCAGTCAGTGGCAGTGGCTGAAGCTAGTCTCTACACCCCAGTCAGCCAGCTAAGAAGGGTGCACCCTCTGTGCCATCTCCTTGGATGGATTGCAGCTTTCTGCTAGGCTGACCCTGATGTTCCTTCAGTTCTGGCTGTGCAGAGCTTGGCGCGGGGGTGGTACGCTATATACCGTGAGGGAAACACGGCCTGAGCAGTTTTGTTTGGCGGGAGTGAGATAGAGAACACACACACGGTGGTCATGGTTGAGCCCTGTGTTCCAGCTTAGGCCAATACTGCAAGCATTCAGGGACACCCCCTCATCCAACTGATGAAAACACAGCCATGTATTTTATAATAAATAATGTACAACTCTGCACGCGTTATCGCTGTGCCTTGGCAAACCAGAATGCCCCAGGCAGGAGGTTGGCCCGAGACACCCTCTGCCCCGTCTCCACACGCAGTCAAGCTGGTGGACATGCCCTTGAGTGAATTGCATTGACGTTCCATGGACTGATACCGACACTGGCCTGGGTCAGGCCAAGCAGGACAATTGCCTGTTCTGGGGTTGGCTGTCACGGGCTGAACAGGGCAGGGAGCTGCTATGGACACAAGGCAGGAGCCAGCAAATCACTGTCCAGTACGGTCATCTGGCGCTGTGTGTCAGCTGATGACAGCCATGGTTCTTATTTGAAAAAACAACAAGGAGTTGTGTGGCACTTTAACTTATTTGAAACCAGCTCGGGGTCTGTTTGCTAAGTGGGACTTCCTCCTCCCTCTGACTTTTTCTTAATGTCCCCTCTTTTCCAGGGTGTGTATGGGGGGCAGAAATGGAGGGAGGGGTAGCTACTGAAAGTTCAGAGGAAGTATTTGCCCATGACAAATTCTTTTGCCACTGCCACCCAAAAAAATTGATTGGAAAAAATTGTGTGTGCGCGCGCGTGCATTTGCGTGCATGCACGTACGCACACCTGTAATAACATTTTCTGCTCCCAGTCCTGTTAATGCCACTTACACCTGTGTGCAGCACAGGTCCATGGCTGTCCTCTCACTCCATGGCTCCAGTCAGTCCAGCCTTGAGCCAGGACCTTGCAGGACAGGCTATGCGGCTGAATGCTGGCCAGGGAGCAGATTATGATCTTACTGCTGGTCCCTAAAGGACCAGCAGCAGCACTTCCTAGGACTCGTGCCAACTCCCAGTGCTGTGGCAGAGAATCCCATGTTTCAGGGCCACTGAGGGCTTAAGGTGAATCCGTTTGCCCATGGGAACTAAACTGCCAAAGCATGTAAAGAAGGTGCCGAGTCCATTTGCTTGTCCTTATAGCTCTGTTGCTTTTCCTACCCTGGAAGATGTGAAAGGGGGAAGGAAGCATCAAGACAGGCATGCAAAAGTTCCCACTGTTCTTTCTTTCCTGTTGGCATGTCTGATGGGGTTTCCTCTATGGCCTGTTTACAGTGCTACAAATAAGAGTATTTTGGGCTTGCAGAGAGTGCTGTCAGGGCCAGAGTCTCGGGACAGGATTGCCTCACCTAGGGGTCTTGTCACCCTGTAGAGAGATATTATTAGTGCAGGCAGGATGTAAATAGCTTTCCTGTGCCTCCCTGGCTTGTTCTCTTTCCCAGCCTGGCTACAGTACTGAAAACAGCAGCTGGGCCCCTTCACTTCTGGTGCTAGTCAGGTCAGACTGGAGCAGGGAGGAGCCAGTTTGTAGAGGCCAGTGTCTGAGGCTGTGTGTCTCAGCCAGCTACTTCCACATGGTGATTTGTCAAGTGATATGGACCAAAGACCCTCCCACACCCCACAATGATGCTGCCTGGCAGCCTCAGGGCTGGTGGCCCCCCACCACCACCACGCCGGCATTGGAGAATTTTAGGGAGAAGCCATGCAGGACAGCAACATGGCTGGTTGGGGAAGGATGGGGGGGGGGGCTTTCATGTGGGTGGCAAGATACTACTTTAAACTGGACTGCATGGGGTGCTGAGTGCAGAAATGATGGCTCTGCTCATTGCTGAGCTCGACCCAGGCCCATCCTTCTCCGGCTGCTGGGGGTCCGTCTCGTCTGGGTGGAGAAGGCGGTTCTGAGGCCAGTAGGGTAGGCCACCACCTGGGAGGGGGCCTGCCGTGCCTCATTGCCCCTCATCTCACGTCGGATCTCGGTCAGGGTGTCTGCAGGTGAGCTGAGCAGGCGCTGAAAGAAGCTCTGCCGGGTGACGGGTTTCTCCTGGCAGTAGAAAGTCAGGGCTGTGCCCGTGTCGGACTTCATCTCTCGGGAGAAGCCATCCGACGTTCCGTCGAAGCACCGGCCAATGGCGATCTCCTTGGCCAGCCGGGGGTTCTGGTCTGTGACTGTGTAGATGCCGTAGTTGTGGCCCAGTGGGTCCACAGGTGCCAGCATGTTGAAGACCGTGGTGTCATTGTTCTCCGCCACCGGAGGGTGGCGACCCAGGTACTCCCACAGGAGGCTATTAACAGCTGTGCGGCGACAGCTGCCCTGTGGGATGATGGAGACTAGGGTGCGGTCAATCAGGTTCTGATCGAAGAGCATCCCACTGCATTTGAACTCCACGCAGGCTGCTGAACTGTTGTAAATCTCCAGGTCCCGGACACTGCGAGTGTCTCGTAGGCCGTAGAGCTGGCCACGTGTCCGGGGGTGGCTGCCACCCACACTCCTTGACCTCACCATGTATTCTTGTGGCCCATCAATCTTCACCTTGATGTAGCAGGCCCTGAACTCCTGGGGGTTGGGCCACCAGGACAGATAGTCCCTGGTCCAAGATGCCAGATCAGTTTCCTTAAAGGGCACCACGTTGTACTCGTACTTGTCCACTTCCACCCGGTAGAAGCGGAAGTGGTTGGCAGTGATGGGTGCCTCCTCACACTCCCTCAAGCTTCTGTAGGCATAGATGGGACCATTGACTTCATCTATGTTGTTGGGATTGGGCTTGGCCAGGTTGATCTGGAAGGCTGTCTTCTTGAGAGCAGGGTCATCATGGTCCGACCTGCGATAGCCCAGCTTGTTCAGGTAGGGTTGGGACACCCCCACTGCATTGGGGTTGAGCTTTGGGCTGGAGGGCACAGCTTCCAGCTCCTCCCCACCTATGGTGGCAGTGACATAGGCCGAGTAAGCGTCAGCTCGCTGGCTATCGCAGAAGGCAGGCAGGCAGGCCCCATTGGGCCCAGTGATGACACTGTCAAAGCGACCCCAGGCCCTGGGGTTAGAGGAATAGCCGGGCTTGGGCTCCAGGTTGATGAGGGTGATCACCACCCCTTCCAGCTGCTCACTGGGGAGGAACTTCTCGCTGATGTAGGCCCGGACTTTGACGAAGCAACGGCGGCTCTCAGGCACGTCCAAGTTGAAGAGCCTCCTCTCCCGGATCTCCACATTGCCAATCAAGAAGGCCCTCTCCTCCCGCTTGCCTCGCCTCTTCTTGGCCTGGTGGAAGGTGCCTTCCTCCTCCCACAGGCCCGTGTCAGGGTTCAGGGACCACAGCTTCATCTTCTGGAGGTGCTCAGGCATCCTGATTTGCTCGGCATCCATTCGCACTTCCACCTGGCCTGTCTGCAGCACCTCATTGGAGTCACCTTCCCTGAAGTCCACTGAGAACATGCCATAGGTCCTCAGCGGAAAGAGATCCCCCTCAGCGTTGACAAAGTTGAGGTCACTCGAGGCAGCTGCTGCCGTGGTGACATCCCTAGGGTCCAGAAAAGTCACACTGGCCTTGACGGTGCCATTGTACACCTCTCCGTCCAGCCGCTGGAAGGAGCCCGCTGGTATAACAATCTCCCCCACTGGCTCCTGGCCCTCCAGCTCCCCCAGTGGGATGATATTAGCCCGTGTGGCATCTAGATCCACTGGCTCTTTCTTCCGCATCACCTTGATGTCCTGGTAGATGGCACCGCCCTGGGAGTGGAAGGGCAGGACCTTGACTGTGTCTACAAACTTCTGCAGCTGATCCACAAACCGGACCACCAGTCGCTGCGTACCTGGAGGCACGTCAATGGCAAAGGTGCCCTGGTAGCCAGTGAAACCGATGTTCTCTTTGCCCAGGAAGATCTGGGCGAAGCGCAGCGGTTCCCCATTGTCAGCTGCCGTCACCCTGCCATGCACCAGCATCTTGGACTGGGTGCATCTCTTGCAGCCGCACTCAGCCACCACTTTGATGGGCAGGCGGTAGCCGACACACTGTATCTCCCGCACCTCCATGCGCCGGATCCTACAGCAGTGCCCTGACCCATCCTGGCATTGCAGCTCATCCGTCAGGCTGCCAGCACACTGGACATCGGGGCAGCGGCCCACATCGTAGTAGGGAGAGCGCGCAACCCCCTGGAGGCATTCGTTGGGCAGCTGGATGACATATTCCTCTGGCTCAGCCTTGCAGCTCGGCTGTCCCTGGCCTGGGATGGGGTTGGGGAATGGGGGGGTGAAGGGGAGAAGAGAAGAGGCACGTTAGGGGCTGTGAGAGAAAACCAATCCGTGCTCTTGGTGGTCATCTGAGATGCCTAATGCCCCACCAACCATCAGATGCCTCCTCCCCAATCCAGGGTGAGTTGCAACCAGCTCCTTCTAACTCAGTGGGAAGAAAGCAGCATGCATAAGGTGGACAGAGTCTGTCCCTGCCCTGCCACGCCACACAACCCCCCTGTGCAATCTAAGCCACATCAATGCTGAATGTGTGACCTGGGATCCAGTGGAGGAAAGGACCCTACAATAATAAATTAGTCTGGGTAGAGGACTGGCAGCCACAAAACCCCAATCTAAGCTGCTGAGTGCAGGTGCCAGGGAGCCCCACAGAGGATATGAGGACTCTAGCTCAAATTGCAGCACCTTATGTTTTGGCTCTCCAGGAGCCCTAGAGCATCGGCCAAGGGGCTGTCACAGCTGCTTTCTCCTCCCAAACTGTTGTCATGCCCCTCTCAGGGTCTGAGGAGTCTTCCCCTTCTTGGGCGCTGGGCTCTGATCCCCCTCATGTCACTGAAATGTCTGTGGCCTTTTGACTGGGCCTTGAAGGCTTCACAGTCCCACCTGCTTCCCGCAGGATATGGGAGACGGGGGAGATTCCTTTCCTGGCTCGCAACAAGAGCTCTGGTTAGCCATAATTAACTGTAATGGCTGGCTAGCATGAGCTGGGTGCAGAGATCCCTGTCTCCTGTCTAGAGTTGCCCAATGCCCCAACACTCAGGCTATGTCCACACGAGGCTTTTAAATCAAAACAACCACCGTTGTTTCAATTTAAAAATAGTCATGTCCCAACAACATTTCCTTATTTTGAAATAAGGAGCCAACTTATTTCAAAATAAGGAAAATCATTTCAATACAATAAAACCTCTTTAAGTATCGAAATGAGAGATATTTTGAAACTGTGGCTTCGAACTAACGCCTTCTGACACTGTTATATCGATATGATCCACATATCAATATAAGAGTTGACCTTCCTCCCAGTGTGCTATGCACCCTGGGAGGAAGTCCCACCCCCGCCCCAGCACCCTGGCCAGGGAGGTGGAGGGGGTGGCGCAGGGGGCTACCGGTCGGGATGCTGGCTGGCTAGGCTTGCCAGCAGCTGGCGGTGCAGCCGGTTGGGGAACTGGCACCTCACGCGGCTCTGGCTTGCCGACAGCTGGCCCTGCAGCAGGTTGGGGTTCCCCAACCCACCGCAGGGCCAGCTGTCAGCAAGACGTGGCAGTGCCAGGTGCCGGTTCCCCAAACAGCTGCACCGCCAGCTGCCAGCAAGCTGTGGCAGCACCAGGTGCTGGCTCCCCAGCAGATGCTGGGAGCATGGGCAGGGAGCCGGTATGCCGCCCAGCTCCCTAGCAGCTGAGGTGGGGTGCGGGGTTGAGCTCCCCACAGCTGCTGGAGGGTTCGGGGTTGTGCGGGCTCCCTGCTCCCCCGCCCCCCAGCTGCTAGGGAGCCGGGCAGCATACTGGCTCCCTGCCCGCGCTCCCTGCAGCTGCTGGAAAGCTTGTGGTTGTGCGGGCTCCCTGCCTGCTGTGTGCCCCCTTCACAGCTGGTAGGGAGCCAAGTGGCATACTGGCTCCCTGCCCACGCTCTCCAGCAGCTGCTAGGGAGCTGGGCAGCATACCAGCTCCCTGCCTGCACCGCCCCCCAGCTGCGAGGGGAAGTGGGGTTCCCCGTGGTCCCTCCCCAGCTGGGAGCCAGGGGGATGCAGGGTTCAGGGGAATCCCTGCCCTGCCAGCTTTTTTTCCCTGCCCGGCTCTCCAGGTGAAAGCCAGGCAGGGGACTGGGTGGCAACATGTCCCTCTCAGGGGGCCATCTTGCCACACCTCCCATGGTGCCCCTCTCCTGAATTGAAATAGCAAGTCCTCTGTCAGGACTTGCTATTTTGATTTGGTGGTTTTAACTTAAATCGAATTAAGGATTTTATTTCGAATTATCTTAGTTCAAAATAACCTATTTTGAAATAAGCATCTATGTGTGAACACAGCCTCAGAGATTCAGAGAATTTAAGTCCAGAGGGGACGAATCTGATCAGCTATTGTCTAGTCTGACCTTCTGCACCATGCGGGCCACAGAAATTTGCCCATTGCTGCAATAGATCCCTAACCTATAACTGAGTTACTGAAGGCCCCATATCACACTTTAAAGACTTCAAGACACAGAGAAGAGAAGGCAAAAATCCCAAGGGCCTCTAACAATCTGCTTTGGGTGAAAATCCCCCCTCACCCCTAAATATGATGCCCAACTAATCCCTGAGCGTTCAGGCAGGACTCACCAGCCAGACACCCAAAAAGAATTCTCTACACCAACCCAGAACCCACCCATCTAATGTCCCATCACAGGCTGTTGGATTATTTACCACTAGTGGTCAAAGATCAGTTAATTGCCAAACTAGGCCATTCCATTATCCCATGCTCTCTATAAATTTATCCAGCTCGGTTTTGAAACCAGTGAGGTTTTTGCCCTCCACTGAAAAGGCAATTCCAGAACCTCGTGTCTCTACTCACCAATCACAGTCAGCACCGCAGGGGAAGATTTGATGGCTCCCATGTCGGTGCTGGCTTTGCAGTGGTAGATGCCGGCTTGGTGCAGCTGGAGGTCCCGGAGTACCAAACTGCTGTTGTACTTGTGAACTTGCCTGTCCAGGAGCTTCCCATTGTGGTACCTGCAGAGGCCGGCAAGTAGAGAGTGTGTGGTCACACAACTGCCTTGTACAGCTCTTGGAGGAGTTTCCCTTGGGCACACAGACCCATCCCTTCCCCACACACCCCTGTCTATTCCTTGGCCCAGACCTCTATGAACATCAAAGCTGGCTGTGCTGGTGAAATACAAGCTTCCTGCACACACCTCTCCCAGCGCCCCTCACTCCCTAACCCACAGCCCCCGCACCTGCTATTCCAGTGCTACAATCCTGCCCCACCCAGAACAAGCCAGCGTCAAACTCTGATCTCCCACCAGGGCCGATGGGGCTTGCCATCCAGTAACTCACCAGTAATATTTCCTGGGCTTGGGGGTGCCAGAGGCTGAGCAGCAGAAAGTCACATGCTGGCCTGCCACGCGCACCTTGGACTCCGGATGCTTCAGCATATAGGGCTTCTCTGCAGGAGAGAGGGAGCAGTGAGGTCTCAGCAATGGCAACAGTGCCCCCCCCCCCAATTCAGCTCACTCTGAAGTCAGGCTGAGCCAGCCCAGAATCAAGCTCTGGCTCCCCCAATTCAGCCTTATTCCCCCCCACCCCCCCACCCCCGGCTGGCAGCTCTGCAAGAAGGGTCCTAAGGCCTGTAGTCAGCGTTGGGGGGGGGGCATCCTTTGCTTGAAGGGCTCCCTTTCCTAGCTACCCTCTTGCATGGTTTCAGCAGGGCTTGAACGTGGTGCCTTTGGCCCTGCAGCCCAGGCCTCTATCCCTTTGGGCTCAAGGAGCAGCTCCATCAGCTGCCAGCAGTAGCAGGCTGTTCTCCTCCACCTGGCACAGTCCCCAGAGGTGGATGGGGGACCCACTTCCCCATCAGGCAGGGTCCCTCACCCAGCCTCCGGAGTGTGACTTGCACTGTCGACATCCTGGGGCCTCTGGAGACGATCTGGGCCTCGCCTGGGGCAAACCTATCCAGCTGGACACTGACGTTGGCCCCACTGCCGGCGCATAGGCCCCGGATGCTGAAGCTGCCCCGGTGGTCGCTTGTGGCCAGCACGGCTTGTGAGTTGGCCTTGAGGGAGACCAAGGCATTGGCGAGAGCGGCTCCTTCAGCGGTGAGGACGGTGCCCAGAAGGCTGTGGTCCTGGCACGTGCAGCTGCTGCAGTTCTTGTTCACGGCGCTGGGGGCACAGCTTAGCTGGCAGGCTGGGGCCAGGGACAGAGGGAAATGCAATGAGAGCAGGACAGAGTAGGGAGAATTTAGGGGCTCTGAGATGGGCCTAAGGAGCCCACCTCCTGCCCCGGACCATCAAAACTGCCCGGCTCTGCATTCTCCAGCCTGCTCCGCTCCAGTGAGCTCCACTCTGCTGCCCCAGGGGCCATTCCTAGTCTCCAGCCAGACAGGCCCCAGCTGGATGCTCATTTTGTTAAAGTGGGTGAGAGGGGCAAGGCAACTGGAGCCTGAGTGTGCTGGATGGGGCCAGGGGAGAGGGGGGCCTGATTCCTGCTGTTGGACGTGTGCTGCTCAGAGCTGGGGTTCAGACCTGTTTCCAAGTCGCTGGCTTCTGTGAAGTGCTGGCCAGGCAGGAGTGTCCCCCTCTCCACCCCACCATGATTCTGCCATCTGGGCTCTACCCACATCTGCAAACTAGTTTTGGGCATCTGGTTTCCTCACTCTGGGCCAGGGTCGGGGAGAGCTTGGGAATGGAAGTGTGTGTGGGGGAGAACTGAGGACAAGACAAGGGGAGAGAGCCAAGGATCTGGACAGATGGGTGGCTGGATGGAGCAGGATTTAGGGGTAATACCAGACAGAGAAAACTGCTGACCTCAGGCCCCAACCATCTTGATCCAGTTCCCAAAACCAGAGGATCTTTGAACTGTCCCAAGAGCAACAGTTCCCTGCCGGGTACCCCAAAATGCAGGTCTGGCATGACTTGCCCCCAAACCCTGGCCCTTCTAGGGGCTGGTCTCCCTTGCTGTGAGTGACCGAGGGGTGGGAGCCCCATGGCCATTACCTGGGCAGGGTGTCCGGGCGCATTTCTGCACCTCCAAAGGGCGGCCAACGCAGCGGGACTTTTTGGATTTCTTGCAGCTCCTGCGACGGATTCGCTTTCCACCACTACCACAGGTCTTGGAGCAGGGGCTCCACGCACCCCACTTGCTCCACTCAGCATCTGGGGATAGAGATGCCAGCAGTCCCATCAGACAATCGTTCCCTCACAGAGAACCCTGAGCTGGCAGGAAAGGCTGCCCAGCAACCTTGGTGACAGACCCACGGGGAGAGGTCCCTCACCCTGTCCTATTCCTGTGCATTGCCCCAACCCTGGAAAGCACGCTTGTTCAGCTGGAAAGTGGGATCAGCCCATGCAACCCCTGTCTCTACCGAATCCTCTTTAAGAGGCAGAAGTGATCCTCCCAGGGCATCCATGCTGGGTTTGGCACTGACACCAGGGCATACTGGGACAGCTCTTTAAACGCTGTATCTCCTTTGTCCTCACCGGCACCAGTGCAAAGTGAGTGTGAAACACAAGCAGAGTACAACAGTGGCAGGTCACGCCTGTGTTTGCACTGGTGCAAATGACAACACACAGTGGTAACTCAGAACACTCCTGGCCTTGATTTTCCTCGTGCCCCAAAGCAGGGATGCACCCAAACCTCATTAAACAAACAGTCTCCCAGCCTGCCATGGCCCGATGTCCCTGACCCCTGGGCTAAAGAAGGCTCACACCCAAGCGGATCCCAGCACACACTGTGCCAGGATGTTGCACGCTGTCCATCGCTGCATCAGTTTCACAAGCTCTGCTTTCCTCACACTCCTGCCAAACTATTTTTATGTCCTAGGCTTCTGCTACTTCAATCAACCTGACTGGATCTCAACGGCCAGATGGTGTGGAAGTTGGCCATGTGGCCTGGCCACTGCTGTGGAGAACTAGGTTTAAAGAAAAGTTGCTATGCTTTGGAATAGGAGAGGGGAAAATCAACCCAAAAATCCACCAGACATACAAAGATCCAGCACCTGTTCCTGCACAGAAATACCTTGTGCTGAGAGTGGCTGGCTACCGGGCTGCCTGCAAGAGTTCATAAAAATATCTTTGCCATAAAAATAGTCAATCAAACTAGACCACAGGCAAATGTCTGACATTCTTCTCTGTTGATGCACTGGCTGCATTGACAGCCTTTATTGTTCCAAATGGGGCATCTTACCACTCATTCCTGTTTTGGGGAACTTCAGAAGGAAAAAGTCATTGACTGGAATTTAGTGGGTGGCTTTAAAAAAAAAGTTGAATGCACCATTTTGCAAAGTAGTAGAGGCTTGGGCTGGGAATGGGACCGACACATTGGTGTTAAGTCAGGGGATGCGGCACCTTGATTCTTAATTGTGTGCTTCTGAGGAGCTCTGGGCAGGAGCCAGGACCCCACGGGGAATGCTGAATGCCACAGGCCTCTGTGGTGCTAGTTCCTGGAGAGCTTTGCTGGTGGCTTTTTGGGAGTTAGGTTGGCAACCCCAATGCGGCCTCACCCTCCCAGCTACCACCAGCCATTTGTGCTCCCAGCGAGCTGGGGGGTGCCCAGCCTGCCAGCCACAGGGCGATGGGTATATAACAGACCTTGACAAATCTGTTTCTGCTATGATGACCGGTTTTAATAGACTGTTGCCTAGCTTCACTGCAGAAATGTAATGGAGGAGCACCCTCTGACAACCAAGAATAAAATTGCTGGCACCGAGCTGTGAGTCAATTTTGTCCACCCTGGTATACAGCTTCCCTGGTTAGTAGGAGACCTGATCCCAATACCAGGACCAGCCTCCCCATTGGCCTAGAGTGTCCAACTTCCCCAGCAGCACCACATCCATTACCTGGACAGGGCCTGGCATCACACCCTCTCCTCTCCATGGATTTCCCTGCACACTCCGGCAGCGATAGCAGCATCAGGGGCTGACTGTTGAGGCAGTGGCGCTGACGGGTCTGGACCCCACTGCCCCCGCAGGTGGTTCTGGAACAAGTGCTCCAGGCTGACCAGGGTGACCAGCTGCTGTGCTCTGGGGCAGTCAGAGAGACAAGAGGGATTACTGAAGGAAGCCCCCAGGGCAGGGAATCCTAGCAGTTGTGAGCTACAGAAACCTTCATTCTCTCTGCAGGCCTGTGCCCAGCCCAGGGACCAGGCTACCCTCCAAGGCTCTGGAGTTATCATCTCCCTTGGCCCTCTCCCTGTAAGGGATGTGCGTGTGTGTATGCGTCCTCTCCAGCCCCCCAGATCCCAGAGCACAAGCCATGGGGCCGTCTGCTGCAATCAGCTTTCCCAGCAGATGGGAGAACAATGGGAGAGCTTGGCAGGCAGAAGGTTAATGCCCCACTCCTGGCAGATATAGTGGAGGGGTATAAAGTGACTCAGGCACTGAAGACAGGAAGAGGGGACTAGACCCAGGGATTGGCTTGGAACCAGCCGGGATTCACAATCCCAACTCCAGCATGTGGGTGATGCAGGCCCAGGAGGCTGAAGCTGGCAGAAGCGGCCAGGGGCTATTGTGCCTAGGAGGCGCCAGGGGTGGCTGCGAATTAGGGAGTAGATAAGCCCTCCCCACACACCGGGAGATGGGCAGCAGATGGTTCCAGGGATCCTGATGGATCTGTAGCCAAAGGCCGTGGTGCAGCTGGGTGGCAGGGATACTGGCCCTGCTTTGGGGCTGGGATGGGAGCCAGGCCAGTGTGTTGGCAGCACCAGATCCATCCTCTGTGGCCATGAGCCAGCTGGGCATGGTGACACCCTCTTGGGGTCTGAGCTCAGCGTCTCATGGCCCTTCTCCTAGCCCCCACCCTCATCGGGGGATGGCTAGTGTCCCGCTCTCTGCCATTCCCCTTGGCACATGGTTGGTGGGTGGGAGCAGGAGGGACAATGCCCCTTATGCATCCACAGCTGCAGCATGGGTGTTTCCGGTGGGGTCATGTCACAGTCAGTAACAATTCTCACAAAAACCCCGCTGGCAGGAAGGTCCCGCGGCTTCAGGGCATGGGGGTCAGGAGGAAGGGGCACCCTGGACCCAGGGCAACACTGCGATGGGAGTCAAATACCAGGGACTGGGCATGGACAGAGGAAAAACAGGGCACCTAAGTGCTCCCTGGGCAGATGCAGAATGGCTAGGATAGAAGGAGTTGTGTGGCACTTTAAGACTAACAGATTTATTTATTTAGTCTTAAAGTGCCAGACAACTCCTTGTTGTTTTTTTACAGGACTAGACTAACACGGCTATCTGTTTTGAAATTGATAGGATAGAAGGGCCTGACACCAAGGAGACAGGGATCTGGATGTGGCACTCACTGGTGACCATCAGAGCCAACACCTCCCGCTCCCAAAGGGCACTCACCCACCGGGCACAGGAAACGGACATGGTAGTTGGAACAGGTTTTGCCTCCTGGTTGCTCCTTGTTGAGGCACCAGAACCCCTTCTCCGGGCTGTAGTGCACAATCTCGCCCACGTCCTCTGGCAGCTCCCATTCAGTGGTGCGGGCCTGGATGGAGATGGGCTGGGCGCACACCCGCTCCCGGTAGTAGAAGCGGACAGCCTCCAAACTCTCATAGTCGCCCTCCCCGCCAGGATGGTCAACATTGAACCAGGAAGTCCACTCAGAGGTGCCTGGGGAGCAGGGAAAGGAGCCTTTGCTTACTCCACTTGGAGCTTGCAGATGAGGGTGATCAATCACCATGCTGCAGGACAGATTAGCCACTCGGGTCAGGAAGGAATCCTTCCCGCTCCTGGAGGTACAGCACCACCCCAGCCAGCACCACATCAAGGCAGCATGAGGGCCCCGAGTAACTGGGCTACTGAGTTGTTCCCACAGCACCCATGCTTCCTGGCAGCGCAATTTTGGGGGGCTGAAGGAAGAGAGCTCAGCTGGTATCCTGAGGGACTTTCTAAAACTCAATCACATCTGTGGTTCTAAAGCTGGGACCTTTAAACTGCAATTATTGATAAGAAAATAAGGGGCTGTTGCTGCTTTACCAGTGCCCCCAGTCATGGCCCACAGCCCTCTGCCAGGAAACCCTGGGGTCCCCTCAGCTCTGCCAGTGCCCTTCAGTCCCAACATGCAGTGTTGCACCATGCTGTCTCCTCTGCCCATGGCACTTGGTTATTTTCTAACAGGGCAGGCAATGACCCAGCAAATGGCCAAGTTTCTGCAAGACACCACACCTGCTGTGTCCACGCTGAGAGGCTTTTGATCAGGTTTCTTTTTCCTGTGTTTCCCCAGTGCGCTGGTCTTGGCCAGTTGGGAATCATCCTTCAGGGACTCTATTGAGAACCACATATGAAAAGGATTTGCATCACCCCTCCATTGCCCCCCGCAGATCCTTGCCCCCTTGCTGCACCCTCCATCTCTCATCAGCCAGAGAAGGTGGGAAGGCACCAGAGTCCCGAAACAGCAAAGAACATGCCAAGAAAACAAACTTTACGCTAAGGTGGAGGAGAGGGGATCAAAGCTGGGGTTTGGTGGCTAGATGTTTCCTCCCCAAGCCATTAAAACAATGTTACATTTTCAACTCAAACCAAGAAGTGGAAAGATTCACCCTTTGTGTGTCCTGCCCACCCTCCAACCCGAGTGAGAGCCAGCCCACAGTGTTCAAAATCGGACCCCTGCAATGGCCTCTACTAGGAGGGTAAAACGTATGGCCTGCTTCTCAATGGTGTTGATCACCTGAGCTCCATGGATCAAGCCCAATCACAGATTCAGGGCTTGGCTTCCCACTATGGAGCAGCAGGATCTTTTGAATTCAACATAAAAACATAGGAGTGGCCAGACGATGGCAGCCCAATGGTCCATGCGGCCCATTGTCTTGGTTTCCTACAGTGGTCAATATTGGGGACTTCAGAGGGAATGAACAGAACAGGTCATTGGCCTGTCACCCATTCCCAGCCTCTGGCAAACAGGGGCTAGGGACGCTTCAGAGCATGTATTTGCACCTCTGCCCTTCCCAGCTAACACCATGGATGGCCCTGTCCTCCAGCATCTCATCTTGGCCTTGGTCGTCACAACATCCTCTGGCAAGGAGTTCCACAGGTTGCCTGTGTGTCACGTGAAGAAAAACGTCCTCATTTTCATTTTCAACCTGACACCTATTAATTTCATCGGGTGACCCCAGTGCTTGTGTTACCAGAAGGCATAAATAATGCTTCCTTATTCACTTTCTTCACACCAGCACAGCCCCATTACAGCATCACTTTTCCGAGCTCAAAATCTCAGTCTTTTTTCCCTCTCTCCTCCTACACTCCCCCATCATTCTTGGTCCCTTTTCTGTACCTTTCCCAACCCCACGAGATCTTTTCTGAGATGGGGGCGACTAGCTCTGTGCCGGTTCAAACGCCATGAGGGCACCATGGATGTACAAGGCGGCAATATGGTATTTTCCGGCTTATTAGCTGTCCTTTTCCCACTGATTCCCGACATCCCGGGAGCTTTTTGCCCGGGGCTGGCGAACCAACCACCCGGGGCGCATTTGGCTCCCCCGTTTGCCAAGCGGTCTCAGTGCAGGGTTTGGGGGGGGGGCGGCTGGGGCCACAGCTGGGAACCGGCCCTGGCCCGGCTCTGCCCGAGAGGGGCAGGTGGCCCCAGCCCGCCCCGCGCACATTTGCACGAGCCTCAGTTTCCCCAGCATCCACCCGCCGCCGGATCCAGCAGCCCGGCCGAGACCCCCAGGTCCAGCCGAAGCGGCGGCGGAACCAGGCAGCTGGTCCGGGCTTCCCGGAGCCTGCAGCGCCGTGCACCGGCTCGCCCGCCTCTTACCTCGGGCCGCGACCAGGCTGCAGGCGGCCCAGAGCAGCAGGGCCGGGGAGACTCGCCCCATCCCGCCGCCCGGACCCCGAATCACCCAGCCCCGGCCGCCCCGGTGCGCTCCCGGAGCCGGCGGAGGGCGAAGTGGGCGCGCCCCGCCATCGCCCCGCTATATAGGAGCCTTGCCCCGCTCCCTCCACCACTGGGCGGCTCTGCCGGGGAAAGCCACACTTTCCGGGGCTGGAAAGGTGCCGAGAGGAGAGAAAGGGGAGGGAGAAACCCTGGCTGCCTCCCGGAGGTTCAGACGTGGGCTGGCCAGCGGCAGGATCCCAGCTCAAAGGGGGTCCAGAGCCGGGGGCTGCCATCCCACCACACAGCAGGTCTGGGAGGTCAGGGGTCCTGCACAGCGGAGCTGACAAGTGTGGGGGTCTCAGCCGGGACGCTGGCCTCCGGGGGAGCAACCCTGGGGTGAAAGCAATCACTGCGCCCCAGTGGGCACATGCAGGGCAATGCTACCGCCCAAAATCAAGCTGGCATCCATGGGCAAACAAGTCTCCCGAAGCCACGGCTAGTCTGTGTCCAGCCCGTCCCACCACGACCCTGTGGAAACCTGCGCAGTGCCCACCAAGGCGGAGTTTAACATCATCACTGTTACAGTAGAAATGGTGGGCTGAAGAGAGAGACCCTGGAGTTAAGGCTTATTACAACACTGTGTCCTACATAATCCATCCTCCCACCCTCACTGGAGGGTGTCAACAGGCCAGTTCATCTAGAATGGCCCTTGGAAATATCGTTGCTTTATTAATGATAAAGCCTCCATGCCAGCCTGTATTGACCTGTGACACTGAAGGTCCCAGCCCTGCAGCAGGGCTCCATCTTGCTCACCAATACCAGCTGGGCCACTAAGTCAGGAGTCGCAAACACACAACCCATGGGCCGCATGCAGCCCCTAAAGGTATTTCCTGCAGCCCACAATGACACTATCATTACCAATAGTTGCAATAATATCACTGTATGAAAAGATTTCAGTTGTGTGGCCCCCGGGCTAATGTACTAGTCCTCATTCGGCCCTCATGGTGATTTGAGTCTGAGACCCCTGCACTAAATGATGTTCCCTCCCCCATCTTGTCTCCCTATGGCTAGCTGATGCAGCACCAGCCTGGAGGGGTGACTCTAGGACAGGACCAGGGAGGTTGTCACATGGGAGTGGCACAATTAGGTGCCCACTTTGCCCCTCCTTGGCCAGGAGCTGGTTCCTTGGTATGGGGCCTGGAGAAAGGAGAAGCCAGGGAAAGGCACTGGAACGTGGCAGGGTGGTGGACAGCTCAACCATTGCCACAGTGGGCTACCCCTGGGACTGGCAGACCCAAATGGGGGGATGTGATTGTAAGGTTTATTCTCTATTCAAACTGGAGCTAAGGCTCAAATTTTACTGGGGAGGGGCAATTAAACCAGCTTCTCTGTTACTCGGCATTGTCAATAGCTGCCTCTCTAAGAGCAACAGTCGCTTTTGTTGAGCAGGGTGCAGGAACGTGGAGCTGGCTTCCTGAGCAAGGCAGGTGTGCGGCTAGATGGCCATAATGGGCTGTGAATCTGGGGAGACGGCTGATGCCACCACAAGCCGTCCACAGGGTTCCTGAAATAAAAGTGCTCTGTAAAATAGCCCATGGTGACAGAAGAATTGCTCCAACAGCTCAACTCATCACAGGAAAATCAAACAGACAGGCCGAGGGGCAGAGCAGCGGGTGAGCAAAGGGGCACAGCAGTGCTGTCAGAGCTCACGGCAATCCCAGGAGGTTGTCCTTGCTGCAACCCACCAGAACAACTCTTCACCGCTAAATCACTCTCATTGTCTCTTATGAGAGCAAATGCTCAGTGGCTGACAGAGCCCTGGGGGCCGGGCCCTGCACTAGCAGGCCTTTCTATTCCAGTAGGACACCATCCTGCAAGACCCCAGCCCTGTTACCACTTGGTGAGAGTCATAAGCCCCCTTCTGCGCACACACAAGCTCAGGAGAAGTCTGGAGATAGCACGTGTCAAAAAAAGAGCTATGCCTGGCTGGTTAACAGCCCTTTCCACAATCACCCAGCTCGTTTGGCAACACCAGGATTGAGATTCTTTCAGTGTCCAAGTGCTACTTGGTATGTGACCTGCAAAGTTAGAGCAGTCTTGGGGTTGCTCTAGACTCACACCTCCGATTGATGGTTCTTCCTGATAGACAGTAGGCACAGCAGAAGTGAACCCTACACCCCGTTCCCAGCTCTGTGCAAAGGGGCTGGATTGATTTTGAGTCTGTGGCCTTGCAGGGTATGTCATCTCCTGACATGCCACCTTCTGGGAGGTGTAACTTCGGCTCACTCCCATCCAGGAGAGATTCAGAACTCTCTCTCCACTAATGGTAGCACCCATTGGTGCAGGGTTTTCATCCAAAACAATGGGGGCCAGTCTCAAGCAGGGTCTGTGCAGCATCTGGCACAGCTGGTGGGTGCCCCAGTCTTGGACAGGGCACCCATGTTCAGTGGTACCCTGAGATCGCTGACACCTGTGGGCATAGCTGCCACTTGAGAGGAGACAGGAGCTGTTTACCAGGCATACAGCACTAAGCTTCCACTCACCCACCACTCTGTGCAGTTTAAACACAGATCTGCTCATTATTCCTGCATTTGCTTCCACGCCCGTTTAATTCTGGCATTTCCAAGTGAGCTGCAAATTGCTCTCATTATGTGTAAAGCGTGGCACACCTAAGGGCACAGAAACCAGCTCTGAGCATATGCTAATGCATGTTGCTCTGGGTTTCAAATACCAGTCTATTGCTGTCATATGGCCTGAGTAACACCACTACTTGCCCTGCCCCATTTGCAGCTTAAATAACAGGATCATCACAAGGCGAAGAGACAAAGGACCCAACCCATGTGGAACTGACAGCACCATGCTCTGGTAAGGGCACCTCACAGCTCACACTCATCTAAAGTCTGTAACAGACAGCAGCAACACCCACCTGGCACTCAGACACCTAAATAAAAAAGCTCATGAGCCTTGGGTCATTTCCAATCCCATCTTTATTAACAGCATTCTCACCTGGCTTTCTGTTTGCTGCGTGACGACGTGTGCATGCAAACAACAAAGCTTCAAGAGTCCACAGACACAAAAACGTTCAACACACAGGAGCAAATCCCAAGGGACCCAGCTTTTTCTCAGTGATGCACCAAACAACTTTTGGCCCTGATTTGATGGCCTGTTCCAGTCCCACTAAAAGCCGGACGTGGCAGGCATTGAAATGGAATGATCTGCATTATAATAGTGTATACGCCGAGCTACCCACACGCACACTCGCTTTGCCCGCACGTCACCCCACGTGAGCCCCTCAGACTTCAGGATAACAGGATTCCGAGCACACAGCAGGACACGTGCCCCCTGCACACGGCACAGGGCATGCTCAGCTCAGGCGAGTTGGAAAATCAGCATCCAGCCAGTGAAAAAGGGTCTTGATCAGGCAATAGGGTCAATGGGGAGCGTGGCCAAAAAATCCTGGGGGGATGGAACAGGGCACAACCAGGCAAGGGACATTGCCCAGTAGAGCCACTAGGGGCCATTGAACAAGTAGTTTGTTTCATGGGCCTGGGGAAAACTAAGATGTAGGGAGCCAGGGACTCGATCCTGCTTCCAATGAGATCAAGGACCAAATTCCCATTAGCTGCTATGGTGCAGAATCGGGCCCAGTGTGACACACCCCAGGCCACCCCTGAAACTTTACATGGGACAGGTGCTGCCCTTTCCTGCTAGCTCTGAGGGTACTGGAGGCAGCAATCAAGCCAGATTCGGAGGGGCCATGCATCCCCAATGGACCATACCGCTTGCCCTAATTCAAAGTTAGTAAGGCACCAGCCACTCACAAAATCCAGCTCCTAGAAGACGATACATACAAACATCAACAGGACAAGCTGATCTGGGACGTCTGGGCTTTGCTAACAGCACAGGCAAGGTACTGTTACCAAGTGCTTCTCATCATATCCACTGCACCCGGCTTTGCTGCGCTTCCTACTTTCTGCACCAATTCCCAGGGCACTCTGCATGTGGAAAGGGGATGCTGTCACCGATGGTAAGCATCACTTTTCCATTGCAATGCCCTTGAGAACCAGGAGCTGCTGCAACTCAGAGCAGGTGGAAGATGCTGTTGTGGGGGGGTGAGGTTTGGCCCCGGTGTTTTCACTAATCTGCAGAAAAATGGAGGTTGCTCCTCGCATGGCAAAGTGGCTGGGCTGGGAATAACTCTGGCTACAGTTTCAGGACAGGATCCACAGCAGATTCAGCTGTTGTCTGTGCTACACATGGTCCCAGCTAGGCTCCCCATTGCCTCTAGGGGACTCCTCTGTTGCTGCCACACTGCCCCATTCTGCTCATCATTGCACTGAGCCAGTGCTGGGGACACATTCCCCCTCGGTGATTAACCCTTTGGTGCTGGCTTCCCCAGCCGTTCAGATGAGAATTGTGGCAGCTCAGTGACTCCTAGCTGTCAGCAGATGTTTCTAGGACCAGCCTCAACAGCCCAGGAGAAAGCAGCCCCCAGCCACTGAGGGAGAACCCTGTTCTCTGGCCGAGGGTGGGCGGGCAGTTACAACAGAGAGAGGGCACTTCCCTGCCTCGCCATGGGCATGGGTCACTGACAGGACCTGCAGCTAACTGCCCAGCTTCTCATTCCCTGCAAGGCCAAGTGGCCATGGACAGGATTAGAGCTGCTCTAACTGCAGCTAGTGGAAATCACTGCTGGACCCTTCCTGTAGCACCACAAACTTTGCCTCTCTCTCCTCTCCAGGACCGGCAGCCGCAGAGACCTGCCAACTGGCTGCAGGGCCGGCTCCTCCTTACAAAGGGTTCCTGTGAAAAGGGCTTTGATAAACCCCAGCCCGTCAATCACAGCAGGGAGTGATGGAAAAGGCCTGTGAGGTCATAGGGGCCCATCCTGGCAAGGGCTGAGGATCCTCCCTGCCACATACTCCAGGGCTTTGGATGGCTCCTGGATCCAGGCATCCAACTCTGCTATTGGGAGAAAACTCACCTTGGAGGGACAGATCTAACAAGGCTCTTCATTGGTTCCCATCACTGCGGTACCTGGGGACAAGTCACCTGGCCTTCCTCAAAATGACACAGCTGCTTGTGTGACTTCACATGCAACCCCATGCCCCCCAGCACCTCCTGTGGGACCCATGGGCGGCCAGGGGCTCGCTTCTGCGCTGCCTCTGATCCTGAGGGCCTTCCTCTTGGCCTCTGAGCATCAGTGATAAATGTGAAGACTTGGTCATGGCTGGAGCTACCCATGGACACGCACCCTGCCTGGAAACTGCACACCTCATGTATCAGAAGCCAGGCCCTGCTGCAGAGATGCAGCATCCCAGCAGGGAGACCCCTGGCTGGTAAATAAAATATAAAACGCCTGTAAGCCTTTTTATTCTGGCTTCCTCTCCCTGCCCCCCAACTCCCTTCCCTGCCACCGCCCACCCAGAGCCTTAAAGCGAAACCACACACTCTGTGCCTGGGTATTCGGGCAGGTTGAGCTCAAATTTCTTCTGCACGTCGTAGGGAAGGAACCTGCCGGCGAGGAAGTGGTGCCTGCCCACGAAGCGGGTGGCACACTGCTTGGGTGCAGCCAAGGAGACCAGGATGTCAGGGCTGATGCCGTCGCTGTTCCCAGCTTCCACGTCCCAGCCTGTCATAGCAAAGGAGAAAATGGAAAGATCAGTCAAAGCCAGCACTGAGCAAAATGGGCTTGAACACCAATAACAGGGAGAGAGGAGATGGGGGAGAATGGGGACTCATCAGCACCCCTCTGTATGCAAGGTGAGGTCTATGGAGGTCAGAGTTCCCAAAAGCGCTATGCTGTTAATCTAACCTGCATCTCATTCCTCTGCAGGCTTCTGCATGCTGGTGAAGAGAGGATTTTTCACACTCAGCCCTTCCTGGTTCTACCTTTTCCTCACACATAGCTAAGAGGAGCATCCATGTCTCGCACACCCACCCAGCTCCACAGGGATCAGTCCTCAGCTGTGTGCAGAGCCCCTTTCTGTCCCTCAGAAGCAAGCAGGGGACACCATGTAGTCAGGTTAGTCTCTCTCATGCCTGAAATGCAGCCACTTCTAGCATGGAACACCCAACACACAGCAACGCTGTGGGAGAGGAAGCGAGGAAGGAAGCTGTATCCAGTTCTTATCCTTCAGGGAATTTAGAGAGAGGCAGAGTGACACTTCCTTAGCAGGGACCAGCCAGCTACATTACCCGCACCTTGCACACAGCTGGGCCTATGAAAATAATCAAGTAAAGGGGGCTGAGCAGCCCAGGAGGGGTGGGTGGCTGGCTTCCATCCTGCACGCTAGATGAACGAACCAAATGGTTCCTCTACCCGCACCAGCAAATGGTCTAAGAAAGCACCAGCTCATCTAAGGGGCAGTGGATTTCCTCTTCCTCAGCTCCACAGCAGCATCTCACCAGGGGATGCGTGGCTGGTCCAAGCCAGAACCATCTCTCTCACACAGTCCCTGGCATCGTAGAGTTTGTTCTTCCACTGGCTGGGCTGCTCTGGGTTTTTCACAGCTGTCTGATGGCAATACCAGGCTTGGCCACCAGACACGAATGTATTTTGAAATTACATCATGTCTCGCTTTGGGGAGCACATTATTTATTACAAATGCCTTGAATGTATCTTTCAACAGTTACCGTTCAGGGGCTCCACAAAAGTCCTGCCCTGGGAGCCAAGGTGGCTGGCAAGTGAAGGCCAGGTGGGAGTCAGGCTTTCTAGCAGGGGAAGCTGGCACTTGGGAGCCAGGATTCAAATACTCCCCAGTTCATAGCCCTAGAAGAGATGCCAGTTCACTTTTGCACTGGGGAGAAGTGACACTTTAACAGTTTTAGTGCCAAACCAGAGCTGAGCATCCGTGTCCGGCTGCTAATCTCAAGCTCAGTCACACCCCTGTCCTCCTCCATTTAATGCATGCTCACTAACGCTGAGCATCTGATAGCATCAGCTCCAGCTCATCCTGTGCAAGGTGCCATCCAAGCTCTGGCGACACACCCCACTCCTGATCGACTGCACCCCCAAAGAACTGTAATGTGGATGGGTCCCACTGACAGGCTGGAGCCCACCATGGACTTGCTGCTCATTGGCCACCTGAGGCAGAGTTCGAACTCAGGCCTCCAGGCAGCATTTGTACAGTCTACACAGCACAAAGATAGGAAGTGACTTGCTCAAGGGCAACCTAGTGTATCAGTGGCAGAGCTGGGAACAGATCCAGGAGTCCCACCTACCCGTCCCTGCCAGTTCTAACCCACTAGACCTCCCTTTGCTCCCAGCCTGGAGGACAGAACCCAGGAACCCCGACTATCAGGGCTTTGCCTTTATCCCCCTAATGCCATGACCAGACTTTGGGTCTGCTCCGTCTTAGCACATAAGCCACTAACCCCCGGGGACGCTGGCTGCCGAGAAGTTCAGGAGAGCTGTGAAGGTGCCCTTACTGGATTGGCTGGTGATCAGATTTCCCTGAGGAAACACTCCTATCAGATTCTGACTATAGCCATTCAGGATAAAGACCCTGCCCTATGCCAAAGGACAAGGAGACCATCCCAGGAGGGTCAGGGGCAGGGGTCCCTGGCAACCAGTCCCTACATGGCATTTCCAAGGGCAGGAAGGTGATGGGACTATGGAGGAGGATCTGGGAGGAAGAAGCAAGGAAGGAAGGATGATCATGTGGCTGGTGGAGGTGAGACCCTCTGCAGTCACTTGGACCTGTCATGGCAAAAAGCACGTAACCAGGGCTAAGAATTCTCAAGTGCAGGAGAGGGAAAGCAATTGCCGAAAGGACGAGGGTACAGCGAGAGTCCCACAGGGAGGGCTCTGGGTTCCTGACCTGAGGGCACATCCAAGCTGACGATGGGAATTCGGATCTGTTTCAAGGTGGCTAAGATGCTGGTGTACGGCTCCTTCACCTCCCCTGGCTCGGTGTCAACTCCCAGGATGGCGTCGATCACCATGTTGTAGGCATCATTGATCAGCTGGACCTGGGGGGGTGGGACACAGTCAGAAACCCCCATCTGCCAGCACCTGCCTCATAAAGCCTGGCAAGGGGGCTATGTCCAAGCCACAGCCCTCCATGGATTCCCATGCACGCAGGCCAAGGTAAGAGTGTGCCCCATGGCTGCATCACCCCCATGTCTGGAGCACATTCCCATGCTTTCTGCCTGCTGCTCTGTGAGGCTGCTTCCCTCCTCCCTGTAAGCAAGGGAACAAGTTTTTTAGCATGTTGACTCAATCAGACCTGGCAGGGGGGTGCCTCCTTGAGCTGAAAGTCATACTTCCTGATGCCAGTGAAGCACCTCCAGCCAGAAAGTGACCTGCAAGGCCCCCAGCATCTGCTCCTGCTCCACAGAGCAGGAGACAGGACTGTGCACCAAAAAGAAGAAGCACCCCCTCATCAAGGAGTTACCCCACAACACATGCCCTGGATGCAGAGAGAAGGGCTGGCTGCCACCCAGGTTAGCTGGGGATTTCCTCCTAGCCGAGCCCTGAAGGTCAGCCTTGACAAACAGTCCTGCCAGCTTGGTGCAGCGGTTGAACTCAGCAATCCAGGGAGATTTGGTCTGCCTGTCACTCCTGTGGAGAGGGAACAGCTGTGGGCAGTTTCTATCCATCGCATGGGGCTCAGGAAGTGGCCCCAGAGAGCTCGGCAGATACCTGTCATTTGCCTCAAGCATTATGCAGGGTTAGGGAGCGACTTCTAGACACAGGCCAGCAGGGTCGTCAGTAGAAGACGGCTGCAGCCGCTCGGTTTAGTTAGAGATTGTCCCCACAAGCCATTGCCCCTGACTGGGGTACCAGCACTGGACTGGGCATCAGTCAAAGGACCATCAGGTCTAGCTGCACATAGCAACATGGCTGTGAAAATTTAGGCCAGGAAGTGAAGATTAATTGCAAGTGCAATGCAAACTGCAGGGGAATATAGGGAGGCTAGCTAAAAGTGGCCACAACTAGAGTTTGGGCAGCACGCACCAGCTCTTACAAAAATCTCCAGTGGATATTGAATGATCGCAGATGGCCATGGTGCTCAGAAGAAGAGGGATGTTACCCGGAAGGATGTCTAAAGAAAAAGGCAGAGCAGAAAGAGTGCTCTGGCTTCTGAATGAAGCAAGAAATCCCAGCTTGAGTCATTTGCACAATTTTCTATCATTCGCTGGTAAAAGTTTCTCTTTAAGGCCTGAACACAGGCACTGGAGCAACATGTGGCTTCCCAGAATGAAAAAATCACAAGAATAAAGTAGCAGATCTGGTCTCCCAGAGCGGTAGTAAAAGCTACTAACATCTCAGACTATCAGAGAGAAAAATTGCTCTACTGGCCAGAAGCAAGGACTTAGAGGGATTTTTTTTTTCCGGTCTTGTTGCTGAACATCTATAGCACAGCATTCAAAATGTCTGTACCCGAAAAGGAGCCAGGATGTAATGGGTTTCAAATTACACATATTTGAGCCTATTGTTGCAATAACTAGAAACCTCTACTTTCGTGCATTTCCACAGCTCACTTTCTGGGACCAGAAACCCAAGGGGATTGAAGCAGTGGTACTCTTGCCCATAGAATGGACTGGAGCCAGGTTGGACAGTAATTTGAGGTCACATTCCTCCAGTGGAGCCCAATGTTTAAAAAAGAAAATAGCTGGCTGTGCTTGTTTGGGACGGTAGGAAATAAGACTCAATAATTCCTTTTCCAGAAGCAAGTGGATTACGCTCTCTGGTTGGAGTTTTTGGAAGCCTGGTGCTCGGATCAGATGCCTGCATGAAAGGCCATTCCATCCCCACATGGAATACATGGGAATTTAGGCCTGGACCCTGCTTTCCGCATCCTAACAGCACCCCACAGTCTTGGCGGTTTAACCTGGAAGCCACTACTCCTTCTTCCTGGCACAGAAAGGATGGCACATCATTAGCATTATTAATTATTTGTGTTAACACAGCACAAGGAGCCACACTCATGGACCAGGGCCCTGTTGTGCTAGGCACTGTACGAACACTGAGTGAAAAGACAGACCCTTCCCCATGAACATGAGAGCTGGGATGTTCTGCTCAGGTACCTGTGGTTGGCACACCCAGAAAGATCCTCATCAATCCACCTACATGTTGTGGCTGGAGCAAGGTAACACATACCACTGGGGGGGGGGAGGCAGGGGGACACAATGCTCTTTAAAAACATCTGGAAAGCAGATGGTATTTAAGCCCTTGGACACATGGGACTCCTAATGCTGCCATCTGCACCACCTGCAACAAGGATGTCTCCCCATGAAAGGTTTCTGGTGGGATGCTCATATCTCCCACGTGGCTGGACGGTACATGTTCTAGGTCTGAATGGGGGACCCCCATGGGGATGACTTGACAGGCAGGGTGCACATAGAAAAGGAGAGGGGAATTGAGTGCACCCATATCTGTGCGTGCACACTCACACACGCTCCAAGCCACCAGCCCACAGAATGTTGCTCACCTCCGTTGGCAGGTACGAGAGGAAAGGGATGTCCATCTTTTCACACTGGGTGGTGAAATCCCGGTACAGGGAATTTGGGGACCGTTTGGGGTAAAAGATGGTTGGCTCGTATTCCTGAAGGAGGGAGAAAGGAGAAAGTGCTTTAACTCGCACCTAACACACCTCATCCCACCCCTGCCCCTTCCATTCTCTGCCCCACCTTGATTGGCAACTGCATGTGACTTAATGCTTCTCTTCCCCAGCATCTTAAAGGGCCACAGGTAGGAAGTAAATCCAGCATCCACAATGTCCCAGAGAGACAGCCTCCCTGTTTCCAGTGGGTATCAGCTCAGGAAAATGCCAAAAACCGTGACACCAAATGAACAGCTGTGGGGGGGTAGGGGGGCTATTTTGCTATGTTGCCCTCCTGGAATCACTGATAAGGCTGGTGGCAACCCAAAGCAGAAGATGGTGTCTTGTGGCTATGGCGGTGGGACTCAGGACTTTCGGGTTCCACTGGAAGATGAAATCCCTGGGTTAATATCAGCTTGTCAAGCAAATTGCTTTACCTCTCAGGGCCTTGAGAATCCTGTCCCCCGGGCCTCAGGGGAATTGAGTTTAAATCACTCTTGGCAAAGCATGGGAGAGTTGGGGATGGGGGGGACACAGTGCAATACTAGCCCCTTTGTGATGGCTTTTAGAATCAGGTTCCCGACAGTGCCCTCGTCTTGGATTTTATTCTGGGGCATGGAAATGGGCCACTGGGTTCATTTCCAGGCACACATCATGCATGCCTCTGGGTCTAGTTACAGCAGGCAACTGAAGGGAGCTTTGTATAGAGAATAGGAGCTGGGATGGACCTACTGGCAAATCCCCAGCAGCTTGTCTGGGCAGGCTCCTGGGGGCTTCCCACAGCCTCTTGGGGATCAGGGGGAGGAATCCAGGGCAGGCAGGATGGTGCTTATGGTACCAAGACCCAACTGTTTCCTCCCCGGGAGCCTGGCGTGGTTCTAGCCTGCCATCAGCCAGGATCAGTGGAGCATGGGCTGATTGTGCTTCTGAGCGTTGGGATATGGTGTGCACTAACGAAAGGCAGGCAGGTAGCATTAGCAAGGGAGAGGCTGTACGTGCTCCCAGGTAAGGTTCACAGCTGGGCCTGCCTGGCTTTGCAGCATGTTGGGACCTCTTCAACTGACAGTGCTTGCAAAAGATTGTGGCATCACCCAGGAGAGCTCCTGCCTCCCCCCACCTCCCCACACACGTTCTCCCTCCAGGCTGTAAGAGAGGAGGGAAAGACGAGTCATTCTAGTTTACGGGGACAGCAATTCCTCATGGCCACACATCAGCACCCGCTGCTGTCCCCTCTGGCATGCAGTAGACAACTGCCCCCTTGAGATGCAGAGCCTGGAGCTTAGTGCGGTGCCTTAAGACCTCCGTCTGAGTTGGAGAAAGCCCGCTCAGCCAGCAGGCCCCTAGCATCCACCTCATGCATCTATTCCAGCAGCTTCCCCTACAGACCCCACAGTGTCTTATCCATGGACAGGGCCATCTCTAGGCTAGGGCAAGAGGGGCAGCCGCCCAGGGCCCTGCACTTTGGGGGGTCCTGTGGGGCTGCACCACTGCCCCCCCCATGCCAGGGACTGTGCAAGCCAGCCAAAAGTGGCAGCCCAATTCACAGGGCCAGCTCTACTGTGAGGCCAGAGGAGTGGCTTGGGGTGAAAGTTGCTTAAGATAGTAGATCAGCATTGCAACAAAGGTGAGACATTAAGACTAACAATGAGGTGCTAATTGTTGTTCAAACAACCTCTATACCTCCTCTCTGAGTCAGTATCTCTTTGGGCATCTCTCATTCATATGAAAAAGACTGAGGTCACTGGCAAGCAACCTTTGCATTTTTTTATCAATAGACCCAATGAAGAAAAAAAACAACTGTGAACACCCTGTTATTCCACCATTTCTGGGATATGAGGATTGCAGTTATTTTTGCAAATTAGGACTTGCCTCTTTTTTCAGTGGGTTGAGAATTCCCTTGCTTGCAACAAAAGTTATAACTTGTAGATTTTAATAAAAACTCCAGAGATTCTTTTGACTGATAATTAAAATGAGAAGAGAAAAGCAAACTGTTCTAGCAGGAGCCTGTGTTACAAAGTATGGTATTTTTTCTACAATTAGAAAGCCTAAATAACAGAATAAAATCCAACTCAGAGATGGATCTGCTGGAAGCAGAAGTTATAACAAGGTCCTAATCTGAAAGAGGGGAAGTGGATATTCCCATTGTGTTGCTGCCTTATGCACACTGCCAGGGGTCACCAGATCAAGCAGAGAGGGCTAGCACCCCTCCAATCACAATACTGTGGACAATTGTGCGTTCATGGAGACTCATGCAGATTCAGGGAGCAGCTGAAGTGCAGAAGTGAAGTGGAACCCAGAGCGGCTGCTTCAGTTCCTGGGATTTGGCAGTGGAGACGGGAGCAGGACCTGGAAGGACCTGGACAGGCTCAGCAGCAGACAGGATCTTCTAGGACCTTTCTTTCTAATCTGGCATTGGCTATCTTCTCCTTCCTCTGTCTCAGCACTTCCATCTCATTTCTCCACCCAGTTGCCCCCAATCCCATTTGCAAGGAGCTCCCACGCACACACTCCAGGCGACAACATGCAATTTTAGAGACTTGACATACTTCCTCATTTGAGACAGGGGTGTGGCATGTGGGATCACCCTCTGCATATTCCATTCAGGTGATCTCAAATTAGATGTGTAGATTTCAGAGATACAATAGAAACCTCAAGAGAAAGGATGAAAGCCATGAGGGACTGCCACCCTCCCAATCACCCCTCCCCCTGCAGCCATGGTCACTGTTCAATTTTCTGGTGGCAGCCACTTTTTTTCAGTGGAGGGTCACCACACAGCAGAGGGGTCTGGAGCTACGTCCTGAGGAAAAAAGTTTGACAACCACTGGCTTAAGGGCAGCTGAGAAGCCAGACCCTGCACTCCTGTTCCTCTGCTTTTGGCCGGCTTGCCTGGTCCCTGGCATGGGATGGCTGGTGCAGGGGCCTGCCCTTCCCCTGGGCCAGCCAGCCCCGCCCCCCCAGTGCCTGTGGGGAGGTGAGTGGAGGCCCCACAGAGGGCAATTCGCCCAGGGCCCCGCACCCCCCCCCCCAGGGATGGCCCTGTCCATGGAGCCATTCTTCCTGGGCTCCTCCGAGAAGACCACGCCACATTTGGGCTGCCAGGGCCTGGAGGCCCAGGGGACCAGCTTGAGCTGTTCTCTGCTTCTTCTGCCTTGTTCCATCATGCCCACCCGTCCCCTTGCCCATGGGGATTTTGCAGGGAGTTGCTTTATTTAGCTCTGCTCATCTTTGTCAGTCAGCCACATTTGTTCTGGGAGGGCATAGCTGCTTGTGGATTCCCTGCAGCTTTCTGACCAACTTCTAACGCAGAGCTGGATGCAGGGGTCTGTGGGTGCAAGTGTACCAATGAGGGGGATTCTCCTCCCTAGCATGCTGGGATGCCTCTGCACATTGGGCTAAGAGAAAGAGCATTATCTTCCCATTCCTAGGGGCCACAGTGAGCAGAGCACAAATTAGAGCACCCCCGAGGCTGCTCTAGTTCATCCTGGGATATGGGGTACCCAGAACATGGTAAGTACAATGGTGGCTATAGCTTCTCAGCCACCCCAAAGTTCCCCCATCTGACAGGAAGGAACAGAGCTGCTGAGAATCAAGCCTATTGAATGAGCAGCTGCTGTCTGTGCCCACACCCCCAGGGGATAGGATGGCTGACCTGCTCAGGTCAGGCAGAGCCAAACAGCAGTAGCTTTCCCCAGTCTGGAGCTCACTGCACGATCAGCTCTGGTTAGCTCCCCTAGCCCTTCCCTGGCTGCCCCGGAGCTCCAGTACCAAGAAAATGTTGTGAAAGGGGATTTTAGTGAAAGGCACCGCTGTGCTCAGCGCAGGCAGTGAAAGGGAGTCCTTTCCCACCGCTCCAGGGGCACTGGCTGAGTTTGGGATGTGGCAACTTGTCCCCCTGGGAAACAGGCTCAGCGCCTCCTGGGGCTCCAAATAGCCACTAGGTGTCACGCTCTGCACCCTGTATATCTGAGTCAAGTGGCACCTGGTGGAGCATCAAAATGGATCCATGGCAGGTCCCTGCTCTGGTAGCTCCTACTGTAGATGAAGCACCTCTGACAGAGATATAAGGCAGGTCTAGAGGCTGTGCCCAACAGCTGCAAAGGGAGGCAACTAATCTGCATGGGTTTTGTATTTGCAGGAGCACAAAGAGCACAATTAGGTATTAACATAGTCTCACTGGTGGGTGCAGGGCATGATGGTTAATGGTATCTAGGTTGATTTGATCATAATATCTGTAATTTTCCTGAAAGGAAACATGATATACTGTCTTTTGGTAATATGCTACACTTTTGATTGTTCAAAATCTGTTTAGGTTAGTTGAAGGGTGAAAAGTCACCACTAGCAATAAGGAACTTGAAAGAGGGACCAACCCTCTGTTTTCAGCCTGGTGAAAATAGAAAAGGGGGGAGGTTAGCATTAGCTTGGTCTAGAGCTAGGCCTGAGATACTGCCTCACCACTGCCCCAGTGTTAAAAGATAAATCAATGGCCTGGCTTCTTGTGGAGCCTTTCTTTTAATTTTTTAATCAAAGGAGCTGTTTGCTGTATTCTGAATTTAAGAACTGAAATCATTGGGGGCTGTCATTCTATGACAGGCATGGCCAAACTGTGGCTTGGGAACCACATGCAGCTCTTGAAGGAAAAAAATCTGGCTTGCAGAAGAAAGCCAGAGGAAAGCATCCCTAGCCTAGGAGTTTTAAATCTCCCATCCTGAGCATGCTCTGAACAGGCTCAGGGGGAGCCCCTTTCTGTGCCTGCCCACCAGAATGGCCATATTGGATGCTCAGCCCAGACAGGGCTTAAAGCAAGGGGAGTGAGCCCTGCCTATGCCTTGCTGCCGGAGCAGCCAGGAAAGTGGGCCCTGGGGAGAGAGGGTCAGCCCAAGGGAGCCAGCATCAGTGCCTGGGGCCTAGGGAGAGGGTTGGAGTGGCGAGGAGAACAGGTGGCATGGTTGGAGAGGGCAGGGAGAAGCAGTGGCATGGTCAGGATGGTGAGGAGAAGCTAAGTTTTTACTGTATAGGTGGGCCTAGTTTTCATGGTAACCTTAAGTAATTATTAGAATCTGACTTTAGTAGGATAAATATTTGCCCTCTTTTTGCAATAAAATTAAAGTATGCAATGAATTTTAAACTTAGTAATTTTGGAGTAGGTAAAATATGGCTACGTGCCTCAGTATGGCTCTTGAAGGTTTAATAATCAACTTGTGTGGCTCTTCAGTTCCATAAGTTTGGCCACCCCTGTTCTATAAGAACTGAAATCACTGAAAGAAGAGCCTGTCTTTCTGAGCTGAAATCTCTGAAGAGCAGCCAGCAGATGGTGGGCCAGCAGAAGCAGCCTGTTGGTGGGGCTGGTGGGGACATTATGTGAGTGGCCAGCAGACAGCTAGACAGTGAGTGCACCAGTGAGTGGTGCCAGCTGAGGATGTGAGTGGACAGCTGGACAGTTGGCGTGACCAGTGGGTGGCACTGGCAGTCAGTGGCTAGTGTGAGTGGCCAACAGATGGCGGGACAGAAGGAGCAATCAGTGGGCGGTGCTGGTAGAGAGTGGGCGGAGCCAGTGGAGGGTGTGAGCGGCCAGTGGATGGCTAGACAGCAGGAATGACCAGTGGGCAGTGCCAGTGGACAGTGGGTGGAGCTAGTGGATGGTATGAGTTGACAGCATGAGTGACCAGCAGGTGGTGCTGGTGGACAGCTGGCATGAGGGACCGTCCTTACATACCCTCGGGTTTTGTTGGGAGTCCTGTTCTGCATTAATTCTTCAGCTCAGTGCTGGTTTTGCTATTGAGATTTTATATGTTCTGATAGGCTGTGTGGCATTTTGGTGGAAATCTTGTTCTGCACTGATTCGCCAAATCAGTATCAATTTTTGCTATTGTGTCTTTACTTTCTTTTCTATTACTATTAAAGATCTGTATAATACACTCAGACTCGTACTTGTGAACAAGGAAGCATTAACTCTTTGGGGTGCCCAGGGAATAGTGAATAATTTCCCACAAAACTGGATGGGGGCTCGAGCTGATTGTGCTGTAACATTATTTAGAAACCCCTAGAAATAGAACCCGCCCTTGTTCTGCCATCTTTCCTTGGCAGAAGGGTTACAGAATTAATAAGCGCACCTGCCCAGAGGAACCAGAGGGACCCCTCTGCCACAGTGCCATGGCCTCTCACACAAATCGAGATGCTGGGGGATTGCGTCTCCCCTCATTTATACTGGCATAAATCAGGAGTATGTGCACTGAAGTCAATGGGGTGAGCAGGAATCCAGAAAATCAGACCTGCAATCCTGTCAGGGCAGCACGGGGCTATCCACCCCTGGAGCCCCAAGGAAGGGGACCGAGCAGGAAGAGGGGGTTAAGGATACTCACAAACACCCGCAAATGCCGCGCACACACCAAGCCGATGGCACCATTCTGATCAGGGCCACACACTACAAGCACCGTGGGCTGCTTCCTGGGGAGGGACGTCAGAGGGAATGCCTAGAGAGCAGAGAAAAACATGGGATCAAAACCCAGCAGCGTCCCTGAATGTGATCTCCACCCCTGTTCACATCAGCTTGGCCCAGATGGGGGTGAGTAATCTCCCCCTCTCTCTCTGGGCCCTGTCACCTCAAAAGTATCTAAATCCATAAACAGAGACAGGAAAAACTGCACCCACTTCTGAAATGCAGCCACCTCTGGATTGGAACACAGCAGCTGTTTAATAGAGCATGACAAGACTATACCAGTCGTTTCCTTTAGATCAGGAAGTAGAGAAGTGTGCTATAGCCAGGTGAAACTGCAAAGGAGGGCAGGGGAGACAGAATGCAATCACCCTAGCCTGACTGGAGTTTAGCCAATGTACCGGGGTGTGGGGGGGGGTCACATCTTAATAGCTGCCCAGTGTGACCACAGATAGATAAGACTTGTCTTCATGACAGTGACCCCAGAAGCATGGTACCCAATAGCCCCCAAGCTGGGACACAAAAATCAGCTGGAAATCCCCTTCCTGACCACTCTTGCCCTGCAAGACACGATGTAATCACAGCTCTAGAGAGCTATCAAGCGTGTCACATGCAGCGTCCACAAACAAAGCTCCTTTCTCGTTGCAGTGCAGTGCGGAGCCGATGCCCAGCACCTGGGGAGCAGGGTGGCCTGGCAGTGTCCCACTGTGCTCCAAGGTGTCTCATTCGCTGTTGTCCTGGTAGAAGGAGCAAAAGCAGTTTGAAAATACCAAGCTGCACAGAGACGGCCAGGAGAACCTCCTATTTATCCACCGGCTGATTTTTCCTGCTGTCAGAGTCTGGCCTCCAATAATAAGCAAACACCGGACACAACCAAGCTATTTACTGTCTCTGATGTCCTGAACAAGCTTTCAGTACCCATGCCCCGTCTGGCTCCTCTGTACATTGGCTGGGACATTAGATTTTGGGCACTCTCCTGTTGTCATAGTCTCATTGCTCCAAGAGCTACAGAATGTCATCCATGCTGAGAAGCAGGGACTGAGATGGAGACATAAAGGTGCGCCAAGAGCCCCCATCTTGGTACCACATATTTGGAAACATCATTTTTGGCAAATCAAAAAGTAATCAGTCTCAGGTCGAACCAAATATTTTGATTCTGAGCATCTCTTCTTCCCCCTTTCCATATTTTCTGAAATGAAAATTAAAGGAAATGTTGAAGCAAAATGTTGTTGTGCACTGAGAAAAAAAAAAAGGCAACCATTTTTATTCTTCTCTGTTTGGTTGATTGGAGGGGTTTTTTTAGGGTTTTTTCCCCAACCAAAATCCTAACTGAAATTGTCACAAAATCATAAAATGTTTCAGAGTCACTAAATCTGCATTTTTTTTCTACTGGAAAACATCTGGGTTGAAATCTTTGCCCACTCCATTCAGCATAAGCCAGGGGCTTGGTGGGATGATGGGAAGTGAAGTTGGCTCTTACAGTACTCTTCTCACAGTTTCTCAAGATTCCTCATGGCATCAGTGAAGACAATGGTACCTCATGTCACACTGAGGTAAACTGAGGCACCACAGCAACAAAGAACCTGGCGTGTTGAGGGCTGCTCTGCTCCCCTGGCTGTTGATGGTAACTCTATAAATCAGACCTTAATTGCTCTGAGAGGGAGGCTGGCTTTGAGGATGAGACCCTGGGCTGGAGCTCTGGGTTTAACCTTGGCTCTGCCACACACACCATGAGCGGCCATCGCCCAGTCACTGCCCCTCTCTGGGCTTCAGCTCCCCCTCTGCACAAAAGGGACAACGACACTTGCTTTCACCCACTGTCACGGAGAACCCAGAAAAGCCTCTTGGATCCCCTCTGTTCACAGCCCACCAGGGACTCTGCTACGGTGGAGCTTTCTCCCATTCACCAGGGTCTCCACGCTACCTGTAGCCAGCTTCCCAAATCCAGGCCCAGAGAGTCCGATCCTTGCTCTGTCTGGTCTCCCTTGGGGGGGGGTCCTCCCCCTACGAGGGTCCCAGCCGTCCCAATCAGCAGTGACACTCAGCCAGTGTAGCAGTCAGAGGGTTTATTAGCAATCCACTTTGCACAGCAGCTAGGACAGTTGGCTCTCAGATCAACCAGGAGGGCAGACAGTAAACCCCCAGGACAAGCCCCGGAGGTCCTGCCCCTCCGACCTCCATCTTCCTTCTTCCCTCTCTCCTCCCTTTGTTCTCCTCTTTATCCAGCTGCCCTGCCCCTGGTCTAAACCGGCCACAACCTGTCACCCTCAGGGGGTCCAGGTACGGTCGCACTAAAGCCTCTTCCCCCCTAGTGGTACCTATAGTTATCACACCCCTGTGTCCCATCACCAGAATACCATCACCAAAGAACAGGAACAGAAAAGAAGAACCACAGTAACCCAAGAGGTTTTCTTACTTCATCACACCCACATGTTGTCTATTCAGGCTGTGAGCTCTTTGGGGCAGGAAGAAGAACTGTTTCGTGCTGTGTGTCTACACAGCACTGGACGCAGCAGGGCTCGGAGTCCAACTGAAGCCTAACATTACACCTGTATTAAAAATAATAACCTCCTGTGATGGCAACAATGAGAGTCCACATGATGGGTCCCCTTTCCACAGAGCCAGCACCCCCTTTTCTCCGGCTAAGTTGTAGGAGCTCCTGCTACACAAACCAGTAACTATCCTCTCCTGCCTGTGATGGTCCCTCCCAGGTGAGTTCTTACTGGAGCCCTGAAATGCAGCTAATCTGAAAGGCTGAAGAAATAAAGAGCAAGGCAATCGAGGGCCCGCTGCTCAAGAGCACTCCAGCAGACCCTGCCAGCGTAATGCAGTGAGGGCCACAGAGGATCCAAGCACTCAACTCCCAAACATTTCTCTTCCCAAAACAAATTATGTGCCCTGCAAAGGGGGAGCGTGTAAAGTTGTATGGACATGCAGAATGGAAAAGCTGAGACAGCCCTAAATACAGTGGCGCTACTGAGCCTTTACCCGCATAAGTCACAAAGCTATCTTTGATCTATAAATCTTCCCTTTCTATTTAGTTAGGCCAAGGTGTACAAACATATGGGCACCTATTTTCTCCTTGAAACAGTGCAAGAATGACCTTCAGAACTCCCAGTTCCTGCCCCGTCCTTCACAACGTACCTGGCCCAAGTGATTTCCGTCTATCCAGCCAGCTTTAGCCACAACCGACATGCTTACTGGAGGAGCCTGGGCCTGTCATGAGATGTCAGTTTGCAGTGACCCAGGGCTCCGAGTCTGGAAAACCCTGAGACTGAACGAGGCATCGCAACGTGACTCGAGACGCAATTATGACAGACTGACGCATTGAGGGGAATTATTGCTGGAGGAAGCTTCTGCTGTGCTGATAATTTTTAATGCCTTCTCATTAACACAGCTAAAGCCTTCCCTCCATCTGAGTGGTTAATCTCTAATGGGACACAATAACATGAAACACAGCCTAGGGTGTAGAAGATCAACCTGGGGGACCAGGGGTCAATCCATGGCCCTACCTGTAGCCTTGGGCAAGTCCCTTTGTTTCCCATCCAAACCTTCGTCTTTGGGGTGGGGCCATCTAGGTCTATGTGCTGCACTGGGCACAAAGGGGCCCCACTATATAAATAATTGTATGATTTGGCCTGCCAGGGGCAGGAGCAACTTTCCCAGCCTGCCTGTCAAATGATTCCAGTTGGGGTAAAGCCTCACACACGGCTAAAGCTAGATCTACTCAGCGTGGAAGCTCTTTGGGCAGGACCTGGCTTTTTGGTCTATGTTTGTGCAGCGCCCAGCGCAATGGGATGTGGCCTCAACACAGAAAATAACTAATAAAAGACCAAGAGCTGTGTCCCAGTGAAGGGCAAGAAGTGGACAAACAGCTCACCCACTGTAGAGGTTGCCTGCCTGGTCATCTTTTCTCAGGCCACCGTCAGAGGCAGCCTTAGGCATTTGGGGGCGCTAGGTGAAGGCCCACTGTGGCACCCCCAAAAGGGCCCCCATAAGCCCCCACTGCCACCCTCCCCATGGCCCCAGTCCCCCCTGCAGCCCTAACTGTCCCCCCCCACACCCCTGCAGGACTCCTTGTTTGTTTTGTTGAACTGGACATGACTATCCCTCTGGAACTCAGAAATTATTCTTGGGTATGGTATTTTTAAAGCTCTTTCCATCATGACGCTTCTAAGTTGATCTTCTTTCAGTTAACATAGATGAGCTAATGCTGAACTACAAAGTTAAAATGACCATTTAAAAATGTTTTTAAAAATATTCACATTAATTAACAAATAAAAAGTGGTAAAATTAATGATAGCTCAAAAATAACTAAAATGCCACCTTTAACATTTTGGCAGTCAAAGATTACAAATTTTTCCTATAGGCTTGGGTTTACGAGCATTAGAAGTTTAATGCAAATAATTATAATAAATAAAAATAAGTGAAAAGAAGGTTTCTAGTGTGTAGCTATAAATGAAAACCACCAAATTTCAATGAAATTCACTGAAGTACTCAAGTTTATAAGACTCTGGACCCCTCAAAAATATTAAATAGTAAGTACAAAAGAAACTAAAAAATTACTTACCAAAAGAAAGACACACAGCCCAGACATCACACACAGCTGTAATTATTGCTTGAAGGCAGCACTGTATTCATATGTAGTAGCCTATATGGACCTACCTGGTAACCTGAGCTAACCAAATCCAAAGTAAAAATTGTCACAGAGGCAAAGGAAAAGGCAAAAGAAGAATAGGTAAAAAAGAAAGGGAAAAGGCAAAATTTCACAAGTGGGATTGAAAAATGGCAGAATAAATGGCCACACTAAGAAACTAAAAGATGAGACCATAGGAAAAGTTCCTGCTATTGTGCTGTCTATTGTTGTCACAAAGAGCATGTTCATGCTTTTTTAGCATGTCAATATGAAGGTGATGGGCAGATAATGGTGAAATCTGTAATGCCGAAGAAGCACAGATCCTAATGATAGTTTGCCTTGATGAACCAAGACTGAACCTTGCTGAGGCTTCCAGACCTACTGGATCTGCTAGCTGGGAGCAATTTCTGTATTTTTCTATATTTTCATTTCTGTTCACCAAACTGAAGATGGGACCCCTCACTGCTCAGGGCCCTAGGCGGATGCCTGCTTTGCCTGCCCATAAAGCCATCACTGGCCAGTGGTCACTTGGTCTGAAGCCACTTTGCTGTCCCCCTCGCCCAGGCAGTGCTCACTTACTAGCCATGGTCAGGGCAACCAGCACATTCCATGAACCTGCTGGTGGGGGCCATGCATGGCTGGACAGATGATTGTGCATCAGGAGCCAGGGAGTGAGGAGTGAGCAGCTGATGCCAATAAACTCTTGACCACAAGAGTTTTAGTTAAATGTGGAGCATGGTGGGGTGAGCTGAGAAGAATTGTGGGAGGGAAAGCAAAGATAATCTTCTAACTATAACCCTGGGAGACACCTGCCCCATCCTAGGCAGGCTCTTCTCTGGACCATCCCCAGTGACAGGCTGGCACAAACAGCAGGTGCATGGGGTGTGTTTAATCGACATCTGAAAATAGAAGGGGCTGCTTGTAAAAATATCTGCACCCGGCATGTTTGCGGCTAAGCAGACCGCCCTGTGCCACGGCCAGAATTAATCCTGCAGCTCAAAGAGAGCAGTGGAAGGTGATTAAAGAAAGTCTGTCTGTCTGGGAAAGATATCTTTACTCTTATTAGCCACTGGAGATGCTCCATGCTATGCACGCTAATTAAATGTTCTCCCAGTAACGTCACTGGATTCAAACAAAGCTTTGCACATGTGGGACTGGAAAGATACCGAGGGAAAGTCCCCAGGTCAGAACGGCTGCTCCCCAAATGCAAATCTGTTTCCTCCTCCTTGTCTGGCCAGATGGCAGGTGATTCATGAGGCTAGTCCACAGACCCAAGTGTTCTCGGATCTCCTCCCCTCTAGAACGTGCTGCACATCCCTGGCATGCAGGGCTTTAGTTAGACTGTGAGCTCCGTGGGGAAGGGGTGCCCTTATCTCTGTCTGTGCAGCACTGAGCCTTACCAGGCCACATTCCTGCCTGGAGCTTTGGGATCTGCCAAACACAACTTGGGAGGATTGCATTGCCACACAGACGGGCCAGGTTCAAACAGTCCCTCAAAGTCAGCTCCAGATCGGATCCCGGCACCCCAACCTCTTTCCGGTGACATTAAGCCAACGTGCACCACAACCATGGTGTGACTTGGTATTTTGCTTTAACCCAAGTATGGAGCTCAGCTTTTCAGTTTGTTCCAACCAGAAAATCAGGGGGCGCAGACCCAGGTTGGGCAGAACTCAAAGAAGCAGACCTGGGATTTTTTCACTGTTCTAATGGAGAGTTGGGACACTGAGCACCCTTGTGTTCACACCGTACATGCTAATGCAATAATCTTTGTACAAAACAGATCTTGTGAAAACTAACTCACTGACTGTTGCTGCTCTTGGTGATGTACGAACGCAGTCGTAGGAGTTCTGGATACATGCCAGAATGATGTGTGTTTGACCCAAGTCTGGCGAACACGTCTTTCCAAAGGAAGGCAACTTTACCCTGAACTGTTTGGTAGCTCTGGTTAAAGCAGCGAAGTGTTGAATATTGACTCCTTAAAAGGCCCTTAACATCTCTCTGATGATCTCAGGATAGGACTGGACCTTTAAGAACATGTTTCTGGGGAAACTGGAGGCACAGCAGAGTGTGGAGTCAGCACCCATTGTTACTCGGGCCAAGGAAGCCAGGAGAAGTTTGCAGCACTGTGGCTCCTGGATCCAGAGCACTGGACCCGAGAGGCATGGGATGCAGACAGAATGCAAGGTGGCAGGAGGCACTTTGGGCTACCAGGCAAGAGGTGCCAGCCCATCACTGGTCTGGACTGCACCTCTGGCTATGAAGTGAACGAGTCAAATGCCTCCCATCCTCCATTCCAAAATCCTAGTCAGCCGCAATGACACATTTGTGCCCCACACTGCCGAGGCAGCAGAATGCGACAGGATGACAAGCCGGAAGATTCTGAATTCTAGGTATCTGAGCCCAAAGACCGACGCTCATTCCATGCCAGCAGCCGAGCTAACATTCTCCCTGACCGCACCCCAGCAACTGGTATGTTTTACCTTTTTGCTTGCATGCTGGGCACGTAGCCCTGCAACCAGCATGTGAGCTCCAGGAATAGCAGGGCGGCACGAGACAGTTGGCCCTGTTAGCTGCCAGTTGAATAAAGGCCCATTAGAGCATGATCCACTATTTTAGCATGAACCAGATGAGACATGACCTCCCTGCAATTGATGACCAAGCCGGCACTCTCTACCAGGTCCCCAGTTCAGCAAGCCGTATGAAGGGCGTGAACCTCACATTAGTAAAGGGGAGACAGAGTGAGTGCAAACAGGATGTGGGATAGGTGGGTTCCCCTTTGCCCAGACCCCACAGCAGCCTTGGTGCATCCCAGCAGAGACTGCCGTGACTCTGTGAGACAGATCTAAGTGGGACAGAACATCCCCTCCCGTCCCGTCAAGGGGGTGGGTTCTGACAGGGCCTGGAGGAAGAAATCGGCAGCTCTGGGAGTGAAGCAGATATTTGTCCCTGTTCTCTATGGGGATCCCACTGCGCCAATACATCTTTGGGCATCTGTAGGGTAAACTGCCTCAGGTGCAACAGGAAACAGCCTCACGTTTCTGCTGCCCTGGCATCATGTCTCAACGGCTTCCAAAGCCCAGGGAGGGAATTAAGCTCCCCAGTTAACAGCCTCCAGCCTGGAAGATCAGCCAGTGATGGCTTGAGCTAATGAAGCAATGCTCTTCGCCAAAGAACTCTGAGGCACAGGCATTGTCTTCCCTTTGGGAACCCTGCCATTGGCCACGGCAGATGGCACAGGCGCCCTCCATGCGGCTCCTGCAGCGCAATCCGTCCCTTCTAATAAACACAGCTGGGGTTTGGAATTCATGCCTGGACTCTTGTTAACAATCCTTTCCCGCCCAAGCAACAAGCAGGGGCCAGATGGGGGATGAGGTGCCAAACCGCCTTCCCCTTGGATTCTGCTCTGCCTGTCTTCCTCCCGCTCCAGGCCCTGCAGAAGGAGGCCTGGTTTGCATGGAGACTTGGGCTCCTTAGCCACTGGATACCTGCGCAAGCAGCCCTCTCTCTAAGGCACCATCCCCCCAGTTCTGCCCTGGGCAGTGGGCAGACGATTGCCGCAAGTGGGCCCAGAGCTTGGCACTTGGAGGGGCTCACAACAGGCTTTACATGCAGCAGGGACAAGATCCTCTTCTTTGCCCTTCCGATGCACAGCCTGGGTCTCAGGGAATGGGAAAGCATTTTCCCCTGGAGTTGGGAACCTCGGATCATATTGTTTTTAAAGGAAAAAAAAAAGAAGTTAAGCTCCTGTGCAAGTAATTTAACCCATAAGAAATAATTAAAGGGGCTTGAGGAATCCAAAAGCAACAAGGAGAGGAAGAAGGCTTTGGAGAAGGGAAAGCATTGGTTCAGTGCAATCTGCTTAATATCCCAGCAAACAGCCAGTCACTGACAGAAGCTGCCACAGCAGAAAGGAACCTCTGCAGCATGACTGATTGTTCTGAGCAGCCTGTGAGCACAGGAGGGGCAGCCAGGAGGCATTCTCAGCTCTGGTTAGTGGGATCCCTCTCTGTGCCTCAGTTTCTCCATCTGTCCAAGGGAGGAGAATGCTGCTGAGCTCACTGGAGAGGTGCTAAGGCAACTTTGGGTTGAGACAAGCTCAGCATCCAATTTTTGCAAAAGCACGTGGGTGTGTGGTTCAGACTCAGGCAGGTAACGTAAAGTCCAGCTGTCCAGACAGCTTCCCTGATGCTTCAACTGGATCCAGATTTCTAATTCCCTTCCTGCTCCAAATCATCGCTGAACATTCCTGTACAGCACTATCCCACCCTAGCAGTGGGTAAAGCGATCCTGGTGTGTCTGCCACTTGCCTACCTTGCAGGGGCACTGTGAGGCTTAACTGATTGATAAAATAGCAAAGCCAGGAAATCAGAAATGACACCAACAGACACTGATAGTGTGACAGCACAGTTCTAGTTCCAAAGGGGCAGCTGTGTTAGTCCAGTTCAGAAAAACAAACAAGGAGTCCTGTGACACTTTTAAAGACTAACACATTTATTTATCACACGAGCTTAGGTGTGGAGAAAATCCCACTTCATCAGATGCCTGAAGATGGGGAATTTACAGAAAAGTGGAAGTCATAGGATCAGGTCAGACAACTGCTTTGATGTGCTGTAACAGTCTGATCTGATCCTATGACTTACACTTCTATGTATTTATTTTCCTCCCATTCTGGAGGTTCCCCCATCTTCAAATGTCTGATGATGAGGGATTTTCTCCCATGAAAGCTCATGCAATAAATAAATTTCTTGGTCTTTAAAAGTGTTACAGCACCATTCTAGACCCACTGTACCAGCTAATAGCTTTGAAAATCAGTCAGTTATAAACCTAACCATGTACCATTAACATCATATGCAGCCAGATTAAATTTTCAGACCCTCTGCCTCTCTGAATGTTTGAGATTTTACCATTTAAGTAGGCTCAGTTCAGAGCTGTTTGTTAGAACGGTTTGATTTCAGGTCGATACTTACTTACTGTGTTCTAGTTAATAAGCATGGTGTTTGCTGGATGATCTAGGTTTAACAAAATCACGTGCTAGTAGACATACCTCTGTGCTACAGATACAGCAGGCAGCCCTAGCTCATAGAACTTGGATCCACAACCCACATAAGAGGAAAGTCACCCAAAAGTTTGGACATTCGTGCCAGCTAGAGATTGGCCTAAAATATTTACTGTAGCCCTGGAGACGGAGGCTTGGTGAAGAACTGGTTTTTCAGTGTGGTGGCCGAACAGAACAAAAATTCAGTTGCTTTTGAATCCAGACAGAACATTTTCCATTTTTCTTATAAATGGGAGAAGATTCCATTCACATCCAATGAAACGTGGATTCTGATTGACATGTTCCAAATGGAACTGTTTGTTTTGAAATGAAATGTCAAAACCATTCATTTTGAAAATGTCAAAATGAGCCATGTACACTTTAAAAAATGAGGAATTTTTTTATTCAGCTGAAACTATTCATCAAATTTGACCCAAATTTGCGAATCGTTTCAGTCTTTCCAAATCTGCTCTCTTTTTTTGTGTGACAAATTTAGTATTTGATGGCATTTGTTTTGCCCACCTCTGCTAGAGAAGCCAAGTAAAATCATAGCCCCACTGTGCCAAGAGCTGGACGCTGACCCAGAGTAAGAAAATCCTTGTCTCTGAAGAGATCTCAGTTTTGATTTTGATCCCCTTATCCAGCTATTAATCTACACAACACAGCAGTTTGAGACAGGACGTGGACAAGAATCCCATAGTCACTCAAAATGGGAAGGAGATGTAGTGTCTGTCCATCTGCCTACATATGCCGATGGTTATTTTCTGACTCCACCAAAGAGATGCTGCCCCCAAAGAGATGTGCACTGGAATGTGGTGACACCTAAAAGCAGTTCTCGAGGAGGCTACCAGAACATAATACTTGAATCGATGCAGTTAATAAGAAAAGATCTAGATTTAACAGCAGCAGGATGGAAAGTGTCATTTCTCAGGGAAAAATCATAAAATCATAGAAGATGAGGGTTGGAAGAAACCTCAGGAGGTATTTAGTCCAAACCCCCTGCTCAGAGCAGGACCAACCCCAACAAAATCATCCCAGCCAAGGCTTTGCCCAGCCATGCTTTAGAACGTCTAAGGATAGTGATTCCACCAACTCCTCTGTAACTCATTCAACTGCTTCACCACCTCTTGGGGAAAATTTTTTCTAATATCCACCCTAGATGGCGAGTCAAGATGGGATGATTACACTGACAAGAACAGCAGCTTAGGAGACAGAGGAAAGAAACTCCAGGCATGAGCCAGAGATCACATCAGTCACTGTATCTGAGATCTTACACAGTAGCTTGGCAAAGAATAAAGCTGGCCTACTGGTAAATACAGGGTCCCTCACTGCAGGTGTTCAAACAGTCTTTAAAGCTACCAGCTGAGAACTGGAGAGCACCAGCCCCCAAACCTAGAAGCTGAAATGAAAGGTGACGTTAATGTAAACAGCAAAGCAGCTCCCCACAACTCCCTCCAGTTTCCATGTAAATCAGCTATTCTGTAGCAAAGTTCCCATCAATGGAGTATGGAAAGTGAGCACCGGGGAGGCTGGAGACAGCCAACTTTATTATCCAGCTAGCCTACACTGCCTTTTCTCAGGCCTTCCCATGGAACGGTCAAGACCAGGGGCCTGCTTTGTGACTGACTCAGCCTGTCATGGCCAAAGTTAGCCAACCCCTAGTCCTACTGGAAAGCGCCCAGAGTTTACGGAGCTGGAGTTACGATTGACAGCTCTGTTGGCTTCTCTAAGAAGTGGTTTTCAATCTTTTTTCTTCAGGACCCAGTTGAAAAAAATCATTTATGCCCATGACCATGATCTTTGAGCATTGCACTGCAGTCTTTTAGCAGTCGCAGCAAGGGTTGCCACGACCCAGTGCCTGAGGGCCTGTGACTCAAAAGTTTGACAACCACTGCTTTTAGGAGGTAGGATCAGTGGCTCTAGTGCTTGCAACACAGCACTAGAGAGGGAGCCCTTTGGGAAAGGACCTGGCCTTGGCTCAGAGGTATTGGTAGCAGAGATGAAGGAAGGTTGGTCCAGTTCCTCTCTGACTCCACATATGATCTCTCTTCTTCGGGGTGCCTGGGCCTTCTGCCTTCCTCCGGAAGCCTGGCACAGATTCTCTCCATGGCCCTTGGCTGACATCCTGAACGCTCATCCCAGGCAGGGCCAGCACAAGGTTTCTGGGTGCCCTAGACGATGGGGGATTTTGCCCCCTCCCACACCACGGGCACCCCTCCACCCTGCCCGCGGGAGCCGGTCCCAGCTGGGGTCTGGATCCGGCCACGGACGGGGAGTGGCGCTGCTGCCATGGGGATGCAGCCATGGGCGGGGATCCACACAGTAGGCGGGGAGCCCCCGAATTTTTGATGCTCTAGGTGATTGCCTAGGTTGCCTCAATAAGCGGACCAGCCCTGATCTCAGGCAGGACTCCCCATCAGCACTATTCCTGACAGCAAAGCTGGGACCAAGTCACCAAGCCTACCAGTGCAGCCCTAAGCTAGCTCGTGAGAGGGCTTGGGAAACAAGAGTACGGTACACGCCACACAGGACGGCTGAGCAGGAAAAGCAGCTGGCTGGAAGGTATAGGATCCGGTGAGGGCAGAACTGCCAGCATTCCCAACCATACACACCTCTTGACTTACCCTGCTTCACCATGCTCAGCAGGTCTCTGATCAGCTTGTACCCCACACAGAACCAGCTCCACTGCTCACATCACCATCCAATCTGGCCCCATGTTTTTTAAGGAAAAGTGGACATTATTCTAGTTCCACTAAGTCCCCTTCGCACCACACCTGCCATGCGAAGGAGCTTTAAAATGGGTCCAAATGCCACACACAGTAGCAGAACCTTATCAGTGGGGCTGGGTGTGAATGAGAATCGGGCCCTTTATTGTTCCCTTCGCACTGTTGACTCTGTCTCAGCCTCAGCTGGGCAAATTTGCTGTGAAAATATCTTGAGCTAAATATTTCTGAGCTGACATTTAGCTGTTTCATTAAAATCTGTTCCAGCAAAGACCACCCTGCACACAGGGTCTGGTTTGGCTACATTTGGCTGAAAGCAGGAATCAGAGGTTGAACAAGCCCAAACACGAGGAGCTGTGAGAGTTGAGCTGAAGATGCAAAGTGAAAAGCAACAGCGTTTCACGACACAGAAAGCAGAAGTGGTTCGGAGAGGAGTTGACTCACCCACCCACACAAATCCCTTTCAGGAGCTTTGCACTTTGCATCCCTTAGGGAAGCCAGGAATGAGCAGCAAAACACGTTGTCTGCCGACTGGTTCATTCTACCAACAAGCTCCGTCAGCTGTCAGACATCTGCTGAGTCAAACCATTTCTGGTCCAGTAGGGCGAAGGGCATCAGATCCTGGGGCCAGGTAGATTTCCTGTTGGGATTACTCCGTTCTGGCTCCTGATCTGATGGTGAATGTTCAGTTTTGATTTTTAGCACTTTTTAATTTTTGAAAAATCATCAGATAGAAGGAAATTTCCAAGCGAAGACTCATTCTGAACCAACAAAATGGAAACATTGTTCCAAAACTGTTGCAGTGAGACCTTTGGATTTAGGGGGATTTTTCTTTTTAAATGAACAATGGGACACAAATTCACCAACCAGTATTGCCATATCTGTTTTTTTGCCAGAAAAAGTTTGGGCTGAAAAATTTAGCTCAGCTCTAGGGTCTGAGAGGAGGGCGTGTTTCCCAGGACCTGCTGGTTCTTTCTGAGCAAGGAGACAGGTAATTTTGGAGAAAGAAGGCAGCTGGATCATCTTCTCTCCAGGTAGCAGCCTTGTGAATAAACTTCTTAAAGAAAAACAAGCAAGGAGTCCTGTGGCACTTTTAAAGACTAACAAATTTATTAAAGAAGACAGGCAGACAGGGCATTCCTCTCCAGGCAGCTCCACCGTCTCATGACGGAGACTAGCAAGTGCATGAACAAAAGTTGCTGGCTGGCAGGTTTATTCCCTCTGACTTCCACAGCATGTTTACCAAATACTGATCAAATCGGTGTTTAATATCTGCGGGGAGTTACCCTACCAGTGGGCAAATTTGGACAGGTCTGCAGTTCATGCATGGTCCTGACACTAGCCAAAGCTTTCTGAAAATGCTTGAGTCAGCTGGAAAGTTCATGAGAACAGCCCATGCTGCATGGAGACCCCATGAAAACAGCCTCTTTCTCAGGCACTTCCAGTTCCTGGTCCGGATGTGAACTACCAAGAAAACAAGCTTTTCCAAGGTGTTCTGAGGCTTTGGATTGTGCCTGGCTGGCTCCAGGTTGCAAAACCCATGGCTCAGTGCACATTACACATCCCTCCCTGAACCAGATCCAGAGAGGAGCAAGACTGGTGGAGACCAAGCTACAGAACGGCACTTTTGAGCTCCTCCATAGAGATCTGGGCCACTTGTTCAAGCCATGCTTTGCTGGCCAAACTGGTGATTGTCACAGCAAGGGAGGAGGAAGGAAATTACCCCAACGTTCTTTGCCTCCAACAAACTGCACTTGGCATTACGTCCAGCTGTGGGGACAAGGACCAGGGAAGCTACAAGAAAAGCCAGGCAGGGAGAGGGAAAGGAAGCACATTTGGTTACAGCCCAAGTGAACAAGCTGACATGCCAGCCAAGCCCACGGCTTTGCACCCAGGGTTTGTTCTGGACAGCAATCCCTTTTGCAGGCAGAGTTCCAAAGGGACAGCCCCACACTTACCCAGCTCTAAATCCTGGCATGTCCCCTCTTGGCCTGACGCCGCTCTTACCTTGGTCACGGCCATGGCGCAGGCGTGTCCCCAGATCTCAATCAGCTGCTGCCGACCAAATCTGTAGTCCTCCAGCAGTTCCTTCTCTATTGCTTCTGCCTCCACACGGCTGCAAGGCAAGAGGCAGATAGGCTGTGAGGATGATGGCATTATCCCCCTGCTGCAACCTGCTCTTGCACGTGCGCATTCAGGTCAAGGTTTTCCAAAGTAGCTGCCACCAGCCAGGCATCTAGGTCTGCATTTATGCTCCTAGCCACATGACCTGCTTTGAGGAAATGCCAATCAGCCAGGAGCTCCATGGAAAGCTAAACTGGGCACTGGCCACTTAGCATTCTAGACCTGTTGTGCTGTGCCCTGGGCCCTCCTTAAAGCACCATGCTAGACACAAATGGTTCTGCTAATCAACTGCCTCTTGCCGCTAACGGTCAGGACCATGGGCTTCCCTTTGCAATGGGGAATGTCACAGCCTACCACTCCCTTTCAGCAGCAGGGCAACAGCGAGTCCTGAAATGTTCTATGGAGGTGAGACTGGAGATCAATTATTAAGTGGGTACACATCCTAAACCTCAGCCCTGTTCCCCATTCCTGCTTTCCTCCCTCCCACTCTGCTGCTATTTCAGAAGTCAGGCCTTCCATTCAACTCTTCAGGGAGAGCTCATTTGCTAAATCTAGGGTGGAAGGAAACTGAGCTTCCACAGGGCTGTGTTCGTCTGGGGTGAGCTGTCTCTCTGCACCTAGCTCTGGCCACCTGCATGCGGTGTGGCGGCAGGAGAACATGCTAAGGGAAAGCTGCGTGCCAAAGAATCTGTACGTGACATAAAGCTAAACACCATGTCTCTTTTTCATTCACCACTGAGTCCAAAAAGCCGGTTGTAAAATTGGACAGTGATTATTCACATCTGTTGGATCACCTGATTGTAGGAAGAGAAAAACGTGCTGTTTTCATGACGGTTCCATTTATTTGATATTGACATTGAATGTGAAATCTAATTCTCTGGAGCAGCTCCAAGAGCAGGTTCTTTAGGGACAAGACACCAGGATCACAGGGTCAACATCAGACCTGGTGCAAAGCTGGGGAGTGGGTGGAGTTGTACTCATTTACACCAATGATCCAGTCTTCACTCCCATGCGCATTGCACATCACCGAGCCCTGCACAGAGCAAGCGGGTGAACGTTACCCGATCTGATCTGGCAGTACTTCTTGCTCACATCAACAACACGCCAATGGAGCCTCATGAATTTATTCAGAAGTTTTAAAATGTATATGTTTGCATTTCTATATTAAACAGCTGCCATGCCAAACCCCCCAGTAGGAGTTACATTGCCCCAGGGGCTGATCTTTGAATACCAGCCACCTATCCAATGCACTGCTAACTCACAGCCCTTTCTATCAGTGAATGATTTACAAGCCTACTGACACCCTCATCCCTTCCTTAGCAATGGGAAAACTGAAACAGTGAGTGAGTCTTAAAGCCAGCCATCAAGCAGTTGCCATGGCAAACCTGAGCAGTCATGAGCCCCCACATGCCAGGTCACACCACCACTTGGCTTGGGTGTCCTCTCAAATAATACAGCTGGGACAAACTGATCCCCTGCTCTGGTCTGCCCTGACCCCATGTTGACCCCCTGGCAGTGATATGCACTGGGTGTAACATGCATACAGAAGCAGGCACCACTGAGCAGAAGAGCCAGGATTCAACCCCCCATCTCCCTAGCACCCAGCCTCATGCTCAAACCATGACCCCACAATTGTCTCTCGAATAAATCATGAACTCCCGCCATTAATTAGGCCCCTGGTGTAAGAGGCACAATGGCTTACAATTTTAATGTGAAATGTCCTCACTTGCAGGCAGCTTCCGAACCTGTTATTTAAACATAGTCCTGAGCTGTTCATTTAGAGCCAAGGCTAGATAGCCAAGAATTCCATATTCCACATAATCTAGGCTGCATGATACCAACAGTGCCAACCGCACCGAACACCATGGCCCTGCAGATTTCACTGGGCTCTAAACTGAAATATTTATAGCAAGTGAGAGGCCCACCATGAGTGCTAAAGAGCCAGAGGCCTGGAAAGCGCTGTGGGTCTCAGGGGCAAGTAAGTTCCAACAGTTTAGGCTGACAGTGATTATTGATGGGACGGTAGCACCTTGAAGACCAGGCACCCCTTGTGACTGACCCTGAATGGAAGGGTTTGCAACCTAGCTCAGGCTGACCCAGGGAGAGTTATTAACCCTGTTGCAGGGGTGGCAAACTAAGCAACCTAGCAAAGATCACACATGGATCTAGTAGCCAAACTGGGAATTGAACCTATACTCTAAAGTCCCAACCCAGCATCTCAGCCGCTGAAGGTGATACCATTCCCTCATCAGACTGCAGGGTGGGGACACGCTCTGGCTAGGGAGCCCAGACCAACCACAGCCAAACAGCTTCCAGGGCAGTATCCTGCTCGCACACAGAACCCAAGTGCAGCGAGGGCATGCCTTGGCTGTTCAGCTCAACCATAGGCCTGTCTGTCCATCCAGCTCCTGGGCTTCACCCCTGGCTGCCTGACTTGAACTCCGTCCTAAGGGTCACCAAGCCTGGGCTCTCGCAGATGGCAGGTAACTCCACAGGCCCTGGCTTTCCTCCCACAACCACACCCTCAGATGGATAGGAAGAGCTCTCCAACTTACCTGCTGGAGTCTAGAAGAGGAGGTCCAGCTTCCAGCCCTCCTAGACCAGGATCTTGCAGTGAAGCACAGGGAAGTAATGTGCTGTCAGAGGCCAGACTCACTCAGGAGATGGGCAATACCATGGACCCACAAACCTGGGGCCTTGGAAATCTCCCAAGCTATTTTCTCAGGTGCTTGGGAACTTGGTGGGGGTGCGGTTGGAGCTGGAGGCTTTGTTCTGAGCAGGATTTTGTTTATACCCTGCCCAGAAATTCCTTGTGGCCCAAAGTCCCTGGAGAAATCGGCCTCTAGGGATCCTGGGCTCACCATCGTGGCTCTGCCTCCTCTAATGGTGGGTCAACCAGCAGCAGTTTCTGAGTCTGCTACTGGCCATGAGCTGAGGGAGCTGCTTGTTGAGCTAAAGAAACATGCACCTTGTGGCTCTAGAGCTCGGGGTGTCGAAACCTCACAGATGACGACCCTTCCAGGTGCAGCCTGTTGTCCTAGCAAAGGGGATTCAGTATCAGCAGATTATTAAGTTCACTGTAATTTTTCCTGTTTGACATAATGTCTGTGAGGCTGAACTAATTCCAGCCCCTTGAAAGGGGTTAATTCCTCCCACACTTCCCCAGTGAGCTGCTGCTGTCGAGTCTAAAGGGCCCAAGTCACTCCATTTCCACCATCTGTCTAACCAGCACTAAAATAGCCAGCTGCAGCCTCTACGCACGTGCCGATCGGGCTACACGCCCAGCGCATTTGTGCTCGGTGCCAGCATGGCCGGCGGATTCTCAGTGACCGCAAACACTTTACTGTTTGGCCTGGCTCCACCCAGGCTCTGCAACCACCGAATTGTGGAGGCTGAGATCAGAAGCTGCCCCTGTTCTCCCAAGACAGCAGCCTGAGGACTGGCCTGGGACGTGCACCCCTTTCAACTTCAGACAGGAATTCAAAACATTCTCAAACAAGCATGGCCGCAGCAATGTGCAGGTCACTGTTGCCACCAGAGCCGGGGCAAAGCAGTACTGCGGTGGCTGGTTGATCAGTGCTGCGAAGTGCGGCCAGAGACAGACAATGAGAAACCACAGGTGACCAGCCCTATATGCTCCTTTCCTGGAGCTAGTCTGAAATAGAGAGATGGGGTTGAGTTGACAAGACCACTGCCACCTGGAGCCCCCCAAATGACAATAACTGGTATCACGCCCAGTATCACGTCTGATGAAATGGGACTGTCTCCCATGAAAGCTCATGTGGTAAATAAATGTGTTAGTCTTTAAAAGTACCCAGGACTCCTTGTTTGTTTTGCTGAACAAGACTGACACGGCTGCCCCTTTGAAACTTAGCATACAGATGTTTGCTGTTATTATTTGTATTGTAACAGTCACTCCTGTAAACAGGGACTCTGTTTTTGAATGAAATCTGTCTTCAGGGTCCAAAACATCCCAACAACAGACAGATAGTTATGCACTTGGATGGCTGGATAGTTCTCTGAGTTCAAACCTTTTGTTCTCTTTGCAGCCTGCCTGTCCAGTCAGCTGAAAGGCAGTTTTAGCTTAAAATACATATAATCTACTTACCTGTTCCACCAGTGTCCAGAGGGGCATGGCCAAAACCCCATCACAGCAGGTTACAGCAGGCCACAAAACTTTCCATTGTCCTGTCAGTGGAAGTTGCCTATTTTCTGGTACAACACAAAGTCAATAGCAGCACCTGATCCAAGGTTGACTCAGAATAGCAGCTGATGGTCCAGACCCTCTCCCGCTATGGCAGCCACTTTGGCACAAGTAGGGGGATAAATTGGCTCACCTGGTTCCTAGGCCATGTTGCCCCTCACACCTTGGTACAGGGAGCCAGATGGGTGGTGTGGAGCACATCTCCATGACAGCCATTCACATCTTGCATAAGGTGCTATAGAGTCCATGGCCACTGACATACATTGCAGCCACCTAAGGACACTAATTTATGGTGAAGGGTTTGAGCGTGCACAAATGCACCATGAGGAGCCAGGCTGAGCCACACTGTGCCTTTGTTAGGGCAAGAAGAGACTACCTGGGCCAAAAAATTTAGCCAATGACCCTAACCAGAAACCCTCCACCATGTCTGAAAATTGGCCTGTGGGTGCAAAGGGATGAGCACTGTGGATTGCTGAGCCAGCACTGGCTGAGATGCAGCTGACAGCTGTGAAAGCGAGTTTGAAACCAGCTGAAAGATGGAAGCTGCCATTTTGTGCTAATGTCTGTCCAAGCTCTAGTGAGCACGTTCTCTAACAAAAGCTGAAGCGGCTGTGATTATCGCACACAAGAGTCTAATTGACATGCTCCATTCTTCGCTAAGTTTATGCATAAAATTAGTGGGTTTCGCTGCAGCCCATCCCTGGATACAGATTTGCTTGACAAATTGGCGGCAGTCAAGTTGAAATGAACGCCATTCCGTGAACATTTTGATGTGAGTCCATACAGCTGCTGGACCAGCCCCTCAGCTGGTATAAATGGATGATTTCAGCTGGGTTCCTGGCCCACAGGACTCAGTAACAAATGCTGAAAAACAGTTAAGAACAAGGAAGGCAGATGCACTTTGTCATTCCACTGCGTCCCCATTGGTGTGTTACTGCAACAATATTCCAGGACACTGTGCTACGGATGCTACTCACTCCTCGAAACCTGATTCCAGAATTCGGTCCTGTTGTGCATGGCCCTGGGAGACCACGGTAACTGCTGCAGAAGGCTGCTGTGAGTAACAGCAATTCTTGCAGCTTGACTTCATTTAACTAGAAGGCATCTGGGGCTAATGGTAAAAAAGGAGCTTCATGGACTAAGTGGGAAGCATTCTTTTGTTGATGATTTGCTGTTAACAACTTGAAGCTCAAAGTCAATTCAGGCATTTCGTACTCAAAACTGAAAGCTTCTTGGAATTTAATTACAGGCCAAAACAACAGATGGGCGAGAGGGTTTCCTCTTGCAGCTGGTGCTCAAGAGTGATTTCCCCAATTCTTCTGGAACAGGAAATTGCAGAATGTCCCTGTCATGTAAATGAAATGCAGACAATGCCCAGTTTGGGGTTCAGTCAGGAGAAACTCCACTGAACTCAGTGGTGTTAGAGCAGCACACGTGAGAGCAGAGTGTTCTCATCATCTATGGCCTCTAGATGTTCCAACTGAGCAGGGCCAGTTATGGCAGGCCCCACACAAATCCAGTCAGAGACAGATGCTGCCCCAAAGAGCTTGTAATCTGAAGAGTCAAGGAGAGGGACAGCAAACAACAGCCTGGCACAAGAAGTGATTTGCCCATGTTCGCCACCAGGAATAGCACCATGCCCCAGACCATGCTGCCAAAGAACCACATCATCCTAATCCTTAGCTCTCCACCAGAGCTTTTCAATCCCTAGATTGTCTCATTTTACAGACAGGGAAACTAAGGCACAGAGAAGTGACATGACTTGCTCAGGGTCACATAATATGTCAGCTCTGCTCAGCCCCAGCCAAGAGCTCTACCTGGGATGCAGCATCTAACCAGGTCCGTTCTAACCAGCCTGTTCTCCTTGGAAGAGGTTCATCAATTCCTGGTGCTGGATGGCTCAAGGAACAAATTCCAGAGGGGTAGCTGTGGTAGTCTAGTTCAGCAAAAACAATGAGTCCTGTGGCACTTTTAAAGACTAACACATTTATTTATCACATGAGCTTTCATGCAAGAAAATCCCACTTCATCGGATGCTTTGAAGATGGGGAACAAAGCACCTGATGAAGTAGGATTTTCTTCCGCAAAAGCTCATGTGATAAATAAATTTGTTAGTCTTTAACAGTGCCACAGGACTCCTTGCTTGTTTTGCTGAACTAAACTAACACAGTTGCCCCTCTGGAACTTTACAACATCTCAGATATTCTGGGAGTGTGTGGGTGAGCTATAATTCATGATGATTGCTTTAAGTCTCACCAGAACCTGTTTGATTTTTTAAAAGTGGCTCTAGGCTGAAAGGGGAGAGAAATACCTTGTACAGAATTTCTGTTTTTATATTAATTGAGTAGCTGTGGCACTGGATTTAGAAATCAAATCAAACCTGTTGTTACAGGCTAAGACACTAAAGTGTAAACCAACAAGGAGTCCTGGGGCACTTTTAAAGACTAACAAGTTTATTTATTGCATGAGCTTTCATGGGAGAAAATCCCACTTCATCAGATGCTATGAAGCATCCCCATGAAAGCTCATGTGATAGATAAATTTGTTAGGCTTTAAGTGCCACAGGACTCCTTGCTCCCCCCCCCCCCCCCAGAAACAAAGTTCATTTTCCTAATCCTTTGGTGCCCTCTAGTGAATTCTAGCCCAGGACCCAGCTCCCAAAATAGATCATGGCCCCACAGTTGCTTTCCTAAATCCCAGGCTTCTGCACACATGCGGTGAAGGAAACTGGAGCTTTACATAATGCAGGAAAGTTTCGTTCTGTCAAAGCACTCTTGCCCTGCAGGGAAAAGCAGCAGTACGGAGCTGATGACCTTCTGCAGATTCTAGCCACTCAAAGCCTGCTTTCAAAATGCATTGATATTCACAAGCTGCCCTAAACCCAGCCTCACCGCCCAGCACATCATGGTCCAAGTTTCACTGCATCAGAGTGTTTTAAAGCTGAGTAGATGAAATGATTGTTCAGCTCCAGCAATTCCACACTCTACCAAAGAGCATCTCCTAGCCCCCATGTTCTCTAACAGCCAGTCATGCAGCCATTTCAGTTCCAAGAAACGTGCACTACGAACCCTAGCAGAGCCCAGAGAAGCAGCCTGGAATCTCAGAACCTCACACCAGTTCTACCAGAGGGCAGGAAAGGAACATGCTGGGGTTTGCGTGTGACTCAGGAGACCTGGTTCAATGTCCAGCCCCACTGACTCTGCCAGTGACTAGGAACAGTCAGTCAGGCCACAGTCGTTGAAATAGCTCCACATGTTGGGGATGGAGCCCTTTGGAAAATCTGCCCCTGTGAAGGTTGGAGCCTCAGCTCCCCACTTGTAAAATGGGGCTAATATGCCTTTCTTTCTCCCCCTCCTTCATTTGTCATCTACTTTGTTTGGAAGCTCTTCAAGCCTGAGACATCTCTTCTTATGTGCCTGTACAGCACCTAGTATGATAGGATCATGAAAACAGCCAAGGCTTTGAGATGTTACTGCAGTACGAATTAGAACAACACAAACTAGCTAAACAAAAGAGGTGTCTGCCACCAGACTCCGCTTTTGTTTTGCTGAACTAGACTAACACGGCTACCCCTTTGGGAACTAACTAACTAGGCAACCTGGGGCAGATCAATGAGCCTTTGGGCCTCAGTTTCCCTATCCACAAAAGGGGGATCACTGACAGTTGACTCAAAAGAGCTCTGAGATAATTTAGAGAGGCCCAATGTATTAGAGATTTGTTAAAAGAACAAGACTAAAAATAGCTGGGTTGGTAGATTAGACAGAAGTCTATTATCTCTCACTCCTCCTTACTCGACTCTTAAATACATTTCCCCAGTTCCTCTCCCAGCACTGGGGTCTCCAGAGAGATTAATCTCATTCCATTTCATTCACCCAGGGAATTCAAGAACAGCAAAACACAGAAGTACAGTTCAGCCCAGAGATGAGCAAATGTTTTATTTGAGGCAGTTTGGGAGCTGAATGGGAGGAGTATATATGCGTATATATGAAATGTAACATTTAAATAATACAGTAAATGATAAAATCAATTTTCAATTAGTGTCAGAGCAGGGAGGGGAGGTGGGATAGGAGGCTATGGCTGGCTTTAAAAAGCTGCAAAAGGAGTTTGCTTCCAAAAGGTTGATGGGTTTCTTTTTGTTCTCCCTTTTTCAGAAACAGATGGAGCAAGGCAATTATCCTGGTCATTATTATCATCAACAGCTGTGTTTCCACTCACACTTAACAAAAGCCCCTTATTACAGCCCTTCGTGTCTTTATAAAAAAGGTGGTCTCCTTCTAAAAGAGGGGAACCGTTTCCTTTAACTTCTGCAGGGAGGGGGCAGGTTGGAAAAAAAATGGTGGCATTTTCCCAGGCTCCACCCACATCCCCGGCTCTATCCACTCCAGGCACCCCAGTGGGATGCCATGCCCAGCACAGTGTGCAAACCTTCATAACATACTCAGCCCTCTCCTGTCTCATGTGCAGTGACAAGCAGCAAAAGAGTTGACATTTAACTGCCAGCATTAGGTTTCAGGGAGCTAATGAGGCAAATGAATGGGAAAAGGATTTTAATCACAGAGCTTAACCATCTCCCCTTGCTCCCCTCTCTTTTAAATGATGCCTATTTAACTCCAAGGCTTAATTAACAACAGGGAGAAAAGCCATTGTCAAGAATTGTTAAAATTCAATACATCTATCCCCTTCTGTTCAAGGCACAAGAACACATCCCAACTGTCTTCCGAGTCCTTTGAGGAAGGCACTGAGAAAATTGTGAAAGAACAAACCAACAACAAAACCCACATGTCCATAACATATATGGGGAAATTAAGAGAAAACCCTGTAAAAGAATCCAAGGTTGTCACATGATCAAGATATTGTTGTTTCTCTGCCAAGTTCTAGCAGGCACTGGGGCTTTACTGATCAGTTTGGATGGAATAAATCAGCAACCCAGACTCTGGCTATTGCCCTGGTGTGGCTTGTTTCATTTGCAACATACACACCAGCCCTGAAACAGAGGTGGAACAATGTGCAAACCACACCCTCTTTCAGAATTCACAGCCCACACACCCAAGCCTTGGGTCCAGCGAGCAACTTTTCAGTAAAGGCTGACTGGTGTGAAAGATTAAGACGGAAAACAAATTCTTGAGTTGGGGGACTGTTTCCGCCCAGGGCAGGTTTTGCTTCTGGTCCATTGGGAAGTTTGGGGGGCTTGCCTTTGCTAGATTTATGCAAGGACCACAAAGCCAGCCAGCAGGTGGGATTTGTGCACTGCTTTCCAGCCCATCTAGTAACACTCCCTCCATCCAGAGAGCACCAGAATTCAGCTGAGCTATGGAGACCCCTTTGAAAGGGAGGCTGCGGTAGCTCAAGGCACAAGGTTTTATTGTCCTCCTTTCCCTCACACAGTGCATTCGCAGCTTGGATAGCTAATGCCCATCCGCAGAGGGTTACCAGATACCAAAGCATGGAAAGGAGGACAGAGACGTATGAAAAGGAGGACATTGGAGGACATATGAAGAAAATGTAGTATTAATGTAATATTCTTCTGCTTTTATGGGGCCCTGGAATGCTTCCCCCTAAAAATAGGGTGTTTTCAATCAATCAATCAAATCACAGGGCTGGAAGATCATCGAGTCCAACCCCCTGGGGCATTCCACCATACTTTAACCCCTGTAAGTAAAAAGCCAGACAAAATCATGTATTTTTTAAATGCCTGCTGGACGGAGGACATGAAGGTAAAAAGGAAGACATGTCCTCTTTTTGCATGGCGTCTGGTAACCCTACATCTGCATGCAGGAATCTGGCTGCACCAGGGTCATGGAATGGCACAAGCCAGAACTTTAAATCCCTAATCCCAGAGTCCAGGTTTGGAAGCTCTGTCCCTTCACTGACTTTGGATTTTCCAAACCCCTTTCACATCCTCCTCTCTGCTGCTGGGAGTAGAGACAGAGAAGCTAGTCAGAGGTGCTCATCACATTGTATTTTTAAGGCTGTCAGTTTAAGAACACCCACTAACAGTTGCTGTGGTAACTGACACAAACTTTCCGGTCACTCTTTGTAAGGAGTTGTGAGTGAGAGAGACTCTTCTGGGCAAATTCATTAGCACAAGGAAAAAAACACTCTTAATAATTTATGCCCAACATTTAGTCCAGTCCCTGTTGGTAACATTTGTTCTTTGAGTGTAAGTAACTTCTCCTAGCAGAAGGAAATGTAAGGCTTGGGGAAAAAAAGCTTGTTCGATTGTTTCCAAATATCAAACAGCCCTCCAGTTCAAGAAGTGTTGGCAAGAGGTTTAAGTCTTCACACTTTTCACTGGAAAGGTTTCTAGACACTTAGTGACAACAACGTGTTTTTAAAGAAGTCAACAACAAGTTTTCAGAGGTGTTCTCTTGTGGTTTTATCATCACTCAGTGCTGCTTCTTATGCTTCAGTGAATGCACCAAGATCCTGAGCTTTTGTTTAAAAAGTCGGCTTCTGGCCAGCCTTGCAGAGAACATGACCCTTCATGGCTGAAAGGCCAGAAGGCGAATAATCAACAGAACCCAACACGTTATTTTTCACATCTCAACCTTCTTTAGCTAAATGTCACAACTGGAGGGAGTCTGAACTCATGACAGTGGCTCACTTGGGGAGAGGCACTACTGAGGTTTTGAAGGTGGGTGGCTTAGATTCAAACATTCCCCCATTGCTGTAACTAGGAAAATGGGTGCCCGGGACAAGCAGTCCCAAAAGCACCCCCCACCTGGGCCCCGATTTGGAGCCCATCGGTCTCACCCCCCCTGCTGATAGTGTCAGTCGGGGGGGGGGGGGTCCTTAACCCGCTGTGGCCAGAGCTGGGGGTTTCCTTCCTCCGCCATGGCCAGAGCCAGACAGGGAGTCTCTTCCCCCGCCGTGGCCAGAGACAGGCAGGGGGTTCCCTTCCCCTACTGCAGCATGAGCCAGAAAGGGTCCCTTCCCCACCAGCAGCCAGAGCCGGGCAGGGGGGTGCCTTGGCCGCTCTTAGCCGAGCAGCAGGGAAAGCACCCCCTACTGCCCAGCTCAGCGCGGCTAGAACCGGGCAGGGAGCGTCTGCCCCGGCTCTGAGAGGAATGTGCCTTTAAGGGTCTGGTGTGGCACCCTCTTTAACTCGCGCCTGGGGCTTTGCCCCACTCGCCTCGCCATAATTATGACCCTGCCTTCCCCCAAACACTAGGGGGCTTGGCTGTTGGATCTGTAGAGCACTCACCAGCACCAGTGGGAACTGAATTGAAAAAGAAAAAGAATCAGCCAAGGCTGCATTGTAGTAACTCTGGAGAGGATGGAAAGAGGAACCAGAAGGGAAAGTGACCAGTTCAGTGGAGTCAGGCCCCACCGAAGTAAAAGACTCAAAAAAAAAAGGGGGGGGGCAAACCAAGGCCCATTCTGCCCTGAGATTTCAGCCAGTGGTGCTGCACCAATGGAGCATGATTGGCAGAGCCACCACTCACTCAGTTCATGCCACTTTGCCAGCCTGGAGCCCTGCTCTGGCACAGCGAGACCCGCCAGCTGGCGGTGCTGTCCCCCAACCAGGCTGCTTCACATATGCTTTGCATAATCGTCTTACTGGGAGACAAGTCCCCTGGAAGCAGAGTCTAAGGACTGTGCTTCCACCCGGGCATATTAATGATTAATCAGCTCCCAGAACAGGCTTTCCAAGGGCAACGGGAAGGAAGGTTCCTAAGGGACCACAGTGTTTCAAGCAGATAAATCACAGGCAAGTAGAGAAGCCAGCCAGGCAGGCCTTCTCTGGTTCCTTCCAGGGAAGGGGGTAGAGGGCTGTGGGGGGAGAGCTGCCTTTCTGTACCCAGAATGTGCAAGACACAAGTTTTAAAAAATCCCCGTATTTTAGCCCGCAGCCCCTGGCCACAGGGGATCTGCATCTTGGCATTACCTGTCCAGGCCTTACCCATCCCCTATAACATGCCTTGCCTGCCCCACCCCACCCAGTGCTCCTCATCACAAACCAAGCCCCCCACACCGAGCCCATTGCTGGATGCAGGGGAAGCAGCCTGGGCGTTGGCTCTTGGCTCATCCCGTCACAGCTCACTCCCCAGAGCAAGGCCCTGCTGCCTCACCAACAGTGAAGGAGATGGGTGGGCGCCCATCAGCGAACAAGCCAGCTGAATCCATGGATACCCAGGAAGCAGTTTCCGTAGCAACAGTGGCTGCTTCAGCTCCGAGCCCCTCCTCCAGCCACCCAATGCTCGGGGAGGTCGGGGCAGGTTTCAGCACAGGCCAGCCATGAGCTGGCACGTCAGAGGGCTGCCATCATCCCCAGGCTGCCCGGTCATCCATGCTTCGGCTGCAGGGTAGGGACAGAATGGTGGTTGGAGCTCAGGGGCATCTGGCCTTTCAAGGGCCCTTTTGCCTGGGCTACCTTCTCCCTCCCTAAGGGTCCAGCTAGTGTAGTGGCTAGCCCATCTCCTTTACGTGCAGAAGGCCCTGGGTTTAAACCCCAGGGGGTTGGACTAAATGATCTCGTGAGGTCCCTTCCAACCCTATGATTCTATTCTAAATCAAAGCATCTGTGAGGACAGTCAGTAGCATGGCAGACAAAATATCCAGCGCAACCTCCTGTATGGCTGGGGAGCAGGGTGGAAGGTCAGTGCCAATAAATCTTTCTGGGGATGGGCAAAAATTGGTAGCTCTTTCCCTCTGGTATTAAGGGAGTGGGGACAGGACAACATCTGCAGACACCCCAAAAGCCAGCTCCCTCTATCTTCCCAGCCTCCAGCTGGCTGTGGCAACTAGGAGGCATCAAGGCAGAAGCAGCAGCACTGAACATCAGTAGCACTCACAGGGCATTTAGGGCCTTGCTCAGGAGCAGCCAGAAAAGCTGCCAGGATTATAAGCACCTCCCTGGCTAACAGCAGGAGGTGACTGGAGAGCAAGCAAGCAAGAACCAGAACTGAAGTAACACCAGTGCAGTAGACTGGGGCAGGTGCTTCTCATTCCTAACGTGCATCCCCCCCCCCCCCCCGCAATCCCAGTCATAGGCCTCTGAATGCCCCAGCACCTAGCAGTAGCTAGGAGAAGGTTTCTCTTGGAAATAAGCCCAGGTTTGCCTTTCTCAGCAAACCTCCCTTCTCATCCATCCATCTTCCCTCAATCACTTTTTAATTTTGTAATTTCAGCTAAACCATTGCAATTATCTGGCAAGATTCACCACCTCCGGCTGCAGGCAGCGGTGCCAAGCTGCCGAGCTCACACATGGGACCACCCTGCTCCCTGACCCCCCCACACGGAAGGGGCTAGGGATGCCCTGGCTGCTCCCTAGCCCCCGTGCTCAGGTCAGAGGCTGAGCAGTACCCGGACCTTGATCCAGGCAGGGCACGCTGAGCAGATGCTTGCCGAACCTGCTTGTGCTCTGGTTCAGTGATCAATCAAGGATTCCATCACCACTGGAGCCAGGACAGAGCCTCCCCATGGCCCCCAAGCACTGGGGCTCCTGGCTCAGCAGCCAGCTCTCTGCAAACCCCCTCAGAGTCCAGGCCCCTGGCCTTGGGCCAGAGCAACACAACATACTTTAGCCAGGGTAGCACTGATGGTTGGGAGATGACTGGTTGTACTTCAAACCTGGTGAGAGCCCCAGCACAGCCGCCTTGTGCCAGGATTGTCAATTTTATTCTGGAACTGATACAAAAGCCCCATCTTTGGCAAGGTTTTGGGGGTTTTTTGGCCCATGTAACCTGCATTTACACAAGACGACATGCTGGTGTAGGTCTGCTGAAATAGCTGCCCTAGCCAATTTTCACTCATGCAGACCTGGCCTAAATCTTCAGCCCTAGCCACGGCATTAAATAGCTCTCCAGTCCTGTTGGTATCCCAGCCTCCCTCCGTTCCAAACTGCAGCTGCTGCTCTTGCACTCCAAGGAGGCTGGTGAAGAGCTTTGGTTATAATGCAGGAACATTTCCACCAGCAGAGTGGAGAGGGCCCCCAAGAACACATGGTAATGGTGACCTGGGCTTATTGATTAGATCCAGCCTGATCAATCAGACAGATCTTCCATACCAATAGCTGGTGGGAGTGAAGCAGTGTCTGGTGAAGGGGCTCATTGTGTCTCAGCACCAGGCTGTCACCCTCGCTCACTCAGAAAGGTGGAGGAAGAGAAGGCGAGGAACCCAGCAGCTCCAGAGAGCGCATGCACCCAGCTTGGCACTGAAGGGACTTTCCCACCTGATCCCAGCCATACTGGATTTGGACAAGCCATAGCACAAGCTGAGCATCTGAGCTGCTCTGCATCTGCCCTTGGCTCCCACCAAGCCCCCTCTGTACCTTGGACAGTTCCCAAAGCTGCTGTCCAGGCCCATCAGCCAAGAGGGAAGAGAAGCCAGAGAGGTTCAGGAGAGAGAAGGTGCCATTAGTACATGGTGCCACCTGGAGTCCATGCGAGGTGGCTAACAGCTGGATAAGTTCAGATCATCACAAGCCCTCGCTGGCCACAGCTCTGCGCAGGCCAAGGTGTAATATGAGGGGGAAAGCTGCATTTTTCAGAAGCACCAATCAGCAGCCAACAGAGCAGGCTGATGCCAAGACAGAGCAGGTGGCTGTTGGGTGCTGGGAAGGCCCCAAGTGCCATCAGTCCAGGCTGTTTAATTTAGTATGTGCTTTGGAGTTTCACCAAATGGGATCAAGTCCCTGTGATGGGAGGCGTTGCAGAGAGACAGTGAACAGCAGTCTCTGCCCCAGCATGCTCACAGTCTTAATAGACAGTGGGAAGGAAAACTGAGGCACCAAGCAGGGAAGAGACATGTTCAGACCCAGATCAGTAGCAAAACTAGGAACAGAAAGCCAGGCCCCTGCATGCCAAGTAAGCAGTCTTAGCCCCTAGACCACATTGCCTCCACCATTTCCACATACACTCTCATTTGTTCCGTTTAGCCAGCATCCCATTTCTGAGACACCAGCATCACCTTCCGCCACAGCCAGCTGGGAGGCTGAAGCTGCAGACCTTTGCCAAGAGCTGAGCTAGCCCAGACAAGCTTTCCCAGGTCTTCATCCCTATAGTATCCCCAGGTAAGGGCTAGGACAATTCAACTCTTCCTGTGCATCAAGATCTGGAGATGACACAGCCAGCGCATTCCCCCACCCCTCTGCTGCAGGGACACAAAGTTCCTCTCCCAAGTAACAGCCTCTGTAGGGTATGGATGGCGAACACCAGTGGCCCAGGAAAGACAGGAGCTCCCTCAGACACAGTACCTGGCTGGGTTCTGGCTCCAGGGCCCAGAGGGAAGGGGAACCCAGCTCCGCCCTCCAATGGCACCACAGCCTCCTTTATTTTATCCCACAGGTTTCTGTCCAGGAGAGACTGACCCATCAGCCATGGCTTGTTCCTACAGGGAGCACACTTTAGGGCAGACTTCATGATCCAGGGTGTGAGCTATGTGGGTCAGAAAGGGGAGCCCTTCCACTCCCCCCTCTCAGCCCTCTGCAACCAGCCAGCTGCACTGTTCCTGGGGCTCACCCTCCTCCTGAGCAGTGTTGGAGCCAGGGGAATGGAGCAGTGCCCAGGAAAAGACTGTCCCATCCCAGCAGACAGAACAGGCCCAGTGGGGGCAGAGACAGGGGCAGCAATCAATCTAGAGCTAGGACAGTGATGTCTCTTGGCCCCTGCCACCAGAGCCCAGAGGGGAGTGAGCCCATCAGCACCCAGCAGGTCCCCCCAGCGGTCCCAGATCAGCCTGCGAGAGCCACCCAGAAGGGGCACAGGGATGTTTGAGCTGGGCCCAGCCCCACCTGCCACGGGATAACCCAGCTACAGGACAACTCGGCTGTCAGAAACAACTTCCTCCGAGGGGGCTGGGTGTGGGAGAGTAGAGGGACCCATCTCCAGGTGTGCTTGGCAGGGGAAGGGAGGAGATGGCAGCTGCCCCATCCTTGTAACCCTGGCTTTGAAAGGTGAAGTATCCCAGTGTGCTCTGAGATGCTCCCATCCACCATTCCAGAAAGTCAGCCTGGGCAGAGGGGGAGATCCAGGTAACAGCTCAGCCCTTCAGCACAAAGACTGTGCCAGGACTGTGGTGGCCCTGGTACAATTGCCCCATGTTCTCTCTCTGTCCTGGGAGAAGTGTCCCTAGGAGAAGGACCAGGAGCCCTCTGCACATGAGGGGAGCAGGGCTGGGTGACGTTCCCAAAGGCTGTTTCCTTGATGCCTCCCTCCTGCGCAACATGAAGGGCCCCACCCACTGAGATGGAAATCCCTACTCGGATTCCCAACATGATAACCAGTGATTGCCTAAGACAGACCATCACTGAGTCTCACAGACACCAGAGATAAAGGACTTAAGGAGTTAAAAACCACAGCCAAAACTGGCCTTCCTCTGGCCCCAAGCAAGTCTCAGCCAGCCCTGGGACCCGTCAGGCGTGGAAATGGTCATTATAGCTCCCAGAGACCCCACAACCTCCAGCCCAGAGCTGAAGCCGCTGCCACCTCCCCACCTCAGATCAGCCCAGGACGAGCTGGCGCCTGCGAACAGCATGGCTCACACGCTGCCAGCTCGTCAAGGGAGTGGTGACAACACGGCGAGGGTGTGATCAGAAACAGCAGTCAGTGCCAGCTGGCACAGCCTTGCCAGGATCAGGGCAGGCACAATCTGCCACAGAACTAAAGGAGCCAGTCCCACCTCACCTGGGGAACGCAGGGTAGCTCTTGGTGCTCAGCAGGGCCAGAGTCAGCAGCAAACAAGTGCTCAGTGTCACTGAGCCAAGGGCAGGACACTGCCAGGAGCTTAAGGGAGAGCCTTCCTTGGCACTTCTGAATGGAAGACACAGAGCTGCACCTCACTCAAGTGCCCCAGGCATGGCTGTGAGGGCCATGCTGGGCAGGAAGGCAGGGCTGGGGCAAGCCAGAGGTCTGGGCAGGGTGGACCTTTCCCTTCTCCATCCAGTAACAAACCCTCCAATGGCCCGAGGGCTCCAACCATCTTTGGGTCAGTGACACGACCCAGGCCAGACACTGCCCACCTCCAGCCTCCCATGCCCTGCAGAACCAAGTGGGACCACAGCTTCCTAACTCCAGCTCCATGCTGGCAAGAAATGGGCACAGGCAGCCAACCCACCAATGTGGGCACCTCCTCCAGCCACCCATGCCGAAACTTTCCCTGTTCATCTGCAATCTGTCTGGCATCAGCGATGGAGCCATGACTGCCTGGGGGTCCCGTCCTGGCTCATGGGCACAGACTGGGCACCTTCTGTCCCCCCATGCTCAGAACACCAGCTAGCTAGAAACCCCTCCCCTGCAGCTCCACTCACCTGAGGTACCTGAGCGGCTCAATCTGCTCACTGCTTTGGGTGGACTGGCAGCTCATTTTCCCTGGCTCAGCACGTGGCAGGGGACAGCTGCCCCCTCTCTACCCCGGCTCCCAGCGCTGCTGCTGCCGCTTCTCTGCTCCCTCTTTATGGCTTGGACAGCAGAGCCACCTTCCAGGAGATAGAACCAGTCGGAGCCAGCCGCTGCAGCAGGGAAGGGGGCGATTGGCTGTAGGAACAAGTGAAAACCCCTTTGCCCAATGGGAAGCAGGGAGTGGGTTAACCCCTTCCAGCCCAGCTGGCCAACAAACAGCTTGAACAAGGCACCCCGGGCTGAGTCATGCCCACCCAAGGGGACTGGAGCAACTCTCAGGGGTGGAATGAGGGGTGGGCCTCGGTCCTGGCCTGCAGGCATAAGCGGCACAGACTGGGACTGGGACTGGGACTGGGCAGAGGAGCCAAGGGCCAGCTGAATCCTTAGACTGGTCTTCCCAACCCACAGAGATGGGCGCGAAGTGGTATGTGGAGGGAAGCCTCATGGGACAGATGGCTCGTTTCACCTCACATACACCTGGGAGGAGCTCAGCTGATTCCAAACTGCCTTGCTAGGAGCAGGCCACAGGGGCAAATGAGCCAGGTCTTGCTCCCCCCTTACACCAGCGTCACACCCCCTCGACTGCAGGAGTCGCTCCTGACTGACACCCCAGAAGGAGCAGTCAGCCCCAGGCCACAGGGGAGGCTATGCTCTGGGATGAGCAACCAGCACAGCTATAGCTGCCAGTCAGGCCAGGAGAGATCAGTGGGGTGGGTCAAACCCCACAAAAGGCCTCCTTCCCCCACCACTCAGAATTGCCCTTGAGATCCGGACGTTTGCTGTGAAGAGATCAACTGATCAAGATCATTGCCACAGATGAGTTCTAGCTCCCCAGGGTGCCAGCAGCAGGAGGGGACATTCCCTGGAAAGGTCCCCTGCTCCTAACAGGCCAAGACCTGGGCAGGAGCCAGAGCACAGGCTTGGCCATGGACGCTTAGCTCCTGAACGTAACCACACACCAACACCCAACGCTTCAGACAAGGCCACAAGTCCCCCCACATGCGCAGCCTGGCGCCGCCTTTCCTCTGCTCCTTCCTGAGCCTCATGGCCCTGAAGCCACGCACATTCCTCCCAATGCATCTGGGCAGCTAGCAGGGCTGCTCACAGAGCTCCTTGTAAAACAGCTTCAGGTGGTCATCTGTCCCTCTGTGCTAGCTCCCCAGTGACTGCTGAGGGTCTATAGCCTGTCTGCAGGAAGGAGCAGCACTGGAACAGGATGGGTGCCTGGCTCCTTCTACAGCAAACACCTGCATGTGGGAGTGGCCTCCCCACGCCCCACTCCCCCAAAGGCAACAGCCCCAGGACAGCTCACTGATCGCTCCATCATCCTGGGGAGCAGTGAGCTCTCCTCCACCAGCAACCAGCCACCTCTAAAGTGAACGAGGCCAAGTACCAGCCACTGGACTCTAAGGAATCAGGTTGCTGGCCCCTGACAGCATGTCCAGTTCCCTGGCTCAATCCAACCCTGTAAACACGTGCTGAGCTGTCAGGGGCTATCATTCATATGGTTAAAGATAAGGACAGCGACAAACTCTCTCTGCACTGGAACAAGTCTCCTCCTTTGGCTGCCCTGGGCTGAGAAAACACCTGGAGGTAGTCACAGCACCAGGTGCAGGCTGGATCCAATCAGAAATTCATCTCATGGCCTAATGTAGGGAGACCAAAATTAAGCACATTTGTAGGATCCAGGCTACACCATGTACTGGGAAAAGCAAGCATTACTTACCAGTTTAACGGCAGCCTGGGACAGCACCTCCTGCTGCAAGGGATCAGTAAAAACAGGAGTCCCCCATAGGAAAGGAACTCAGTACAACAAGAGGTTGGGTTTTAAAAGCTTATTTTTAAATGCCTTTTTTCCAAAATTCATTTTGAAAAAGTCCCTACCATGTTCAGAGAGAGTCACAGGCTGGCTTGGCCGTGGCATCAGCTCCAATCACGAGGGCTCTGTAGGCAGCACTGAAATGCACTTTTGAGTGAGTTCTGCTTTGAATGGTTCTTTCCAGTGATTGCCCAGAACAAGCTCCATTCTTAGCCCCCATGGTCCTTTAATAGCCTCAGTCGTCTGCACCACAACTCCTACAAGCTAAAAGGCCGCTCAAGGTTAGTCATTTTCCTCCATGCCATTCTACCTGCTGCTGGGGCAGCCATAAATTGTGTGTACCAGTCAGACCTTCTCCTGCATTTGCATTAGTTAAAGGGAGGGTTTTAATTAGGCAGCTAGAGAGAGATGTGCATTTCCAGGACCTGGTCTCAGTCAGTTTAAAAAGTACTCCTTTGCAGCCCCCACACCCTTTCTTTCTGTTTAACTAATTGCCAGCTTGTTCCATTTGGTTCCACAGAATGGAGGGAAAAAATCCAAGGGGAGCTCTGGGTGAGAAGGGAAGCCTCTCTTTTCTGTACACAGATCTCTGGTACACGGAAGGGTGCTCTCAGAGGTAAGGCACTAATCTGCATTCAATTTCTGGCTCTTTTCATATAACCTTGCAGCAGGGAGTTGCACAGATTACCAACAGTGTATGAGTCTTCCCTTGGCTCCATTTGAAAGCTGCTTTCAAAAGGCCTCAAAGCCACTTAAGACAAGATGCTACAGGGCAATGTAAGAACTTCTTAATTCAGAGAAGTACCATCATTTCCATATTTGACAAGACAGCCCACCTGCAACCGGTCAGCAAGGTCCAGACCCATCATGAAAGCTACACCCAGCTCCTAGACATTGCTTCCTGGCAGCATCTATGAAGTTTGGGGTTTGCTCTGAAGTCTGTCAAGATCATTTCAGCTAAATAAATAGCTTCTTAAACAAGCAGTGACTTGAAGTAGCTGTACTGAGCCTTAGGACAGAAAAGATCCAGGGTTTTACATCATGCAGAACAACGGACCGCAACATGTGATTTGACTGATCCTCTCTGTCACTGGAAATGTGATCTCTGCTGGGCACTGCCCAGACTTTGAGAGAGAGGTTGTGGCCCTAAACTCCAAATAGGACAGGCTGAAAAAGGAAGAAGTCTTTGCTCTGCCCCCATTTTACAGACAGGAAACATAAGGTCAGGTTAATGCACCAAGTGAGTGGGAAAATAGAATCCTAGATGAGGATTGGAAGGGACCAACCCCAAATAAACCATCCCAGCCAGGGCTTTGTCAAGCCACACCTTAAAAGCCTTACAAATGAACCCAGCTCTCCTGAGCCCAAACCTGGTGGCTTAACCAGACGACCACTCTCTCTCATCAACATTTCCTGTCCTTATGAGATATATAACTGAGGGCAAAGGTAGACAGAGCTAGAAGCATGACAAGATAAGAGCCTGTTCCAGGAAGAAGCTTCATGCCCAGAATGAAGAGCCAAGGAAGCACAGACAGCTGTTAAGAAAATAAATGTGCACACACATTTCTACCAGACTGTTTAATGTCATACACACACAAGACACTGCCGTTGAGCATTGATAATACTACCCATGAATGGCTGAAGGAAGTGCAGGGCTGGAGAGAGTCCAGGTTCATCCAAGCTTCAGACGTACAACTGTAAGCCGTATTTCTGGTTGAGCAGCTCATTATGAGGCCTGAGATAATAGAGCTCATCCGGCGTAGGAGAAACCCAACGGTCAGTGTGGAATACAGACTCCCCCACCTAGAGAGAAAGAGCTGGTTACAGAAGCTACAGGGAGAGTTTGGGGAGATGTCTTGTTCCCATGAGTGCCCCACCACAGGATCCCAGCATCTTTAGTGCCCAGGGGCCTGTGCCTGTACAGAGCAGGTCAGTGTCCATCCCCCAAGGGCAGAAAAGAATGTGTGGGCGTGCGGCCACACAGTTCCATCCTCACAGACATGCAGCCTCCACAGTGGTGGGAAGGGGGTGTAAGGTGGAACACTCATCAGGACTACACACCTTGAAGCGTCAAATTACCACCAGGTAGGTGAACTCTCCTCTTTTGAACATACTCCCTTCTGTGGGGCTCCACTAGAGGAGACCCCCAAACAGCAACTTAGCACCTTGAATTTGTCACCTAGCTTTGGAGGAATATATTGTCCCTGGAAGCAGGTAACATGGGGTAACCGCTCACAAAAGTTTGGATGGAAAACCAAGCCGCAGCCCACAGCTTTCTGTTACAGGATTGGCTTTCAGCAGAGCTCCAGGGGACAGTGCTGTCACTCTCCGAGGAGGCTGCACCCTCACATATTTGGAACAGGTTGAAATGCCACCTGCACCCATTTTGACAGTCTTTGGATAGAAACAAGTTGTCCCTACATCCTTTCTGTAAATGACACCGATAGCCTAGCACCAGAAGGCCTTAGTCCTGTCCAGACAGAAGGTGCACAGAAGCTAGTCTGCTTCATGGGACAGTGAGGCTCCAGGGAGAACGCTGGGAAGCGGATCTAAAGTGCAGCACTCCAAAGAGATCTTCCGAAAGAAACGACGAAGCCCTCTTCTTCCAGAGAGAAGTAAACAGAGGGTCTGGCCTTGAAATCACCAAGTTCTCACATTCACTGAGCTGAAGTAATGGCTGTGAGGAAGGAAGTCTTGTTGGCAAGGAACAGGAGAGAACAAGTTGTCTGGTTTAGTGGAGGCTTAAAAACCAAATTAAGGTACCAGTTGGTGGACAGGTTCCATAGAGGGTGAAACAAGTTGTGTTAGTCCTTAAGGATCTGGGCAGAGAGAAGTGGGCAAAAACCGAGGAGCCTGCAATTGGCAAGTGAAAGGCTGTGACAGCATCCAACTCTACTAGAAGCAAGTTAACGGATAAAGCCAGATAGAGCCTCCTCTTTAAATCCAACAGCATCTGGGTAAGTGGAACCTCCACAGCCTGGGAAGAGCAAGGAGAACAGCAGAAATGAACCTGTTTCCACTTCTTAAGGTACATTTTGGGAGCACTAGCTCTCCAGCTAGACAGAACCAACTGGACCTTACCCACACAAGTTAGCTCCACACTCAAGAAGCATCAAGTAACTATGCTCTCAGGTTCAAGGAAGAGTTGGGAAGGATCAGAGTCCCTAATATCTGTGATCCTTCCCAAAAATAAGTCAGAGAGGTGTAGCCACAAACATGTGGAGGAGGTTCAAGTACCACAAACTGGCTGAGCCATTATGGTGTATATGAGGATAATTCTAGCTGTTTCCTGATGCGGTTTGATTAGGTTTTGAGAATTAGAGGCGGCTACGCATACAGAAGATACAGGTCACATTGTTAACAAGCAATGAGCTGCCACCATAGCCTCCTTTGGAACAGAGTGGGTACATCAGACATTGGTGCCAGTTCCAAAGGGTCAGAAAGCTGGCCCAGTTCAGGCTGGGAGGGTTGCAGTTGTCTGAATTGTACTGGGGAAGAGCTCATATGGGTCCATAGCAGGGGAACTCTGGTTCCTCCAGCAGATTCTCAATGGAAAGGAATCTGGAAGGTGCTGGACGTCTATGGGGTCCAGAGAAGGTTGTTGAGCCCGGTAATGAAGAGACTTGTGGATCATCTTCCCTGTCCTGAGCTCTCTGATACAGTGAGGATGGTACCAGACTGTGAATAGACCTGTGGCTTTTGAAGCCAAGATGTATCAGCTGCTAGAACGCAGATGGCTCCCAGTGATGTTGATTAGACGACTTCTCCTCAAGCTGCCTCCTGTGCAGTACTGGCAGCTCACTGCTGGCATCAGATGGAGCCCAGCTCTACTTCCCAAGGTCTCCTTGGAGTGGGATTTATAAGGCAGAGCCAACTCCCTCTTTCCACCTTCCCTGGTAGGGAAAAGAGGTTTCTTTTCCTAGAAATCTCAGCCTCTGAAGGTGCTGTTGGAGTGGCAGCTGCTGCTTAGGCAGCCTGGGATGCTGAGGCTAGTAAACACTTTACTAAGAGGCACTCCAGTCTAGCCTCCAGTCTCTCAAGACCTGGCTTTCCATCCCACGCAGACTTCACACTTCCTGGAGACAGCTCACATGCCCATCACTTTGGGGAAGAGCCACCTAGCAGGGTTTAAACCTGGGTCTCTGCATAACCCAGAGGGTTAATAAATCAAAGCTGGACTGTGTCAAAATTTCAAAGAAAAACAAAATACCTAAACGAGACAGAGAATAAACTAAGGAAATCACTGTGCTAAGGAGAGGGGCAGCCAAGAATCAGCAGATGTGTGACTGCTCTACCTCAAACTGCAGGCTGCTGAGAGGGAACTGAATGGCAGACACACAGTTGTGTGGAGGCACAAGGCTCTGCTTGGTGCTGGCCCAAAGACAATGCTTTGCATTCTCCGGTGAGGAACACGTGCGTGTACAGTGTAGCACTTGCAGGGACATGACCCCTAAGAACTCAGTGTCATGTTGTAGCTGTGGTTTAAGCTCCGCACCTGGAATTTTAGCTGGACTCTCCAACAGGAGGGACCATTGCAAAGCTGAGATCCTGCACATCTGCAAACATGCCCTCTGAGCATTAAGGTACTGCAGTGAAGAAGCCCTCCATTTCCCCTTTAGGGTCACAGAACTTGCCAGTCTCTCCCTACACAGAACAACACTTTTCTCTAACAGTTACCCCCATGCTATGCCTCAGGGCCTCAATACAGCCCAGGGTTTCTAGGATTGAGTGTTGGTCCCATCCTGCTCAGTAGCAGCTGGCCATGCTCCGACACACACTCCCTGCCTCTAAAAGGCCACACGGAGCTAATGCCTTCCCTCGGAAATGCGTTATCTGAACCCGCTGAGAGGGGTACCCCCAAGACAGACTGAACCAGCCTTCTAACTGATGAAATTCCATGACTGGCTGCACATGGCTTTTTTGGGTACACGCCACAAGTCACTCCTGATGCACTACTGCTAGGAACGCCAGCAATCTGGTGTCAGCAACCTCCACTGACTTTCCTTCCATTGTCAGCTTCCTCCCCAGACTACGCATTATTCCCCTCGCCCTTTGATGCTACCGGTACCATTGCAAGGCACAAACCTTCCACCCGGGAACGTCTTTCATGATTTTGGCCTCCTCCTCGAGGTTCTCCCGTAATAGCCGCAGGGTCCTTAAACAGAAAGAATAGCAGGTGTTTGGGTCAGAAAACACAATGTCATTTTACTCTGCAGCATGCAGGAACCACACTAGATGATCCTTCTGGCCCTGCTGGTTCTGAACTCTGTTTCAGAGGCTACAGGGGTGCCAGGGACCAAGTTTTAAAGAGGCACAGTATACTGTTCTACTTGAAGTATCACCCCAACACCCAGTGAAGTTAGCACAGGCAACTGGGTGAACCTTAACCAACATCTTTACAGATACCAGCTCTGTCCACCTCTCACAAGGCTCAGAATCATGGCACAACAGGCCATGGGGCTACAAAGAGGCAGTTTCTGCAGCCAAAGATTTTGATCATCAGGCTGGTTGCATGTGTGATCTGCAGCACTCTTAGGCATTGCAAAGCAAGGAACACTAAATGGCATCCAGTACAGGACAAAACAGAATATGGGGGTTATGGAGGGAATGGATATGACATACAAGCCACAAGCTCACATTATTTACAAGCTTTATTCTTTCCCATCTGCCCCCCGCAGCCTGTTCACACACTGCTACTCCCATGCACTCAAACACATGCCAGTCACAGCCACTAGTTAGGGCCAACTGATGGAAAGGAGATAAAAAGCCAGGCCATTCTCTTAGGTTCATCTGCCAAGTCATCTGGGGATAAGGCAGATAGCCACTCCCCTGATTGCTCATCAAATCAATTAGCAGCTCGAGATCTATCATGCAGCACTATCAGGGCCAGTCTTGCATGGCTTTTGGGGTGCAGAAAAGATGGTAAGACCCGCTGGAGGTGAAGGGAGCCTGCAGGCCATATGGATAACAAGTAAATGGCTGTTCAGGAGATTAGTCCTTTGTACATAGGCTAATAAGTGCTTGACAATGCTACAGCATTGTACAACCACCATGACAGCGGACCAGCAAGTGCGAGACCCAGCCCTCTGTGGACAGGGCTATAAGTCACCACAAGGCCCTCCCCAAAGCGAAGTGAAGGCTGAACAGAGCAGATACACATGGTGGCACAGAGACCAGTGCTTGACTAAAGGATCAGCCTCAGGGTGGGGATGAACTTACCTTCGGTCCGACTCTGCTTGCAGAAGAGGAAACAAAGCGATCCGGGCTTCCAAATCCTCAATCTGCAGACGCCTGGTACCAAAGATAAGTTTGAAGAGGAGTTTCTTATCTGAGAATCCAAAGGAACAGCTCTGTATCTTCATTCAGAGACACTCGCACTGAGAGCATTAGACTAGCACACAGCTCAGCCACCACAAGCTCATCAGCAAGAATTCCCGACCCTCTATGACACAGTCCCACGCTATGCCAACACGGCAGGACCACTCCGACACGTGGACCAGCAGCCTGCAAACGCCACCCCTTTCTCAGGTCAGTCCACACTGCCACGCAGGGGATGTGCATGCAGCTCCGCAAGAGACACTTACCTTCTCTCCCTGTTCCACTTGAACAGCCTGTAGTAACCCACGAGCATGCTGCCAATACCAAGGGCAAACAAGCTGTAACCTGCAGGAAGAAAAGGGGGGATTAGCTAGTCATGCCCGTGTCAGAGCTGCCCTGGGACTCAGCCCCTTGAATTGCAACCCCTGACTGAACCTGAGCTCCTGGCCCAGAAACAGAGGGGCAGCAAAGCCCAAGAG
>ML682020.1:6737461-6967255 GCA_007922195.1 Podocnemis expansa | reverse complement strand
GGGGCAGCGGGGGGAGAAGAAAGGGGGCGGGCACAGACCCGGGGGGGGCAGCGGGGGGAGAAGAAAGGGGGCGGGCACAGACGGGGGGGGCAGCGGCGGGGGGGGCGGCCCGGCACTGACCCGAGAGGCCCCGGCGCGGCAGGTGGCGCTTGTAGTCGATGGGCCCGTAGCCCCCCGTGGGGGGCATGTCCTGCTTCACCTTCGCCACCGCCGCCATCGCGCCGCAGCGCCGGCCCGGCCTGATCACGTCACTGCGCCCACCCGGAAGTGACGGCACGACGCCGCGCGGCCGCCATCTTGGTGGACGCCCCGCCCTGTCACGTGACGGCGCCACGGCGGCCTCAAAGGGCCGAAAGAGGCCGGCTCCTCCCGCAGCGCGTCTGGGGGCCGCTGGTTCGAATCCCGGCTCCGCCCCTCCCCCGCGGCTGCCCGGCCCAAGAGCTATGGAGAGAGCCCGGGTGTCCTAATCCCCCCCCAGCCCCGCCGCCCCCGAGCTGTCACACACTCCCTGTAAGTCTGGAGGCAGCCGCTGCACCAAGCCATGGTGTCCCCAGCTGGACATGGGGCCACTGCAGCCAAAGGAGATTTGAAAGTGATCCCGCCGGATGCTGAGCGCCCAGGGCTGCTGCTCCTCCTCCAGCTCAGGCCTCTAACCTGCCCCAGGCAGCCATGCCAGCAAACCAGCCCTCTGGGCTTGTTTTAAGGGCTCTTGTGTTTACAGCCCTCATCTCCTGCTCGCCCTTTCCACAACTGCAGGTTCTCCTGCCATCATGTCAAACAAATCCAGAGAAAAACATGTTTGCATCCAAGTTGAAACCTCCACCTGGCTGAGCCTCCGAGTGCAGTACAAAAACTCCCCTAGGTCTTCATTATGTCTTACGGACTCAAAATTATGTCAGCTTATGGACTCAAACAAAAAAAAAAACTGTACTCCTGTATGTCCAGAGGCCCCTCAAACTTTATTTCTCTGGACCCAGTTGGAAAAAAGCCCATTGTTTACTGTTCTGAGCAGAACGATGGGTTACTTACCAATAACTGTCCCTCTTCAAGATGGGCTGCTCACATACATGCAGTGACAGATAGCTCGGAAGATATTCAGCCTTAGCCTGTCAGGTCAGGGCTCATGGCCAACGCCTCCTCTGCACTGAGACCACAGATATATAGGTGACTGTGCCCCTGACCATCCCAGTCCCCTATACCTTCGCCAACTCCGTTAACAGGGACGGTGGGAGGGGCCTGAATGTATGGCTGTGTTCAGACAACAGTTTTATTTCAAAACAACACCCATTGTTTTGAAATAAAAATTCTTATGTCCACACAACATACTGTTATTTCAAAACAACGGGTCCCGTTGTTTCAAAATAACAGCAGTTATTCTGAAACAGTAAAACCTAGCAGGAAATCAAAATAGCCGTTGTTTCGAAATGGTTGTTTTGAAACAATGGCGTTCAGACACATTGTTTCAAAACACCACCATTGGTTCGAAACAACATGTCCAAACGGCCTTCTTTCAAAATAACCATTTTGAAATAACAGCCATTTCGAAAGCAGGCTTTCCCTTAATTCGAATTAAGATTTTCTTAATTCAAATTAACTTATTTCAAAATAAGGACTTTATTTTGAAATAACTCATTTCAAAATAACAGTTTACGTGTGAACATAGCCTATGTGAGCAGCCCATCTTGAAGAAGGACAGTTACTGGTAAGTAACCCACCATTCTTCTTTGGGCACTGCTCACATCATTCAGTTACAGGTGACTGCTAGCCACACTCAAGGATAGTGGGAACAGTTACAATGTGACCTCGCTGAGTACAGCTGTGCTCAACACAGCGTCCTCTCTAGCCTGTTGGATGATAGCGTAGTGTGTCATGAAAGTATGTACCAATGACCACGTGGCTGCCCTGCAGATCTCTTGGATTGGGACTTTGGCAAGGAAGGCCATTGATGACACTTGAGCCCTGGTAGAATGGGCTCTAACAGTCCCAGGAAGAGGTGTATTTGACCTTCCATAGCAGTCTTTGATACAGTTTACTATCCATTTGGAAATGCACTGTGAGGACACTGGAAGACCTCTTTTGCATTCGGCGATCACCACAAAGAGTTGGGAGGTCTTGCAGAATGGGCGCATGCTCTCGATGTATGTTAAGAATGCTCTTTTCACATGCAGGGTATGCCTGGCTCTCTGTAACCTGAGGGTCTGGATAAAAAACTGGCAAGCGAATCTCCTGGTTGAGGTGGAAAGGAGTAGCCACCTTAGGAAGGAAGGAGGGGTGGTGTCACAGGACCACTTTGTTGGGGAAGAACCTTGTATACAGGGGTTCTGAGGAAAGGGCCTTACTAAGAAGGCCACCTTCCAAGAGAGGACCAGTAGGGTGCACAAGTCTAAAGGTTCATGGGGGGCTCCATTAACACCCAGAACACCACATTACAGTCCTAAGGAGGGATGGGTTCACGGGGTTGTGGGAAAAGCCTTTTGAACCCTTTCAGGAACCTAGTGGAAATAGGATGGGAGAAAACAGGGGCCCCATCTACCTTTTCATGGAGAGCTAAGATCTCTGCTAGGTGGACTCTCAGCAAGGAAAGAGAGAGGCCTTTGTCTTTAAGGTCTAGCAGATAGTCAAGGATTAGGTATAGAGGGGCCAATACAGGGTCTACTCCTTTACCCTGAGCCCAGATGGAAAATTGTTTCCATTTGGCTGTACAGGGGGACCTGGTAGACGGTCTTCTACTACTGACTAGGACCCTTCTAACCCTGTCCGAGGAGAGCCTTTCCGGCTCGTTGAGCCAAAAAGTCTCCAGCCTGTCAAGTGTAGGTGACCTGGGTTCAGGTGCCATAGGTGCCCTGAGTCCTGTGTCAAGAGGTCCTCCCGCTGGGGGAGGCAGAGTGGGGTCTCTATGGTCAGGTCCTGTAGGAGCGAGAACCAGTGTTGTCTGGGCCAGTCTGGAGCTATGATGTTTGCACTGTCCATCTTAACCTTTAGGAGAACTCTGTGTATTAATGGGACTGGTGGGAAAGCATTCATCAGAGGGCCTGACCAGCTGATGAGGAAAGCATCGTTGAGAGACCCTTCCTCCTGACCCCTGAGAGAGCAAAATTGCTGACACTTGCGGTTCTGCTGTGTCACAAACAAGTCTATCTGGGGTGTACCCCATTTGTGTACCAGGTGAGCGAAGACCATGTTGTGGAGCGACAACTCGTGATTCGCTAGTGGCTTTCTGCTGAGCAAGTCCGCCAACCTGTTGTCCACTCTTGGCAGGTATGCAGCCACCGGGGTGAAATTGTATTTCAGAGCTAACTTCCACTGTTTTCATGCTTCCTTGCAAAAAGTTGAGGAGCGGATCCCTCCTCGTCAGTTCACGTGGAACATGGCTGCGGTATTGTCCGTTAGAATCTGAACCGACCTGCCCTGTATGTTGTCCAGGAAGGTCATGCAAGCCAATCTGATGCCCTGTAGTTCCTTCATATTTATATGAAGAAGACTACCCATCTTCGAAGCATCTGACGAAGTGGGATTTTCTCCCACAAAAGCTCATGCAAAAAATAAATCTGTTAGTCTTTAAGTGCCACATGATGCCTTGGTGGTTTTTTGGGGTTTTTTTTTGTTTGTTTGTTTGTTTTTTTTTGCTGGACTAGACTAACACAGCTATCCCTTTGGAAATTGTCTTTGTTTGACCAATGCCCCTGGGTGGAAAGTCCCCCTGAGATGTGGACCTCCCACCCCAAGTCCGAGGCATCAGTTATCAGTGTTACAGTGGGTGTTAATGTTTCAAAGAGAATTCCCCACACAGCAAACTGGGGGTCTCTCCAAATCTGTAGTGTCCCCAGAATATCTCAGGGAACTGACAGTCCCTTGGATAGGGAGTCCCTGCATGGGTGGAACACCGTGGAGAACCAGACCTGGAAGGGCCTCATTCTCAGGTGTGCCATCCAAATCATGGAGGTGGAGGCTGCCATGTGCCCGAGAAGCTGTAGGCAGCAATGGGCTGTGGTCACTTGAGACTCCTGCAGCTCCATAATGATGGTGTAGATGGACCGAAATCTTGAACGGGCACAGAGGCCATCCCTTTGTGAGCATCTAGGAGAGCTCCTAACAGAGCTCTGTTTTGGGATGGGCAAAGTTTTGACTTTTCTCAATTTATGCAGAGGTCTAGGAATCCACACATTTGGGTTACGGTTCTGACATGCAGTTTTACCTGAGCTCTTGAATCTCCAGGTATTAACCACTCATCTAGGTAGGGGAAATTCTTATGCCCTGCGAGTGCAAGAACACCGCTACTGGCGCCATGCACTTTGTGAATACCCTGGGGCCAGAGAGAGCCCAAAGGGGAGTGATGTAAATTGGAAGTGATTTCCCCCCACAATGAACCTTAGGTACTTTCTGTGGTAGGGACATATTGCTATGTGAAAGTAAGCGACTTTGAGGTCGAGGGCTTCGAATCAATCCCTGGGAGACAGAGATGCAACGATCTGTGACAGGGAAACCATGCAGAACTTTATTTTCCTTATGTGTTTGTTTAAGGCCCTGAGATCTAGAATGGGTCTGAGGTATCCATTGGGCTTGGGGACCCGAAAAAGTATCAAGAATAGAATCTTTTTTCCCACTCCAGCTTTGGGACTCTTTCTATGACCCGAGGGGAGAGGAGCTTTTCACATTCCATCTCGAGCAGGCGATCTAGTTCCTGGTTCCCAAGCCTTGGGCAAGGGGGTGGTTTTCTGACCTGAGGAATTGAACAAAACTGTATGCAATACCCTTCTGCTACTGTCTCAAGGATCCACTAGTCGGTTGTGATGTTGGCCCAGTGGTGCACGAAATGGTGCAGGTGGTTGGTGAAGGTTGGGGTCTAGGCTGTGGGTTTGCTGCCTCCTTCCCGACTAGCAGTTGGTACCCTGCCTGTACTTGCTAGACTGTGAGGCGTGGGACATCCCATCCTTGCTCGAGCGGGTCTTGTCCCTATCCAAGTCCCTGAGATGTTGTTGGGGGTATCAGTAGGACCGAGGAAGAGCACTCTGCATCTGGATTTGCTGTTTTAACTGTTGTAGCTGCTGTTGCAAGAGCTGATAGGGTTTAAGGGAGCGCTGGGTAGATTGCGGGGTGTACATTCCCAGCGATGTGAGGGTAGGTCTTGAGTCCTTCATACCATGTAGCTTGGCATCTGTGGACTCGGCAAAGAGGTCAGGGCCCTCAAATGGCAGGTCTTGAATGATAAGCTGCATCTGCAGAGACAGGCCAGAGCCCTGAAGCCAGGTGGAGCAACACATCACCACGGCGGAGGTCATAGTATGTGAGGCTGTGTCCGACGCATCCCAAGTAGCTGTGAGGGCATCTTTAGAGACCAATGCCCCTTCTTCAATCATCGCCTCATAACCTCTGAGGCGATCTTTAGGAATAAGGTCGCGGAACCCTTTCATGGCTCGCCAGAGGCTGAAGGCATATCTCATCATAAGGGCCAGATGGTTGGAGATATGCAGCTGTAGAGTTGCCATGTATAAACTTTCCTGCCCAACAAGTCGAGGTTTCTAGTTTCTTTGTTCTTAGGAGTGGAGCTCAGCTGGCCCTGTCTCTCTGCTGGAAAAGGAACGCAAACTTGTCCTGGGGGATGTGATATTTGCAATCCGCTGCTTTCAACACCAGCGGAATCGAAGATGGGGTCTGCCATCGTGCCCTGACAATTCTGTATACTCCTTCATGGAGAGGAACAGATACCTTGGCTGGTGGGACATTTTCCCCCACGTCAAAGAGGGGGTTGGTTTCCTCCTGGACCACCCAAAGTTCTATATTCAGATTCGCTGCTATGCAGAGGAGTAAATCCTGCTGGGTACGGGTATCATCCTTATAAGCCACAGGCCCTCAGAAAGTGTACTCATCCGGAGAGGAGGATGAAGGGGCCCGGGATCTACTGCGCTGTGTAGAGTCAGGTCTGGGCTCATCATCGGAAATGTCCAAGGAGTCTGGAGTCCAAGGTGGAGATGGTGCCGAATGGTGCTGCAGGGTTGAGCTGTCATCGGCCATCATATCTAGCCACTCATAAGACCAGTCATTAAAAGAATTTCTGGTCACGGCATGGCGTGGGGAAGAATGGCCCCTGCCTGAGTTCTTAGCGGTACTGGAGGAACTGGGCCACAGTGTCTGTACCGGTGCTGACGGGGTCAGGGCCAGCGCTGGGGATCGTGGCACCCCCCCTGCAGCAGATGAGTGACATCATCAGGGGAGCGCCACGGCGCTGTCCCCTTTTGACACCCCTCAAAATGCCGGCACCCCCCCTGTTATGCAGGAGCTGCTTACTGTGTAGCGCCAGCCCTGGACAGGGTTGTCTTCCTCTGTGGCACAGGTGTCGGGGAGCACTTCCGATGATGCTTACCCACCCATTCTCCAGCTCCCCAAGCAGTTTTGGGAGAATCAGAGGAATGGGCAAAGGCCGGAGACGACGAGGAGGATGAGCTGGACCTCCATCTTCTGGAGGCTTGAGAGCACTGTACTGAGGGTTCATGGGAGAAGTGTCGAGAGGAGAGAGCCTCAGAGCAGTCATCGGCATTGTTTTGTGGTGCCGGTGGAGAGCTCAACAGTACTGGGCTTGAGGGCGGTGCCGATCCTTGTGTTGACTGCTCTCTGGGTACCAGAGCCAGTGTAGTCTTCAGCCTGGCCTTCTCGGCTGGTACCGGAGCCGGGTCTTTGCACAAAGCCCTTGTCTTTGCTGGGGCTCGTGGTGTCGACAGTACCGAAAATAGCCCTGATGCTGGTTCACCGGAGAGGGAACTCGGCAACCGAGGCAAACGGTGACATGGTGGTACTGAAGAGGAAGCCGACCAGGGCTTTGAACTCTGCACTGTGGGTTGGTGCCGAGATGCTGGTGCAGGAGTTGTTCGGGGTGCCGGCAGAGCACTAGTGACTCGGGTGGAATCAGAGGCGGGTGCACGATCTTCGGCAAGAGTGCGTAAGCACTGCTCTCTGTCCTTATGAGTCCTGCATTTAAAGGACTGGCAAATGGAGCAGTTCACCTTGAGGTGTGACTCAGCCAGGTACGCGAGGCATTTCTCTTGAGGATCGTCAAGTGGGAAAGCTTTGGAACATGCCGGACACGGTTTAAAGCCTGGCATTTTAATTTTTGCGTGAAGGAAAGACAGGCACTTTCTTCCACAAGTTTTGGCTAATCTGAAACTGTTGCTGAGGGCGGAAAAAGGAACTGGGAGGATCAGGGTCATGGTCACCTATATAGCCATGGTCACAGAGCAGAGAGGGTGTTGGCTGTGAGCCCTGACCTGACAGGCTAAGGCTAAAGACTCTCCAAGCTACCATGTGCTGCAGCATGTACACACCTGTAACTGAATGATGTGAGCAGCGCTCAAAGAAGAACCACATTTTGCTTGAACACAGAGAGACTAAGAGACAAAAATAAACAAGCAGGCAAGAGTTAGAATCCACTGTCTCTAAGTTTGAAACTGTCTGTCAAAGAGCTGTCAGCCATGGATTGTGGGGATGAGGAGCTAGAAGGTCACCCTCCTTATTGCCTTCCCCAGGACTAGATTTTTTCACGGTGTCCAAGTATTTGGTCAGTTCAAGCCACAGCCCTGAGGATGCCTTTAAAACCCAAGCAGACAGTGTAATGTCTGCGCCATGCCCCCTGTTGTTGACCTGGGTATTTCCCAGACACTCAAAGCATTTGTTTGCAGCCACCAGGTGGGTTGCTCAAGAAAGCAGTCAGCCTTGGCTGAGGCGACACAAAACACCCAAGAAGTTTTACTAGGTTTCCCAATGACTAGCTGTGAGCCCTGACGGCTCTGGTGGCCCCTGCTGGGCATGCAGCATCCATGGCAGGGCCTCGAGAGGCAGCAGGGCTTTGCCTTTCACCTTTCCATAGTAATCCTATACAAAATAGGGTATGAGCATTCATACAGAAACCTTGCATGGCCAAACTGGCCTAAAAAAAAAAAAATAAATCACACAATCACAGCATGACCCAGGCCTCCTGGGATAACCTCCTGAATGTACAAAAATCAAGGCAAGCTGCAAAACCAGAGGGCCAGACCCCTAAACCACAAACAGCTGGTACTTAAACCAGTCTCCCGGTCAGTAATGAAACATGCTTTTGATTCTCCACACTGGTCATCACAAAGCATAACAAAATAGAAACAGCCCCCTTTCTTGCACATCAGCTCTTCTGGTTCCCACCTAGCCACTGTCTCTTAAATAAATAGGTTCTCCTGACCCAAAAGGGCCAGCCACATCATCCAGAAAAATATAGGCTTCGATCTTACCCAACATACCAAGCTGCCAGCCAATCCGTTAGTAACTAGAACTGAAGGTTTAATATAAAAAGAAAAAAAACAAAAAATATGAGAGACGTTAAAGGGTCAAAGTGAATCACACACATAGAAATGATTTAGAATCCTTAGAAAGAAAGCCTTGAAGAATTTGTAGTTTGCAACTTAGTCCAGTTTCTTCGGTAGACACCCAGCACCTGGGTGGGTCTCAGTCCTTCGCTCAGTGGAGCAGAATAGTTCCAGAGGAGGATGTTGGTTGCAAATTGAAAAGTAAAGACTAAATGGAGATGGGGCCACTGCTTTTTATCACCTCTGGCCTCCATCATGCTCTGCAGTCTTTACAAAATCAAAATGGAGTTGAGTCACATGGTCAGTCTGGGTGACAGACCAAGCAAGTTTTTTTCCTTGGCCCACTGTAGCTGGGAGCTTTCTTAATGGGCAATTAAGAGGACAATAGTTTTGCAGACATCCAGTCTGGGTGTGCCTTGGAATCAAATAGCTTGGAACATAAACAGAACAAACATATTCCTACATTCTAATACAGATATGACACCTACATATAAACCATATAATCATTCATATCAGATTACAACCTTTCTATTGGTACCAAACATAGCATATCACATAAGAATTCTTGCAAATATGAAATATTAATATGAAGGATAATCATAAACAATCCCCTAGACCCAGACAACATCACACACAGTACATAAGTGAACACAAAAATATAGATCAAAGCCCTACTGGTGAACACATGTGACACTGGGGTTCTACATGGTGTCCTGAGTTACTAGGCCCATGCTGTCCATTAGCACTCTCAAACGTTTTCAAGGAGCCTGTGGAAGAGTTGGCTCTCCTGAATGGCTCTTCAACCATGACCACTCAAAGAGTCCTTGTGTTAAAGTAAGTCTATCATGTGCGTATTTCTCATCTGAGAAACAAATACATAGCAAAGATTCATAATGTCACATACAATACACACATAGAAACAGGAGAATACTGGAACAGTGATAGTTTACAAGGCATGCTGTATTGCATAATTATGATAAATCTTATACAGTGGTCATACATCAGTGGCAATACCTTAACGTGAAAACAGTCTTTGTTCTTTTTATATAGCTCCACATGCTGATTGATCATCCATCAGTAACCACTGTCTGTTGAATCACCAGCATGCATTGCATTGTGCAGTTACCTCTGTGGGATGCTTCCATGGAACTGTCTGACTTGGTGCCTTTAGCATTTGAAACTTGACAAACACAGTTCAAAGTTTAACACCCAGTTGATTCACATCTGTAACACTATACTCTACCGAATGTCCATTTCCTTGTACAACATAGGGACTTTGTGCTTAACATTTATAGTTAAGTATTACCTCTTTGGGTTCAACCCTGTTTTGGAAGGCTGAACTAACAGGAATCTGGTCATCTTCAAATCTTTGGATTTCTCCAAAAACAGGTCCAGGACTATTAGTCATCATTACTAGAGATTCAGCAATCCTGAAGAGCTCTGGAGTCAGTCCAGCTACCTCAGAACATTCTTCCAAATGCATCTTTGTGTATATTTTGTGTCACCATCAATATATTAAATCCACAGAACATTTGGAAAGAAACAAATAGAAAATAAAATGCACAATTGAATTACAACTGAGAAGTGTTGCAAAGACAGATATGCCATACAAGTGAACTTAATTTAAAAATAAATACAAGCTAGAAATAATGGAATGAGCAGAAATTTAGGCAAGAAAAACATGCAAACAGAACATCTGGAGGACATAATCTGACATGGTTCTGCACCAGGCAGCTGAAACCTGGAAAGCAGGCTGCACAGTAACCGCTGCCTTTCGCTAAAAGCCAGGTTTCAGTGACACCTGCACCAAAACATAGATCCATTCATCTCAGGACTGGGGAAACAGGTGACTCCCCTAGCCCTGATAGGATTGTGGGAGGAGATGAAGAAAGAGATAATGAACGAAATACAAGGACACCAGAACTGAACCCTTTTCAAAGAGTAATAGACGGAATAGCCAGAGAGACAAGGGAATTAGAAAGGAAGTGAAAAGGAATTATACAAAGCCAAAGACACTATGTAACTATGGTACCTAATAAAATACAGTCCTCCAGGACCAAGAGGCAGCCATGCATGAGCTGTTACACAAAGTTAGGGCAGTGGAAAACTGAGAAGCTAGGATACTCTCCCCATAGTTTAGACAGAGGCTGAGAGGTCATGGAATAGATGAATAGATGATTTGGTGCCTAGGCATACCCTGTATGCAAGAGCTAAAATGAGGCAACACTCACAATTGAGGAAACCAACATGACCATGGATCCTTGTAGAAATGACGGTACCAGGCTAGGCTTTGTTGCAATGTAGTGCTATGGCAAACAAATGATGAGATGACTGGATTTGTGGATGCGGGAAGAGCCGTTGATGTGATATACCTCAACTTTAGCAAGGCTTTTGATACAGTTTCCCACAGCATTCTCACTGGCAAATTAAGGAAGTATGGGTTGGATGCGTGGACTGTAAGGTGGATAGAAAATTAGCTAGATCAACAGTTTCAGTGTGTAGGAATCAATGGCTCCATGTCAAGTTGTCAACCAATAACGAGTGGTGTGCCCCAGGGTTTGGTCCTGGGGCCAGTTCTGTTCAACATTTTCATTAATGATCTGGATGATGGGATAGATTGCACACTTACTAAGTTTGTGGATGACACCAAGCTGGGGGGAACAGTAGACACCCTGGAGGGCAGGGACAGGATTCAGGGAGACCTAGACAAATTGGAGCAGTGGGCCAATAGAAATCTCATGAGGTTCAACAAGGACAAGTGCAAAATCCTGCACTTGGGACGGAAAACCCCCATGTGCTGCTACAGGCTGGGGAGTGATCAGCTAAGTAGCAGCACTGGAGAAAAGGACCTGGGAGTCATGGTGGATGGGAAGCTGGATATGAGTCAGCAGTGTGCGCTTGCTGCCAAAAAGGTCAATGGCATACTGGGCTGCATCAGAAGAAGTGTTGCCAGCAGATTGAGGGAGGTGATTGTTCCTCTCTATTCTGCACTGGTGAGGCCACATCTGGAATACTGTGTCCAGTTTTGGGCTCCCCACTACAAAAAGGACATGGACAAATTAGAGAGAGTCCAGAGGAGGGCAACAAAAATGATCAAAGGGCTGGAGCACAAGCCCTATGAAGAAAGACTGAAGGAACTAGGCTTATTTAGCCTGCAGAAGAGATGACTGAGGGGGGATTTGATAGCAACCTTCAACTACTTGAAGGGTTGCTCCAAGGAGGATGGTGCTCGACTGTTCTCAGTAGTAACAGAGGACAGAACAAGGAGCAATGGTTTCAAGTTACAGCTGGGGAGGTCCAGGCTGGATATTAGGAAAAACTTTCTTACTAGGTGAGTGGTGAAGCACTGGAATAAGCTATCTAGGGAGGTGGTGGAATCTCCGTCTTTGGAGGTGTTTAAGGCCCAGCTGGACAAAACTCTGGCTGGGATAATCTAGTGGGAGTGGTCCTGCTTTTTTGGCAGGGGGTTGGACTAGATGACTTCGTGTGGTCCCTTCCAACCCTATAATTCTATGATTCTATGAATCTATTTCGACAGATTTATTGGCAGCATTGGCGTTCTTGATGCAACGGAATAGTTCCACTGACAGCAGGGCTCACTGTCACCCCTTTCAGCAACGTGAGGCCTGGGCTTCAGGGTTCCTGTTCTTATAACCTACTCGGACCTACTGACTTGGCCCCCTTCGGGATCCAAATTTACCTTGATTGGTCCACATACCCCTGTTTTGTGGGTTACCCATCAATCTGATAGGTCCACGCATCAGTGGACATTTCCCTCCGGCAAGGTGTCAAGTTTGACTGAAGCACCTCCTTTATCTCCTTGGTGCTAGGTCAACCCAACACCTCCCACCTTTCTCAAGGTATTTTTCCATTTCTTGTACTTATTAGGGCAATTTCACTTATTTCTTGCCAATTTCAGTAAAGTTGAACTTTCACAACCTGTCTCTTGCCAGTACCTTCAGTTCAGGCCCACTGTACAGTCTGTTCATGCCTACTGTTTTGGATTATTTTGTCAGGCCTTGGGCCCACACCTATACACTTCTACTTGTCTTTCTTATTTTAACATTCTACTTTCTCCTACACATATATCAGATTGACAAAGTGGGTTAGAGCCCATGAAAGCTTATGCCTGCAGAAAGCTGTTAGTCTTTAAGGTGCCACAGGACTCTTGTTGTTTTTGCTGTAAAAATCAATAAAACATAAAAACCTGCTACCAGCACCAGTAGGCTGGAAAAGTTGATGGATGGAGCTGCAAAATGTTTGGACTAAATATTCCTTAGATGCTGAAAAAGTAGAAATGGAAGTTACTTTAGTGGGAGAGATTGTTTCTCTTATTAAGCAGTAATTTCTGTAGAGAATGTATAGTGGGACATGCAGAAAAGTCAGGACTGCTGTACAAAGTGTTAAAAAGACCAAAGTGAACTTGGACAGAAGGGCAACTCAAACACAGAAAAGTCTAAAGAAAGAGTTAATGGAAGCCCCTACCTTAGTGGATCAAAACAATGCATTCCCATACTTGTTATCAAACATTTCTGGATTGTTACTATGATTACACAGGATATTGAAGCAGGAGAGAGACCCATTGACTATTACAGAACCTTAACAGCCCCAGAAAGTAAACTAGGAATTTTGTAGCAAACAGCTCTAGATGTGTACTGGACATTGCAAAAAGCTCAGGTAATAATTGGAGCTGGGAAAGTCATCATGCTTTGGGAAAGTTAATAAGTCAGGAAAATTTGTCAACAGGACCTGTGGGAGTGGATAAAGCCATTCTTTGGGTTTTTGCACTCGTGACAGAAAATGTACAGCTAGTTATGCTCAAGGAATCTGAACTAGCAGTGTAGGGGTTAAATCTTAGCAGGTTCATCATACAGCTGTGGGCCTCAGGAGGATATAAAAAACCATGCTGTATTTAAAGCCATCCCAGCTGAACAAGCAATGATGGTAGTTCACATTATGAACAAGGAAAGTGAGTTATTGGGTTTGCAACTGTGAATATGGATAAACATATGCAGATAGAGCTATACTTAGTTTCAGTACCAACTGGAAAAAACGAGGAACCCAAGTTGCAGAGGGTACCGTGGTAATACAGTTTTTTAAGAACAGGAAAGGCAAACAACAGAAATCATTATTGGAATAGACTCAGATTATGTTTACAGAAGTACCACCAGGTACTTGCCATGGTGGGCTTCTTAAAGTTTTAAAGGCACAGATGGGTCTGACATAAAACCGATGTTTGGCAAAAACTGGAAAACTTGGCAGAAGAGTGCACCAAAATTAGAACAGTTAAAATACAAGCCCACCTAAAGAAAAATGGATCATTTCAATGGGGAAATGATCAGGCTGATAAACTTACTAAGGAAGCTGCTTTAAACAGAAAAATGTGTTAAACTCTGCTTGTGGCAAAAAGAGAACTGGAAGCACAAAAAGGGATCAGGCAGCAGAACAGTTTTTACAAGCCTTACAAAAGAAAGCTGAACTGCTACTGCAGTGGATTGAATGCTGCCCCTCTAAATTGCAGGGCAACAAGAAAAAAAATTTTTTTTCTTGGCAAAGCTAGGTAAGAGTGGGTGTTTTTAATACAGCAGCAGTTACAGAATATAGATTTGCATGGGATCCACAGCTCCTTGTTCTTGAGGACTATTAACAAATAATCAATGGAGTGATTAGGAAGATGGAAGTGCTCAGCAACTGTTTTTTTCTTTTTTGTGTTGTGATTTCTGATGTCAGTTTTGTGTGTATTTATTCTGCGTAGGGCCTGTCTTGTTTGTCTAATATATAAGGCATGGGGTCGTTTCTGGCACCTACTGATCGGTATAGTTATCTGCATCCCTCAAGCTTCCATCCTAAACACACCACACAATCCATTGTCCACAGCCAAGCCTTAAGATATAACTGCATTTGCTCTGATCTGTCATACAGAAACAGACATCTTCAGAATCTCTATCAGGCTTTCTTAAAACTATGGTACCCACCTGGAGAAGTAAAGAAACAGACGGGTATCCCATAGTCAGCTACTACAGGAAAGGCCCAAAAAAGAAAATAATAGAACACCAGTGGTCACCACATACAACCCTCAAGACAGACCTCTACAACAGATCACTAAGGACCTCCAGCCTATTTTAAAAGATAACCCCTCACTCTCTCTAGCCTTGGGAGACAGACCTCTCCTTGCATACAGACAACCCCCAAACCTTAAACAGATACTCACCAGCAACTACAGACCTAACAACAGAAACATTAAAGTAGGCACATATCCCTGCAACAAACCATGCTGCCAACTTTGTCCACATATCTGCACTAAAGACACCATCATAGGACCTAATCAAGCCAGCTACTCCATCAAAGGGTCCTTCACCTGCTCATCCACTAACGTGATTTATGCCATCATGTGCTGGAAATGCCCCCACACCTTATACATTGGACAAACAGGACAGTCCCTACGCAGAAGAATAAATGCACACAAAACTGACATCAGAAATCACAAAACAAAAAAGAAACAGTTGCTGAGCACTACCATCTTCCTAATCACTCCATTGATGATTTGTTAATGACTGTGCTCAAGAAAATCAATGGGACATCAAGACTTCAAAGAGAAACAGCCAAAATTCAAATAATACGCAGATTAGATTGTGTGAAACCAGGGCTGAATCGTGACTATGGATTCTTTTCATATTATAACAGGTAATTTGACTTCACCCTCCCTCTGTGTGCTGTTTACTAGAGTTTGAATCCTTACAAATACTCTGATTTGCTGTTGCAGTATGACCTGATCCCATGTCTTACACTCCCCTGCATTTATTTTCATCCAATTCTGTAAGTTCTCCCTCTTCAAAGCATCTGACAAAGTGGGCTTTTCTCCCATGAAATCTCATGTGATAAATAAATCTGTTAGTCTTTAAGTGCCACAAAACTCCTTTTTTTTTTTTTTTTTGCTTTATTAGACTAACACGGCTGCCCCTTTGGAACCTGAGTTAGAAGAAGCAGTGAAAAGGTTAAAAAAGTTGACTGGTGGCCAAGAATGAGAAAAGATCTGGATAGCAAAATTAACAAACAAATGAAATAGGAGGCAACACATTGCAACCATTACCATATGATAAAAGAACAGGTCCCAATAAAACTTACATCAAAATTTAACTGGTGCCTGTACGAATGGGAAAAGTAAGTTCACAGGAGGAAAAAGTAGTGAAAAATACTTCTACTAGATTGGCAAATCAGACAAAATTAAAAAAATGAAACACTTCACAGAGCACATTAGAAGACAGGAGAGCTGTGACTCTATTGCAGAGGAAAGGCTGTAAAAGAATTTCAAAGTGAAAAGTTAAAAATTTAACACCTAAAATAAATGCATTAACACACGCAGTTCCCCAGAAACACTAACTGCTGCTGGTAAGGGCACTCCTGCAGCCCATTTGTCATGCCAACAGAAGCAACAGCTGGGGGAACAGCTTCAAGTTTCACAAGAGAATCTAACAACTGCCACTCTGCTTTCAGAGCCAGGATAAAGTCCAGGGGTGCAGATTCCTGATTTCTTTGAGCTCCGAATGGGGAGTGGGGGTGACCTACATCTTCTTTCTTAAATCTTTTTACATGCCAGTCAAGTTTATTACAAAAACAGTGGGTTACTCACCAGTAACCATGATTCTTCGAGATGGGCTGCTCGGATACATTAAGTAATAGGTGTGTCCATGCAAGAGTGCTGGATTGGTTGGAAAACTTTTGTTCCAGCCTGTCAGAAGAGGGTAGGCGGCCTCCGCCCCTTGCGCACCCACGGCTATATATACAGCCACCTCCCGACCCCTCCTCAGTTCCTCGTAGTCACCAACTCCATGTGCAAGGATGGAGGGGTGGGACCTGAATGGACCCGAGCAGCCCATTTCAAAGAGGACGGTTACTGGTGAGTAACCCACCATTCTTCTTCGAGTGGTGCTCAGATGCATTCAGTAATAGGTGACTACTAGCCATGCTGATGGATGGCAGGTGGAGTTGGCTCTTCTGCCTTCAGCATAGTGAAGAAAACACCCCAGATGGGAAGAGTCCCAGCAAGCAAGACTCTAACCAGAGCTGGGAAGCGAACTAGGCTCCTGGCGTGGTGCAGAAGAATTGATAACTGTGGGCCAACCCAAAGTTAGGGGTAAGTCCAACCCCGCCAAGGCAGCCGTGCGAGGGCAGGATGGACCAGGGTTACCATGGCGAAGATGAAGAACGCAACATGACAACATAGGGTTGCACTTGGCTGCTATGCTAGGTGGTATAGCACGGGGGAAGGGACCAGAGAATAAGTGTCTGGTCATAAGGCTTTCCAGCGTGAGCTGTAAGGAGATGCTGGAGGCCAGCGGGTATGGGATTAGCCGTAATATCCGTAGCCTGCACAGGAAGCAAGGAAGAAGGGAAAATTATCCCATGAACAGAGCACATCCAGTCTGAACCGGGACCCAAAGGGTCACGGCCTAACCGTGATGGCTGCGGACTAGGCAGACAGTCACCGGAGGAATGAAGCTACCCCTTGTTCTGGTCACAACCAGCCCCTGAGGGGCCTGGGCTAAATTGTGTAGATGCATTGGGAAGAGGGGAGGGAGAGAAAACCCCCAGATTCAATCTGAGGAAGGCACTTCGAAGCAGTACCCAAAACTCGAAGGCAAGAGAGGTGCAGTGAGTGGTGCATTGCATGTTGGCCAGTGAACCTTAAGCTAGTGCACAAATGCACACTTCCAGCAGTGTATGGGACCAAAAACTGGGGTTGTTTAGGATTTTTTTTTAAGGTGTCCCCAGGACGTTAGTGCCCACCAGGCGGCATGATGGCCTTCGGTGGTGTGGATGGTTGGTACCTGTAAGCGTCTTAGTAGCGTACGAGCTCATGGAGTGGGCCCATCGTTGGGCCTATAATCCCGTGGGGTTCCAGCATCATGAGGATTGCCCGGATGACAGGGGTATATAAAGAGGGAAGAGGGGGAGGTGGGGAACAATGCAGAGCTGCTGCTTGGCCAAGCCATCAGGGTGGCTGAAGGCTTGTGGAGATCAGTAGCAGAGATACAATGTCACATGCCTCGGGCATCGTTGGACAAGAACCATGGCGCAGCTACGTTGTACCTACATGCGTAGCAGGAACAAGGGCAGGTAGAAACAAAACTGCCCCGGAAATACAGTTGCCGTAGAAAGGATGAGTCACCTTTCGAGCATGCAAGACGTGGAGTTGCTCGCAAAGAGTCAAATGCAGCACTACCGCGGTATCTTGGGTCTAGGGAACCACGTGTAGGGTTATTTCAGCTGGATGAAACCCAATGGCACTCCTCATGGAGGGTATAAGCCTCTGAGGTTTTGGTACCATACAAATCTATATATGTATAGTCCAGTCCCTCAAGGGAATGAGGGAAAACGGTCATGGTAAGGCCATCACCAAGCTCACATGGGGTGGCTTACAATTCGGACTTAGATCCCCAGGGTAGGAGGCTGGCTCACGCCTAAGGGGCAGAGCCCTCTGCCAGGATTTGTGCCACTGAAGGGCAAAAGGGGGTTGTGGTGGGCAGACACAAGCAACTCTGTGGAGGTGCTTTCATGCCCAGATTGCGGTGTTGTACCAGCTATGTAGGGACTGACGCTGCCGAAAAGGGGCGGGCTCTGATGTGGAGGGCCCAGGATAAGTACTCTCACTGCTGTTCCTCACCAAGGATAAACGCCACGTTGACCCCTACCCCTTGAGTTCCTTGATCCGGAAGTTTCAGGTCAGGTATGCTAGGTCTCTGCTTAGAAATTGAAAGGGGAAAGAGGGAAGTGTGCAAGAAGGCTTACCCCGCTTCTGGAAGGGTGGGTCCAGGGCAGGGACTCCAGGATAGGCTGTCCAGGTACCAGCCAAGTTTGCCCGCAAGGGAAAGGGGCTGTTGCAAGGCCTCAGATTCTGCTGGGGGGGGAGGGGAATATAGGGTTGCAGGGGTTGGACCTCCCTGCCTTGGCCTTCCCTGGAGGTTAAGGATTACGGTAATGATGTGAGACGCATCCCATGTGGCAGTTGGGGTGGTGGAGGTTCTTGTGTAGCACAGGGGTGCCGAGAGCCTTAGTCAAGCTGGTCTAGCCAGCGTGTCAATGTTATGTTAGGGAGGGGAGAGGTTCCCTCCCCAACCCAGGAATGAGGGTGCATTCTACCTGATGTAGGGTCTTTCATCAGGAAGCACGAGTGGTTCTGTGTCCTTAGAGAGCTGTGACTACTCACGTCAGAACCTCTGCAGCAGTGGCTGGAGCTACTACGAGATGCGCTTCTCGTTCCTGTCAAGACCCATCCTGTCGCCTACCAGCGCAGGGGTTGCCAGTCAGACGGTACCTGGAAGAGGGATGGGATGGGTAAATGCCGGAGTAACATCTAGGATGTCTAGGAGTGGACCTTTGGAAAGATGTACTGACAGGCAGGGGGTTCAGTTGACATGGCACGTGTTCCCCGAGGTTGGGGAAAGTACACGGCCAGAATTAGTGTGCCCGAGTTCGCAGCATCGGGAGAGATGAAAGGGTCCTGCTAGGTTCTGATGTCCTCGAAAGGAGGGAAAAGACACCAACTGCCCACTCTGAGGGTGCACTGGAGTCTTATTGCATCCGGGATATCTAGAGAATGAGGTGGCAGCCAAATAGGCCGGCACCTTTCTTGCAGGTGCACTAAGGTCTTACTGCATCTCAGATGTCTTGAGAGTGGGTGGGCGGCCAAATGGGCTGGCCTCTTCCTGACAGGGAAGAGCATGGAAAGGTCTTAGCACCGTAGCAAGGGAATGCCTGGGGGTGGGGCATGTCTGTGTCCCCACGATGGTTAGAGAAGCGGCATTGGAGGGGGAAAGACGTTGCCCCAAGGGGTTTATGGAGGAAGAAAGGGTCCGGGAGGGAGAAGGCCAAAATATTTGGCCTCACCCCTGGGGTCCCGCATGGTGCCCACCACCGAAAGGGTTTCTGGCGGGAACAGGGTGTCCTTTCCAAAAGGCAGGTCTAGGACCACCAGTTGAGCAGTAGGGGGCACCCTAGCCATCTTGAGCCAGGCTACTCGGCAGATAGTTACCGCCGAGGCTATAATGCGGGCCGCAGCATCCACCGCGTCACGGGCTGAGAGGAGGAGGTCCTGGGAGATCATCTGACCTTCCTCTAGAAAGGCATCATACTCCTCTCTAGCCTCTAGCGGGAGCAGGTGTTGGAATTTCACGACCGACTCCCACATGTCCAGCAAATATCTGCCAGTCAGGGCTTGGTTATTTGCCACTCATAGCTGGAAGGCCGAGGAGGAGTAGACCTTACGGCCCAAGAACTCTAGTTCCTTGGCTTCCCTGGAAGATGGGAGGGGGTCACTGGGGGGCTCGCCTGGGCCTAGCGCCATTTGTGCCACATCCTTCTGGGGAGCCGGGTGATTGGCAAGGGAAGGAAAGTCTGGCTCAGGGGCCCGGTACTTAACACTTACCGTGTTTGAAACCAGGGCAATAGAGCTTGGGCTCTGTCACCAGGAGGACGTGAGATCCCAGACACTCGGGTGGAGTGGGACTGTCAGGGGTTCTTCCAAGGCAAAGGCAGGCCCAAAGAGGGTGTCCAGGGGGGGACCGAAGGGTTGCACATCCATCCCTAAATGTTCCGTAGCCCGGCGCAGCAAATCAAAGTGCCCCGGTAGTTTCCCTGTATAGGAGCCCGGTGACGGGGAGAGCGGGGTACCGGGAGCTCATTGTAAAAGAGAGGGGGTCTCCCAGGGGGACCATCCCTGTGGGCAGAAGTGGAACAGCGATGGTGCCAAAGTGTGGCACCGAGGTTACTTGGAGCCCCTCGATGGCCCCTCTTCCGGTCTGAGAATGGGGGAAGGAGCACGAGACTTAAGAGGTGGTACTGGTGATGGCAAGGTTATGTGTTGCCGTGGGGATGGTCCTACGGTACTGGGGCCCAATGGGGTGGAAGACAGAGGGTAGTATGGTGAGGGAGAGCGATGCCCACGATGGACCCAGGTGTCAGAAGTGAAGGACGGTTTGCCCCTTCTAGCTGGGATTGGGGCAGGTGGCGTGGGGAGCAGAAGGAGGGCTTGAGTGGCCTCCACTGCTTCAGGCGTTGTCAGCACAAGGAGTGACTCTGAGTGGGCCCGCGGTGAGTCCTCGCCTGGGGAAGAGGGACTGCCTGGTTGGGAGGGCTCTTGCTGTGTCGGTACAGGGGTGTACCGAGTCTGCGGTGCCGAGGGTGATTGTGGCCGGTGCCAGGGTAAACTCGGCATTGACGATGCCAGTGTACCGGGCCAATGGCACCAGGGAGGCAGGCGATCGGCGCCAGGGTGATTGGGGTGCTGGTAGTACCAGACTATGCTGGGGTGCCAGGGGCAACATCAAGTGAAGCAGAGGTGCCGGGGTGCCAGGCTGGAGCTGAGGTGCTGGGGTCGGCACCAAGGTTGTGCGGCAGCAGCCATCGGTGGTACGGAGCCGTGGGGGCTCCGGTGCCAAGCTGTGTCTCAGCACTGGGCAGGAACCCAAAGCCTCGGGCGGAGTTTGCTGAGTCTGCTCTGAGGCTAGGGCAAGGCACCATTGTTCCCTCTCCTTGATGGTCCGAGGTTTAAAGGAGAGACATAGGGAACAGGCTGAGACCAAGTGGTCTGTGCCTAGGCACCTTAGGCACTTCCCATGGTGATCATCCCTGGGAGAAGGCCTTGCTGCACTCGGAGCAGGGCTTGAACCCTGGCATATCCACAGTGAACAATCTTCCGGCCTGATGATGGAAGGCTCCTGTGGTGGAACTACGTCCATGGAGAGTTGGTCCCAGTTGGGCGAAAAGCTCCAGAAAAACAGGCTGCTTGTGTTCACAAGGAGCGGGCATTCCAGATCTGATGTGCAAGGTAGAAGAAATGAAACTGAGGAGGGGTCAGGAGGTGGCCAAATATATAGCCGCAAGGGGCAGAGGCTGCCTACTCTTTCCTGACAGGCTGGGACAAAAGTTTTCTGACCAATCTGGCACTCCAGCAGGGAGGCACCTACTACTGAATGTATCCGAGCAGCGCTCGAAGAAGAACCGTTGTTTCAAAAAAGATGAAGTGCCTAAGAACAGAACAGAATACAGACAAAGAAAAAACAGGCAAAAAAGAAAAGTAAGTTATTTTTTAACTCTTCAGGAACACAACAGCTGGAGGAATGCCATCGGTCTTGAAGATATGATTCTTCTTTGAGTGCTGCTCGGATGCATTCAGTAATAGGTGTCTGTGCCAGAGCACCGGATTAGTCGGAAAACTTTTGTCCTAGCTTGTCAGGAGAGGATAGGCAGCCTCTGCCCCTTGCATCACCCTGTGGCTATAGATATGGCCGCCTCCCGACCCCTCCTCAGTTTCATTTCTTCTGCTTTGCGCGTCGGATCTGGAACGTCCGCTCCTTGCTAATGCAAGCAGCCTGTCCTCCTCCTTTGAGCTGGGAGCACCTCTTCGTGGAGATAGTTCCACCACAGGAGACTTCCACCATCAGGCTGGAACATCATCGAATATGCCAGGGTTTAAACCCTGCTCCGAGTGCAGCAAGGCCTTCCCCTGGGATGATCCCCATGGGAAATGCCTCTAGTGCCTAGGCAAAGACCACGTGGTCTCATCCTGTTCCCTATGTCTCTTCTTTAAACCTTGGACCATCAAGGAAAGGGAGCAATGGTGCCATGCCTTAGCCTCTGAGCAGGCTTGGCACTCTTCACCTGAGGCTTCGGGTTCCAGCCCGGCGCTGAGACCCAGCTCGGCACCAGAGGCCACATGGCAGCCACATGAAGGCCACATGGTAGCCGCCGCCTCACAACCTCGGTGCTGACTCTGGCACCTCGGCTCCAACCCGGCACCCCAGAACCTTGGCACCGCTCAAGGTTGCCCCCGGCACCCAGGCACAGTCCAGTACCGCCAGTACCTGGATGACCCTGGCAGCACAGCTCGGTACTGCCAGTACCCAGATCACCCCAGTGCCATGCACTGCCATCTCCGGCGTGGTTGGCCCCATACCCCCGGCATCACCCTCGGTACCGCAGCCTCAGTACAGCCCAGTACTGCAGGAGCAGGAGCTCTCCCAGCCAGGCAGCCCCCCTTCCCTAGGTGAGGACTTGCCACGGGGCCGCTCGGAGTCACTCCTCGTGCCGTCAACCCCTGAAGCGATGGAGGCTGCTTGAGCCCTCCTCCTACTTCCCACACCACCTGCCCCAATCCCAGCCAGAAGGGGCAAACCAGCCTTTACGTCCAAGGCCTAGGGACCATCGTGGGCATCGCTCTCCCTCACCATACAGCCCTCTGTTGTCTACTCCATTGGGCCCCGGAACCATAGGGCCATCCCCACGGTAACACATCAGATTGCCGTCACCAGTACCACCCCTGGAGTCTCGTTCTCCTTCCCCCACTTCCAGCCCAGAGGAAGGGCCATCAAGGGGCTCCAAGCGACCTCGGCACCGCACTTCAGCACCATCACCATTCCATTTCCACCCCCCAGGAATGGTCCCTCCAGGAGACTCCCTCCCCATCACGGCGAGCTCCCAGTACCATCCTGTCCCCAGCACCAGGTTCCTATATGGGGAATCTGTTGGCACACTTTGACTTGTTGCACCGTGCTACAGCCCATCTAGGGATGGAGGTACAGCCCTCAGGACCCCCTTCGGATACCCTCTTCAGGCCAGCCTTTGCCTCAGCAGAACCCCTAACTGTCCCACTTCATCCGAGTGTCTGGAACCTCACGTCTTCCCAGTGGCAGAACCCAAGCTCTACTGCCCCAGTTTCGGACACGGCAAGCATTAAATACCAGGCCCCGAATCAGACTTCCCTTCCCTCGCTGATCACCCAGTCCCCCTGAGGGACATGGTGCAAATGGCGCTAGGCCCAGGGGAGCCCCCTAGCAACTCCCTCCCATCTTCCAGAGAAGTCAGAGAACTGGACCTCTTGGGCCGTCAGGTCTACTCCTCCTCGGCCTTTCAGCTACGGGTGGCAAACAACCAAGCCATAACCAGCAGATACTTGCTGGATGTCTGCGAGTCGGTCGCGAAATTCTGATGTTTGCTCCCACCAGAGGCCAGAGAGGAGTAAGATGCCTTTCTAGAGGAAGGTCAGATAATCTCCCAGGACCTCCTCCTCTCAGCCCGTGATGCAGTGAATACAGCTGCCCGCACTATGACCTCAGCAGTAACTATCCGCCGAGTGGCCTGACTCAGGGAAGCTAGAGTGCCCCCTAATGCACAGCAGGTGGTCCTTGACCTGCCTTTCAGAGGGGACACCCTGTTCCCTCCAGAAACCCTATCTGTGCTGGGCACCGTGCGGGACCCCAGGGGTGAGGCCAAATACTTCGGTCTCTCCTCCCAGACCTGCACCTCCCACATAGACCTCTTGGGGTGACGCCCCCTCCCCGCCAATTCCCACTCATCTACATCATCATGGGAATACAGGCAAAGCTTTTTCCTTTCACCTCTATCATCCCGTTGCTAGGGCGCTGAGACCTCTTCCTCTCTCTCACCTGTAAGGAAGGTGCCCGCCCCACTTGGCTGCCACCCTATTCTTGAGACATCCAGGATGCAATAGATTTCAGTGCATCGTTGCAGTGGACAGTTGACTCCCTATTCCTCCCTTTGTGGGGGAATGGGTTTGATAGGGACCAGCTTTCCTCTTGTGCTACTGCGACCACGGGTGCACTAATTCTGGCCGTGTACCCTCCCCGATCTTGGATGGACATGGGCCATGACAGCCAAACCCCTCTGCACCATCAGTACATCTGTACCGAGGTCCATTCCTAGACATCCTTGGCAGCTGCTACTTCGGGCACCCAGGGTGGATCTGCCCCCCCCTTTTTTTCTCAGGTGCCCCTCAACCGACAACCCCTGTGCTGGCTTGCAACAGAATGGGTTTTGCCTGGGACAAGAAGCGCGTCTCGTAGTAGCCCCAGCTACGGCTGCAGAGGCTCCAACACGTGCAGACGCGGCATTCATCTGGACGCAGAACCGCTCCTGTTTACCCAAATGCCCTACATCAGGTAAGCTCCATTCTCGTTCCTGGGTCGGGGAGGGGGACGCCCTCCCCTCACTAGCATACCATCAGCACGCCAAGTAGAGCAGCTCTACTAGGGGTCTCGACACCTCAACTCGACGAGAACCTCCATTACCCTACCTGGCAAATGGGACGCATTCCCATCATCATGGCAGACCTTAGCCTCCAGGGATGGCCAAGGCAGAGCGGTCCAACCCCTGCCACTCTATAGCCCCCTTCTTCACAGAAGCTGAGGCCCTGTAACAGCCCCTTCCCTTGCGGGCAACCTCAGTTGTTATCAGGACACCTTATCCTGGGAGTCCTTGTCCTAGGCCCACCCTACCAGAAGCAGTGGCCAGCCCTCCTCATATCTTCCCCTTCCTCCCCACCTTCACTCGCAAAGCAGAGACCTAGTGTACCTGACTTGGAACCTTCAAGATTAGGGAACTTATAGGGACAGCGCCAACATCGCTTTTCCCATGGCAGGGGAGCAGCAGTGGGATACTTTATCTTGGGCCTTCTGCATCAGCCCCTGCTTTCACGGCATCAGTCCCCCGTCATAGCCAGGTGAAAGGCCGCACTCCAGGCATGGAAGATCCTCCACCGAGTTGCTTGTAACTGCCCTCCCTAGCCTCCCTGCCTTTCAGACACACGTACCCTGGCAGAGGGCACTGCTCCTTGGGCGCACGTTGACCCACTATACCTGCTTGGGGATCTGCAGTTCAAACCATGGGGTCACCTCCAGGTGATGTTGGTGACAACCTTACGAGGACGGTTGTTTCCCTCACCTCCTTGATGGACAAGATTATATATGTGTGCTTATATATATGTAATAGATAGAGGGAAACAGGTCAGAATTCCTGTTTTGCGAAGTACTCAGAAATTCAGAGGCTTCTATCCCCCACAAGGAACACCATCTGGTGCCCCGGTTGAACATAACCCTCCGCATTGGGTTCTCTAAACCCAGGGGACTTCTGTGATACCGCGGTTGATGCTCTGCGGGCAGCTTCACTTCCTAGGTGGTTGGAAGGTGATCTCTTCTTCCCCTGGCAACCGTATTTTTGGGGTTAGCTCTGCCACAATGTGTCTTTTCCCCTGGTGCTCACATACGCACAATGTAGCTGCAGCAACATCCTTCTTTGGTGTTGCCCTATGCACGTGAGACCATATCCTTAATACGGCGCCTCTGCAAGACCTTTAGCCACCTCGACTGGGTGGCCAAGTGGTAGCTGGCATTGTTCCCCACCTTCTCTTCTCCCTTTCTCGGACAGTCCTCGTGTTGCTGGAATCCCACAGGATTACAGACCGAAAGCAGGCTCTCTCCACGAGTTCTCACGCTACCAAGGCTCTTACAGGTACCAAACCATCAGCACCACTTCAGGCCATTATGCTGCCTCATGGTTGCTAGTGTCCTGAGTACCCCTCCAGCGAGAAACCTGGATTCCGGTACCATACTTGGCTGGAAGCGCACACTTTGCGTACTAACTTGAGATCCTGTAGCTGGCATGCCCTGTGCCTCCCACTGCACCATTTTTGGCTTTGGCCTTCAGTGTTCTGGCTTGAAGTGTCTTGCTCAGATGCCTCTCAATCAATCTCAGGGTCCCCTTTCCCCAATGCAACTACATAATTTCACTCCTACTCTCATCGACCAGGCCCCGCTAGAGCTGGTCATGGCCAGTCCAAGGGATAAGGTTCCTCCCTCTTGTGGCTACCTGCATAGTCCACAGCCGCCCTGGCTAGACCGTGACTCTTTGGATCCCAGCTTGGGCCTTGATGTGCTCAGTCCATGGGATAATGTTCATCCCTTCCATGGTTTCCTGTGCGGGCCACAGTCATTATGGCTAACCCCGCACCCATGGCCTCCAGCGTTTTCCCTACGAGCTCACGCTGTAAGGCCCTATGGCCAGACACTTATCTTCTGGTCTTCATACCTTGTGCTATACCGCTTAGGTGGAGCATCCAAATGCAACCCTCTGTGTTTTCATGTTGCGTTCTTCATCCTCATTACAGTGACCTTGGTCTGTCCTGCCCACACTCATATGTCCCAGTGAGTTCGGCCCTGCCCCTGACTTTGGGTTGGCACTCAGTTGTCGATTCTTTGGTGCCACGCCAACAGCCTAGTTCATCTCTTGGTTCTGGTTAGAGTCTTGCTTGCTGAGCTTCTTCCCATCTCAGGCGTTTTGCTGTGCTGAAGGCAGAAGACCCAACTCCACCCGCCATCCATCAGCATGGCTAGTAGTCACCTATTACTGAATGCATCCGAGCAGCGCTCTAAGAAGAACGGTGGGTTACTAACCAGTAACCATCCTTCTTTGAGATGGGCTGCTCAGATCCATTCAGGTCCCTCTCCTCCATCCCCGCATCTGGAGTTGGCAACTCTGAGGAACTGAGGAGGGGTCGGGAGGTGGCTGTATATATAGCCACAGGGTGGTGCAAGGGGCGGAGGCTGCCTACCCTCTCTTGACAGGCTAGGACAAAAGTTTTCTGACCAATCCAGCGCTCTAGCACGGAGACACCTATTACTGAATGGATCTGAGCAGCCCATCTCAAAGAAGGACGGTTACTGGTGAGTAACCCACTGTTGCCAAGCCAAAGAAATATAAACTGTGTGGAATCCTAACCGCTAGTTGGCACCATTTGTTTGTAAAAGTAAATTTGTCCTTGTATGTTGCCCTGTGCCTTATGTTGTGTCTCATGTGACTACTTTTTTCTTTTTGCAACAAAAGTCAATTTTATAAAGTTTTACTCTAAGTGGTACTACACCATTCTAATATTAAAATTGGTCATAACCTTCTTAATACCACATTTATTATTGCAAACTTCAAAAAGGCCTTATTGATAAATACATGTACATATATATTTTTGTCTCAATAAATAATGCAATTGCAAACACTTTTTATTAATCATTTTTTTCCCCAAGGAAGAACAAGAATAAGGGAAAACAGTAATGTAGATGTAATGATAATAAACTTCATTTTTGGGTTTGGGTACTTATATACATATCTATGCCTCTGTGAAATATAGAAAGCTCATTACAAGAATCCTGTGGTGAAATGTATAATGATATATACTAGGTCTGGTAAAATTGTTAAAGCTAACCAAACAATTTCAAGAGGTTTAGCTTCTGTTATGGAAGACCTGGTTCCTATTGCATTGCAAACAAACTAACAGTTATTGAAAACAAAAGATATGTAGAACAAACATTTACGAGTGTAATTATGTTGAGCTGTTTAAGGTTGCATCCAACAAGCCAAAGACACCAGACAACATCACACCCTAAAGCGCTGTTTCCCAACCAATGTGCCATGGCACAGAGGTGTGCCCTCCGGCCTGAGCGGGTTTGCCATGGAATTTTTTGAAAAACTACTCAGAGTTCTGGATTGGCTCATGAATATTCATGAGTTCATTCAGAGACTATATGGTGGTGTGCCTCAAAATAATCAGAGGTAGCAAGGCGTGCCATGGCAGAGACTAGCCTGGGAACCACTGCTCTAAAGACACCAGAAGATATCAATACACAGGGAAGAAACTCTTAAGTATCAAGACAAGGAAAATGAAAATAATGGACTGGTCTGGTACACAGGCCAGTGGAGAAGTAAGTTGGCAGTTACCTAGAGTTGGACCAGGTTGATCTGTCATTTAAGTTACATTTGGCAACTGTAAAAGTAATTCTTCGAGCGCTGCTTGGATACGTTCAGTAATAGGTGTATCCGTGCCACAGCGCGTGATTGGTCGGAAACTTTTGCTCTAGCCTGTCAGAAGAGGGGAGGCAGCCATTGCCCCTTGTGCCACCCCGTGGCTAAATATATGGTCGCTGCCCAGCCCCTCCTCAGTTACATTTTATCCGCCTCAGCATCAGTCACGGAACAGCTTGCTCCTTGTTCTAGCAAGCAGCCTGTCTTTCTTCGTGTTTTATGAGCTTCCCGCTCAACTGGGAACACTTTTTCATGGACTTGGTTCCACCGAGGAGTGCCCTCTTCCTCGAGTGCTCAGCTTCCAAACACTGTGAACCATCATCATCTGCCATGCCGGGGTTCAAACCCTGCACCAAGTGCAGAAAGGCCTTCCCAAGGGACAATCCCCACGAGAAGTGCCTCCGGTGCCTGCACAAGAGCCACATGGTCACTGCTTGCTCCATCTGCCTGTCCTTCAAGCCGAGGACAATCAAGGACAGAGAGCAAAGGTGCCACGCGTTGGCCTCCGGGCAAGCACAGCAGCCAGCCCCCGAAGCTTCAGGGCCCCATGCAACACCACATACTGGTTCGATGCCAGAGCCCTCTTGGCATCATTCCCCCAGGGGATGGAAAACCAGCTTGGTACCAACATCAGTACTGTGGCGCTGGTACCACTCCGGGTCCCCTGCATGGGCCCCCCCCCAGGAGCGAGGGGAGTCGGTACCGCTCCCCACAACCCCAGAGGCATTCAAGGTGGCTAGGGCGCTCCTCCTATTGTTGACCCCACCATCACCATCAGCTGTCTGGCGGGGCAAGCCAGCCTTCATTTCGAAGGTCTGGGAGCACCGAAAGCAGCACCGATTGCCATCTCCGGTATCAGTATGGAGCTCTCTGTCACTGGAACCTGTTACTCCCCACAGCCTCGGTACCACAGAGCCATCCCCCCACCACTGCGACACCCTGCCATCCCCAGCGCTGTCATTGAGGTCCAGAGCATCTTCCCCACCTTCCAGCCTGGGAGAAGGGGTCTCAAGGGGTACTAAACAGCCTCGCTGCTGGCCCACGGCACTGTCTCCGTTTCGGTACCGGCTCCACAAATGGTCCCCTAAGGAGACTGCGGTGCTGAGCCCAGCACCAATGCCATTGGCGCCAATTCAGCTAGCACCAGCTAGATCCCTGAACCCGGTGCCATGCTTATACACAGGGGATCTCTTGGTGCATTTTGGCCTCCTGCGCCGAGTCTCTGCCCATATGGGTACAGAGGTCCAATCCTGTGAGGGGCCTGTTGACACACTGTTCAGGCCCATGTTCACATCAGTGGAGCCTATAACGGTTCCCCTGTACCCCAGCATGTGGGATTTAGCCTTCTCCTGCTGGCAGAACCCCGGTTCCATCTCCCTGGTCTCAGACATGGCGGGTTTAAAATATAAAGTCCCGGGGTCGGAGTTTCCCTCACTCACACCACCTGGCCCATCTCCAAGGGTGGTGGAAGCCATTTTAGGACCGGGTGAAGTTCCCAGAGACCCCCTCCGAACTTCAAGGGATGCCAGGGAGCTGGAATTGCTCGGTCAGAAGGTATACTCTTCCTCCGCCTTCCAATTATGTGTCGCCAACAACCAGGCATTAGTAGGCAGGTACATGCTGGACATATGAAAGTCAGTATATAAGTTTAGACACCCACTCCCACAAGAGGCGAGGGAAGAATATGATGCCTTCCTTGAGGAGGACAGGATAGCCTCACAGGACCTCCTCCTCTCAGCTTGGGATACCATAGACATGGCGTCCCTCACGATGGCCTCAGCAGTGACCTTGCATCGTGCAGCCTGGTTGCGGGAGATGAGGGTGCCCCAGGCCTCCCAACAGGTCACCCCAGATCTGCCCTTCGGCGGGATACACTCTTCCGACCGGAGACGGACACCATTCTGGGCACAGGAGAGAGATAAAAATACTTGGGTCGCCTCCCCTCAGGCCCACTCCTGCGCCCCCAGACCCTGAGGTCTTAATGCTGAGCCTAAGCTCAGATAGAAGAATGGGCAGAGAATAAGGAGAACTTAGGGCCAGCTGCTTGGGACCAGAGTTCTTGTAGTACCATGGACAGTTAGGGTCTAGTCTATGCGGGGCTAACCCTTTTCTTCCCCGCCCCCGTCCCCTCCAACCACTGACTACCACCTGGTAGGAAGCAGAGTTAGTTGTCTCCGCCTACCAAGTCCTCTACCACACTCAAGAAGACTCCAAATCTCCAGTTTCAGCAGCCTATTCATAGCAGATCTGGCAGCTGGGCACCTTCTCTAGAAGCCCTGGCCTAGGGTCATTGACCCTGGATCCCTCCAATGAGTCACTGACCAACCCTGCTCCCAGATGGGGCCATTATTTATCCCTGGCCCTTTTTTCTTGCACTCCCATAAGAGGCCTAAAACGCAGTCGTACCACCTCACATGGCATTCTCTCACCCCTCCTGGGACATTTAGGCTGGAACCTGACACATCTTACTGATATCAGCCATGACGCCTTCCCTCAGTCATCCCAAGGTACACTGGCGCTCTTCCTCACAAACCCTCACCGTTCCAGGGAGCCATACGTGCACACACACTCCTCTGGGGTAAGTCCTTAACCTGGAGCTTGCAGGTCCTCCACGCCAGCTACCCAGTGCCAGTCCCCATAAAGGGACTGCGCCTCTATTCCCCCTTCCCCACCCATCTGCTCTCTACCATTAGCTGCCAAACGCCGACTAGTGGACACCGGGACGACTCCCTTCACAGAGTTAAGGTATACTACTTCGACTGAGCTGCACCTCAACCTGCTAGTCTCTGAGGGCAGCTCTGGTCCTACCCCACCGGATTCTGGCTGCACACGCCAGAGTTGGGTTCCTGGACACAAACATTGGGTTTAGCGGCTTGTGCCCCTCATTCAATAAATCGACCCTCCCATCAGTTGGCACTTCAGAAGGGCTTCAGTCCCATACAGCCCGGACCCCCTACCCTTTCTCCCCCCCCCAGTGCTGGGGAGGTGTGGGGGCCCTGCACAGGGTGCTTCACCCAGTGCCCACGCCCCCCTAGGGACGGCCCTGCATAAAAGCCCCATCGAGCAATATTCCTTTCACTTGTTCCAAGACCATTCCTAGCCCTAGTGGTCATCCCTTGACTTACTAGGCTCGTGTCCTGAGGGAAGGTGGGACCCCCCCCCCACCTCCAGTAGGGCCTGCAGTCAGGCCAGTTCAAAAGCCTGGGCAGGGACCTTGAATCTCAAGAAATCCCTGACCCAGTCAGAGGCCTCTCTTCCAACAATAACTAATATCTGGTAGCAATTGAATCAGAACTGAGGGCCATAAAGGTATCCTAAAGGGAAACCCGGATTGGCACAATGCAGGGTGATGTATCCTCCTTCCACCCCTGCTAGAGGACATTTGTTCTCTGCCTATGCTGGACTAGGAAGTCTCCCTCATGGCCCTAACTCTGCAGCATCCACAACCCTCACATGTGCATTCTCCACATTCCACCCCTTCCCATGGTCCGCCTCACGAGTTGTGCCTTCGTGTATTACAAGCCCATGCATGCCGAAGGAGCGACCGTCCTCATAGACTCGGGCCCTACGTCTTGAGTTCCTTGCGGGACATAAGTTTGCTGCAGCCCTGCAGTAACTCACATCTTGTGTCCTGCCAGATGGCCAATTGTTAGCCAGCAGGTTATAATATATGTGTGTGCATGCATGCGTTATAACACAATGCAGTATAATTTACTAACATGACTTAATGTAATAATGACGACAATCATATCAGTCATAATAGGCTAGGTAGTGTTACCACTACCTATTTCCAGCACATTGTGGCAGGTGTTAACAGCTCGCCTTATTAAACAATGGAAGGTCAGAGTGCCTTCAGGCAACACCATGTTGGCTTTGGTTCTACCCTATAGGGCCAATCTACTTTGTACTTATGGCTAGCTCCACTTAGCCATAGCATCAATTTCAATCAATCAAATCATAGGGCTGGAAGGGACCTTGTGAGATCATTGAGTCCAACCCCCTGGGAATTGAAGCCAGGTCCTTCTGCATGTTAAGTAGAGGCACTAGCCACTACACTATTTGCAGGGTCTATAGCTTCTTTCATGCCAGAAGAGTGAACTGCTCTCTCTTCGTGCTGTCAGAGAGTGCAGCTCCTTGCCCTCCTGCATTGTTTCCCATCAGACTGGGAAGAAGATAGTCTCCTAGGCCTTCCCTCTTCCTTCTCCTTACAATATCATCCTTACTGCAGGACACTGAGCAGTCGGAGTCACACGTTGACTTTGGGACAAGATCCCACTTGTGCTTTGCCTACTGACTGAGTGAATGGGATGGCAGCACCCTATGCTCGCCACTGGTGGCCTACCACCATCAGGGTCCCTCTACCCCTTCATAGGTTTGTGCCAACAAGTGACGGTGCCAGGATACCTACCTCCCTGGCCCCAACACCTTCCTGTCTATATGCTCACAGGTGCTCTTCCTGGTGACACAGTCCTCCATCAGACTGTAATGTATGTCTCCTTTCACCTTCTGATGGGTGTTCCTAAGTCACCTTGTCCTCACACTTTGACTGGTGCTCGGACAAGCTGGACCCCTTGTTCTCCCCTGGGTTAGTCCTAGCTGTCTCAGGCTGGTCTGGCCTGGCCTTCAGTCCTTAGGTCAGTTTAGCCCTCCCAAGGATCCTCTTGCTGGACAAGCTTCCCATGGTGGAGACGTGCTGTGCTGAGGGTGGAAAAGCCAATTCTTCTCATCATCCATCAGCACGGCTAGCAGTCACCTATTACTAAATGTATCTGAGCAGCGCTCAAAGAACAGTGGGTTACTTATCAGTAACTGTCCTTCTTTGAGATGGGCTGCTCGGATTCATTCAGGCCCCTCCCACCATCTCCACATCCGGAGTTGGTGGCAGCCATATATATAGCTACGAGTTGGTGCGAGGGGCGGTGGCCGCCGGCCCTCTTCTGACAGGCTAGAGTAAAAGTTTCCAACCAATCACACACTGTGGCGTGGATACACCTATTACTGAATGAATCCGAGCAGCCCATCTCAAAGAAGGATGGTTACTGGTAAGTAACCAACCGTTGTATTCCTACTGTATTATTGTGCTGCATTGGTGTATTATTCCTGTGCTGCCATCTACCTTTTACAATGTGCACAGCCTTGCTAAATTGTTTCATCAACCACAGGTAAAAATTAACAAGCCAATGGCAACAATAATATAAAAGCAGGTAAAAAGCAAAGTGGCTAACAAATGAACAAACAGATGAAGGAACAAAGTTACATGGTAACAAACGGTATCAACCACTTGTTAGCCCTAGTGAATTACGAGTTAGTAACAATTCATCCTAACTAAGGCATAGGTAATTCAAAACAATCTTGCTCTGTGTCTCAATACCAACATTAAGTCCTTGCACAGCAATTTAACAAATTGGTTATTTATCCAATCATAAAACTACATTCCCCAATCAAAATCACAGACCTGAGATCATCAGTCAGAACACCTCTCTTCCGTGCATGCAACTCATACTGCCTGGAGCACCACACCATCCCCCAACTGTCTTTGTGTTAGGCTGACCAAACTGAGCTCTTTGTGTCTCCTCTCATAAGGCAATATTTTTTCCACATCATAGATTGTAGTAGCCTTTCTCTACACCTGCTCCAGAATGAATAAATCTTTCTTAAAAATGGAAGACAAGAATTGTACAGACCACTCCAGACAAGGTCTCACCAGTGACTTGTATAACAGACTAACACCTCCCTGTCTTTACTGGAAAGACTGCTAGGCCTTTATCAAGGCTGCATCACAGTGCTGACAGGACGATTGAGGTCTCGATCAGTAAGTTAGCCCCAGATTTTCAACTCAGGAATCCCACAGTGACTTATTTGTATCACCACTTCTTCAAATCTATCAGCTGCATAACAGGAATTGGTCCATACTGCCAGGGTTTACCAGGGTCTCCCTTTTAATGGATGGGAAGCTCTCCAGAACAGACTGACTATTAACCCTTAGAGAGTAGGGACACAGATATAGCCTTCTCTCAAAGGCTTGCATCATTTCAAACCAAACGAGGCAAAAAATACATTTTAAATGTATTTTTTAAACTCAAGGTTAAAAATCCAATAATTAATTATAACTATAATTATAATAAAATAAAGCAAACTGAAACAACTTGTCCAAACACAAATATAGGACCAGGTAGTGGTCTAATCCCAATACCAATTCAAAGAGTTTTAATTGATCAGGTTCGATTCATGCATATACCTGTGGTGTTAAACATACCAAATTGGTTCCCAGGTAAATTTAACTATAGTTGTTATACAAAAGTGATTTTTAGTCAGTGCTATTGGTAAACGAAGTGGAAGTTTATCAACAACAAATGCAGGACATCACTTTATCAGGTATGGGCAATAAATTTCATATGCTCAGAAAAAGAACAAAAACCAAAAATGAAAGCTTAAATCCCTTTGAAACACTGGGATCATTAGCTGGTCTATTTGATTTGGGCAAATCCATTTAAAAGCAAGTGAATATTTAAACTCATAATCAAATAATTAACCCAATAATACAATGAATAAGAGGACTGGCCCAAAAAAATTTGCTCTTTTTAATATGCAAAACATACCTCAACTATTTAATAAAACTCAATCCAAGATTAATCAGCTCATCCCTGTAAATAATAATACAAAAGGGATCAACATTTGGGTAAAAAAAATCATCTGTTCTGCATACAAAAAATATGTCCTAAATACCATCACAAAAACTTTTTAAAAGGTTGCCAATTTAATTAAAAATAAGTAATTGTTAAATCAGTATTGTCCAAAATGTTTCCAAAGATCAAAAGTGGAACAATCCTTATGCTTAAAACTTTGCCCTCATGCTTCATTGGGGTCAATTAAACAAATATGGTTTGTAACCAATGTTCCCTGTAAGCTGCGCGGCTGCATGGCTGCGCAGCCCCCCCACTTCCCGGCACAGGGAACACTGCCTCTGCACATGCTCAATGAGAGCTTCTCAGCCGGAGGAGCAGCTGGTGGCGAGTCCATGCCGCTCCAGCAGCTGGGTGAGGAGGCGAAGGGAGGCAGTTGGGGCCAGGGCAGAATTGGGTCAGCTAATGGTTGTGGGGGGGAGCCCCGCACAGTGAGCAACAAAGGTTGCTCAGCTGCCTTAGGGGCTTAGAGAGAACATTGTTTGTAACCCTGCACCCCAACCAAAACAGTTGTGTTTTCTATAAAGACTGTACAGTGGCATGGTCTTTAGACGTATTATTAACTATATCTTTACCAGTGTTTAACCCAGAAAAAGATGTAATTAAAAAGATGGCAGTAGTCCAGTCTTTCAAACACTTGGAAAATAACATTTATAAAAAACAGCTTAACTTGCCTACCTTAATATGCTATCACACTCCTACTCAAACTTGGAAAGTTCTGAAAATGGTCTGTTGCTCTAAAAAGGAGTTTCAGTACATTTGTAGGTGTAATGTGTTTAAAACAAATATGGTCATGTGTGAATTACAGGAAAAGCAACACAAGTCTTCAGTGTGTCTAGTACAGTTAACAAAATGAATGACTCCACAAAAAGGTGTCATATGCTAGTAATAGTCAGTTCAGTTTAGTTGCTAATCAAAAAACACGCCACCACCATGGTCCTGTAAAGTGTCTGATCACAACCCCAAATTTTTGCTTTATGACAAAATCACCAACTTTAATTAGCAGTTAGATAACATCTCTTGTTTCTATGTTTAAAAACATTACAGTCATCTCAGCTAATGCAGGTTATCAAAATTTAATTGCTCAAAATATACCAACATTTCTTGTCCATAACCCATCATTAAATTTATCTTCTAAAACATTGCTATCTCACAAAAACTCAAATTGTAAAAGTTTCTAATCATATTAATCAGGCTAAGCAAACAGTATCTAAGTTAAATAAAAATAAGAACTTTTCAATAAATTCTTGGAAACAATTTGGTCTATAAAAATGGTTAATCATCCAAGATATTGCTATTAAAATAATTTCCATCTTACTCGGTTACATTGTCATAAAATTAACAAATATAAACCCCCCATAAACCACATGCAAAACATTTAACATTAAAAAGCAAAACCTGTAATACTGACAAGGTGAATCTATTTATTCAATAATCTCTGATGGAAAATCCCGGATAAGTTATTTTGGATCATAAGACATAAGTCGGCAGGTAACTAACAACTTAAATAACAATTCAAGATTGGATCATTAAGGTCCCTTCCAACCCTATGATTCTATGATTTCATAGATTACCACAAAACCCACAAAATTCATAAATAAGAAAAGAGGAAAGGTGATGAGGAATATTCTAGTGGGCAAAATATGCATCAGTTGTACACACAACCCTATAGCCAATGATACAGATGTGCTCCGACAATTTCTGGGGAAGGGTCCATATCTGGATGACCAGTGAGGATCTAACCTAGGGGTTTCAAAACACGCAGCCCGTGGGCCACATGCAGCCCTCAGAATCACCATCTGTGTTCCGCAACAGAGCCAGGATTCATGGAGTCCCAACTCCTGCAGTCTGTGCCCTGCTGGCTGGGAGCCGGCAACCGGGCTGCGGCCACCTGCCTCCCACCCCGAAGCACTATCACAGTGCTTCCAGGCCAGGCCATGCCTCTCTCACCGCCACCCACAGCTGCATTTTTACTTGCTCAGGCCAAAAGCAGCAGCCGAATTCAGCATTGTTGGTTTGCTGCCCGACCCCTGGCCAAGCGGGCTACATTTGGTTTTGTGGTGGAGCAGTGGGGAGGGGGGTGGGAGGCAGCACAGGGCCTGTATCACTGACCCCTGGCCGCGCTGCCTCCTGCCTCCTCCCCACTGCTCCAGCACAAAGCCCAATGCAGTGCATGTGGCCAAGGGCAGGGGTGGGGACCGGCAGTGCTGAATTTGGCTGCTGCTTTTCACCAGCTCCCCTGGTCTGCAGCAGGGGACAGCTGGTGCAGGAGCCTGCCCCTCTCCTGGGCTGGCCGGCCCTGCCCCCTGCTGCCATCAGGGGGGTAGTGGGGGCCCCATATCCCTATAGAGACGGCACTGGCTGCTTGCCTCCCCTCAGGGGCTGCAGTTGTAAGCAGCCTTTTTCGTTTGTCTTTCTCTATCTTCTTTTTTCTACTTTTCTTTGTATATCCTTTTTACCATTTCTTTCTTGTTTCCTTCCTTCTGTTTTCTTTCTCTTCCTTCCTCTCTTGTTCCTTTTTTCTTTCTTCTTTCCTTCATTTTCTCTTTTCCTTTCTTCCTTATATTTTCTTCCTTCCTTCCTTCCCTCTTTTTCTTCTTTCTACTCTCTTCCCTTCCTTTTTTCCTTTCTTTCTCTTCCTTTCTTCTTTCCTTCTTTTTTCTTTTCTTTTCTCTTTCTTCCTTTTCCCTCTCTCTTCCTTTCTCCTTTCTTTTCCTTCCTATTCTCTTCCCTTCCCTTTCTTTTTCTTTCTTTCTTTCTTTCCCTTCCTTCCCTCTTTCTGTCCTTCCTTCTCTCCTTTTTAAAAAAAACTTTTAAAAATTTATTTTAATTAAAAAGCTTTCTAAAAATTAAATTTCAATCAATTAAACCCAATTAATTCTATTTACTATCACTTTGTATTCAATTAATTATTTTTAATTAAATAAACTAGTAGCCCATCTGTATGAAAAGGTTTCAGTAATGTGACCCTCAGGCCAATATCCTAGTCCTCATGTGGCCCTTATGGTGCTTTGAGTTTGAGATTCCTGTTCTAAACCCTATTTGTAGAAGAGTATAAAAGTGCAGACCCTATCGCTTGGAGAAAAAGAAGGGATTTAAGACCTCAGGATTTGTAGATCAAGAGGAATGAAGGAGAAGCTTCCAATCCTCAGTTCCATCCAGGAGCTATGCTAGCATTTCGGGCACCCCCCTGCAGCCCAGCAGACAACGGCACAAACAAGTGACATCATAGTGCAGAGCAACGGCATGGTCCGCATTTTGGTGCCCCTCAAACGTTGGCACTTACCAGGCAATGCTTACCAGGCTTACCACATTGCACCGGCCCTGTTTGCAGCTCTGCCTTTCTGGCGAAAGAACACCACAGACTCATCCTCCTCTTTCTTAGCTGTCTAGTCTTCGTTGCTTTAATACATTTAAATCTATCACTTAGTGTTGCTGGACTCTGCACGTTTCCTGTCCATTGAGGCATCGGGCTTATTCTTGGCTCTGGGGTGTAAGTATGGCAACTATAAATTTTAAGAGGAAACTATCGAATTATAAACTGCATAAGATTTCCTAAGCACGTTCTCTGTGTATGAACTAATTGTTACATTGATCTACTAACCTTTATGCTTTTAGCAATAAAGAATTTTATAAAGTCATTTAAAGTATCTGTGTAACAAGCAATCTTAGCCATTCCCTGGGGGTTCCCAATGTACATTTTACAATATTTTCTGTGGTCACATTTGAACTCAAACCCAAGTTTAGTTTTTATTTATTGACAATTCCAATCTACAATCCAAATTCCAATTTCCCCATCCAAATCATAAAAGAAAATGGGGCTACAGTCCCTACAGTGGAATGAATGGCCATGAGAACCAAAGGCAATTTAAGGTCCCAGTCTCATCCCAGTTCACATATCAGCTTGTGCAAAGTCATTTTAAGGATTCAGTTGGACCTCTCTACTAAGCCTGATGACTGCAGGTGTCCAGAAATACATCATTTCTGCTTAATTCCTAGAGCTATGCATGCTGGTTTGGTTACTTCCCTCTGTTTTGCACATGACCCTCACTGGCTGTTGGACCCAGGTCTAACTCTGCACATGGCATCTTGTGTTCCTGGGCAGAGTTGGTTAGCTAGCACACTGCTCAGTCTGGCACCTTGTGAACTTCAGCCTCCTGTCAATCACTCATCCTCCTATCAGAGAATGGGTGGGTATAACTTATTAACAACATCTTTTATAACTTCTCCCAAACAAACTCACATATTAAAGTAGTTAACATTATCAAACCATACAATGGGAAAAACAGCCTCAAGTGGTTACCTTCCACCTGAGGTCCAACTCATGTGAGAGGCTGGCAGCAAGCAAGTTCTCATTTATGCATTAACACAATCTACAGCACAAACACTTTGGCTGTGTTCACATGAGGCTTTTAATTCGAAACAACCACTTTTGTTTCAAATTAAAAGTTGACACGTCCAGATGACGTTTCCTTCTTTTGAAATAAGAAGCTCTCTTATTTCGAAATTAGGAAAATCATTTTGATATAATAGAACCTGGTTATATATCCAAATGAGGGTTATTTCAAAACTGTGATTTCGAAATACCCACATCTGGCTCTGTTATATCGATATGCCCCACATATCGATATAACAAAATGACTTTCCTCCCAGGGTGCATGGCACCCTGGGAATCCCACCCCCCCAGCACCCTGGCCAGGGTGCTGAAGGAAGGTGCAGGGGGGTGGCAGGTGTGGAGCTGGCTTCACCCGCTGTCCCCACTTGCAGGCATCAGGGGGGAGCAGCGGGTGCAGGGCTGCCCCCACTAGCGGGCAGCAGAGGAAGCAGCAGGTCCCCGAGCTGGCTGGACCCATCGCCCGGGCTTGGGGGCTGCTGGTGGGGCAGCAGGGGCAGAGCATTTGGGGCACCCCAGTCCCCCAGCCCCTGGCTGCTTATAAGTAGACAGGGAAGATGCCGGCTCCCCCAGCCCCAGGCAGGCAAGCAGGGGCAGCAGGAGAAGCTGGCTCAGCACCCGCCACCCCCCCTGCTGCCAGCTAGCCAGAGCAGTGGGTCCAGCTGGCTAGGGACCTGCCACCCCCCTTAGTTGCTGGCTAGTGGGGGCAGCGGGTCCAGCTGTTTTGGGGACCCATGGCCTCCCCCCCCAGCTGCTGGCTTGCCACGGCAGCAAGGAAAGCCAGCTAGGGACCCACCACCCGCCCTGGCTGCCGCTTGCCAGGGCAGCAGGTCCAGCCCACTCCGGCACGCACCACCCTGCCAGCAGCTGCTGAGCCTGGGCAGTGGGTCCAGCCGGCTCCCAGATCCACCATCCAGGCCCTCCACCTCCCTTCCCCGCTGCCCCACCAGCAGCGGGGCATGCAGGACAGGGATCCCTGCCCTGGGCGCTGTTTTCCCCTGCCTGGCTCTCCAGGTGAGAGCCAGGCAGGGGATTGGGTGGCAACATGGCTCTGCCAGGGGGCCATCTTGCTACACCTCCCATGGTGCCCCTCTGCTGAATCAAAATAGCAAGTCCTATGTTTGGACTTGTTATTTCGATTTGGTGGATTTTGCTTATTTTGATTTAAGTGAATTCAAAATAATGATTTTATTTTGAAATAACTTATTTTGAATTCACTTATTTCAAAATCAGCATTTACGTGTGAACATAGCAATAGATCTTTACTAACCTAGGCATGCAAATTCACACAGTCTTGTTGTTTAATTAGAATCACCAGGCTTACCTCAATATAGCTTCACTCCCTCTGTATCATCTATAGTCCTTCTGCCCTTTCACAGACACTTCTTAGCACTCAGCGCTCCCTCTCTGCTACTTGCAGTGATTACCTGATCCACTGCAGGAACCTAGCCCTCTTCTTGCCCTTTTGAGTGATCTCAGATCTTACCTTTTGGCTTCTCATGCCTTCTTGATCATTCTCTTAGACTGCACAGACAGTAACCAGCTCCCCTTTCAGCAGGTGCTCTCCAGTGGGCCAGATGGCAGAGCAACCAGGCCCAGCCATCCACAATCAACACACAGACCCCATGGATAGCAACCAGAAATCACAGCATCCCCCCAGAAACATACCTCCAAGACCTGCTCCCAGTGGTGGTGATCAGAGGAACTTTCCCACTCTGTAACACCATAGGGAACACCACCATCACCATTACAGCAACTCACACACCAGATCCTATGGCGGGAACAGCCCATCCCCCCATTACAAGTAGCTTCCAAATCAGACCTGACCCTGCAGACAACAACCAGGAACACTCCTCCCTTCCATTACAAACCTCTGACCAGAGCCCCTTGCGGCAGCTGGGAATGGACAGATGGAGAAACCCCTCCCAGACCAACTCTACAACATGATAATGAAAGCACAACAAAACACCCCCAGACCACACCTCATGGGCAGCAACCAGCGAACCCCCTGTTACACAGCAAGTCCCTCTACTTCACAACAAGCTCCTGGTACCGCTCTCTCCCCGGCACTGGGCTCCTATATGGGGAGCCTATCAGCGCACTTTGATTTGCTGTGCCGGGCTACGGCCCATTTAGAGATGGAGGTACAACCCTTCGGTCCCCCTTCGAACACCCTTTTTGGGCCTGCCTTTGCATCGGCACAACCCCTGACAGTCCTGCTCCACCCCAGCGTCTGGGACCTCACATCCTCCCGGTGGCAGAGTCCAAGCTCTATTGCCCTGGTTTCTGACATGGCGAGTGTTAAGTACCAGGTCCCTGAGCCAGACTTCCCTCACCGATCACCTGGTCCCCCTGAGGGACGTGGTGCAAATGGCACTAGGCCCAGGCGAGCCCCCCCAGTGACCCCCTCCCGTCTTCCAGGGAAGCCAGGGAACTAGAGTTCTTGGGCCGTAAGGTCTACTCCTCTTCAGCCTTCCAGCTATGAGTGGCAAATAACCAAGCCCTGACCAGCAGATATTTGCTGGACATGTGGGAGTTGGTCACGAAATTCTGACGCCTGCTCTCACCAGAGGCTAGAGAGGAGTATGATGCATTTCTAAAGGAAGGTCAGATAATCTCCCAGGACCTCCTCCTCTCAGCCCATGACACGGTGGATACAGCCACCCTCACTATAGCCTCAGAGGTAACTATCTGCCGAGTAGCCTGCCTCAGGGAGGCTAGGGTACCCCTTACTGCTGAACAGGTGGCCCTTGACCTGCCTTTTGGAGGGGACGCCCTGTTCCCGCCAGAAATGCTTATGGTGGTGGGCACCACGTGGGACCCCAGGGGTGAGACCAAATACTTCATCCACCTCCCTCCCAGGCCCTTTCCTCCCCCATAAACCCCTTGGGGCAATGCCTTTCCGCTCCAATGCCACTTCTCTCATCATTGTGGGGATACAGACCTTCCCCACCCTCCGGCATCCTGTTGCTACAGTGCTGAAACCTCTCCATCCTCTCACCTATAAGGAAGAGGCCGGCTCATTTGGCCGCCCACCCACTCTCAAGACATCCGAGATACAGTAAGACTTTAGTGCACTGGCAAGGAAGGTGCCGGGCTATGTGGCTGCCACCTCATTCTCTAGATATCCTGGATGCAATAAGACTCCAGTGCACCCTCAGAGTGGGCAGTTGGTGTCCTTGCCCCCCTTTCGGGGGGCATTGAGACTTAGCGGGACCCTTTTGTCTCTCCCGATACTGCGAACTCAGGCACACTAATTCTAGCAGTGTACTTTCCCCAGCCTTGGGGAACGCATGCCATGTCAACCAAACCTTCTGCCTGTCGGTACATCTTTCCAGAGGTCCACTCCTAGACATCCTCGATGTTACTCCAGCATTTATAGTAGATCCACCCCTCCCATCCCTCTTCCAGGTACTCTTTGACCGACAATCCCTGCACTGGTAGGCAACAGGATGGGTCTTGACAGGAACGAGAAGCGCGTCTCGTAGTAGTCCCAGCTAGTGCTGCAGAGGCTCTGACGCATGCAGTCACAGCCCTCTAAGGACGCAAAACCATTCCTGCTTCCCCAAAAAGCCTACATCAGGTAGGATGCATGCTCATTCCTGGGTCGGGGAGGGAACCCCCCCTCGCTGACATACCATTGACACCAGAGGCGTCGCTGGTGCTGGGCACCAGAGGCACATGCCCCGAATCCCAGCACTGGTGCCACGGATCTCCAGCCCAGTCGGGCTGGACATTCAGGGCCCAGCTGCTGGCAGCCGCGGCAGCCCCGTCCCTGGCCAGGGATCCGGGGCACAGCCACCTGCAGTGAGGAATCCAGGGCCCTGCTGCCCGTTGCAGCGGCAGCCCTATCCCCGGCCGGGGATGCGGGCCCTGGCTGCCTGTGGCCACTTCCAGCCCTGGCTGGCCTCGTCCCCGGCCAGTGATCTGCGGCCTGGCCACCTATGGTAGCGGCATTCCTGTCCCCGGCCAGGGACCTGGGGCCCAGCCGCCTGTGGCCATGGCAGGCAATCCGGGGCCCACCACCCCCAGCCACTTCTGGCCCATTCCCGGCTGGGGATGCGGGGCCTAGTTGCCCGCAGCAGCGTGGTGGCTTCTGGCCCTGACCCCGGCCAGGGGCGGGGCCCATGCCAGATATGCATCTGATTGACACGCTGGCTAGACCAGCTCGACTAAGACTCTCGGCACCCCTGTGCTAGATGAGAACCTCCACTACCCCAACTGCCAAGCGGGATGTGTCTCACATCATTGCAGCAGTCCTTAGCCTCCAGGGCAGCCCAAGGCAGGGCGGTCCAACCCCTGCCACCCTATATTCCCCCTTTCTAGCGGAATCTGAGGCCTTGCAACAGCCCCTTTCCCTTGCAGGCAAACTTGGCTGGTACCAGGACAGCTTATCCTTGGAGTTCCCGCCCTGGGCCCACCCTTCCAGAAGTGGGGTAAGCCCTTCTTGCACACTTCCCCCTTTCCCCTTTTCACTCTCTAAGCAGAGACCTAGCATACCTGACCTGGAACTTCTGGATCAAGGAACTCAAGGGGTAGGAGTCAATGTCGCGTTTATCCTTGGCGAGAAACAGCAGTGGGAGTACGTATCCTGGGCCTCCCGCATCAAAGCCCACCCCCATTCTATGGTGTCAGCCCCTACATAGCTGGTACAACACCACAATCTGGGCACGAAAACCCCTCCACCGAGTTGCTCGCGCTTGCCCACCCCAACCCCACCCTTGCCCTTCAGTGGCACATATCCCAGCAGAGGGCTCTGCCCCTTAGGCACTAGCCAGCCTCCTACCCTGGGGATCTAAGTCCAAATTGTAAGACACCCCATGTAAGCTTGGTGATGGCCTTACTGCGACTGTTTCCCTCATTCCCTTGAGGGACCAGACTATATGGATAGATTTGTCTCTATATATATATAATAGATAGATGGAGAAAGGTCAAGTTTCCTGTTTCCAAAGTACCTAAAACCTCAGTCTTATATCCTCCACGAGGAATGTCATCGGGTTTCATCCAGCTGGAAGTAACCCTACACATGGGTTCTCTAAACCCAAGATACCACAGTAGTGCTGCATTTGATTCTTTGCGAGCAACTCCACTTCTTGCGTGCTCAGAAGGTGACTCATTCTTCCTATGGCAACCGTACTTGCAGGGCAGTTCTATCTCTAACTGCCATTGTTCGTGCTACGCATGTAGGTGCTATGTAGCTATGCCATGGTTCTCCTCTAATGCTGCTCTAAGCAAGCGAGATCATATCCCTGCTACTGGATCTCCACGAGCCTTCGGCCATCCCGATGGCTTGGCCAAGCGGCAGTTTTGCATTGTTCCCCACCTCCCTTTCTTCCCTCTTCATATACCCCTGTCATCCGGGCAATCCTCGTGATGCTGGAACCCCATGGGACTACAGGTCAAATGATGCACCCTCTCCGTGAGCTCGTACACTACTGAGGGGCTTATACATATCAACCATCCACACCACCTAAGGCCATCATGCCACCTGGTGGGCACTGATGTCCTGGGGACCCCTTCAAAAAAAAAAAACAAACAAACAAACAAACAAACAAAAAAAACCCTAAACAACCTCACCACTCACTGCACCTCTCTTGCCTTCGGGTTTTGGGTACTGCTTCGAAGTGCCTTCCTCAGACCCTTCTCGCTTGAATCCAGGGTGCCCCCCCCCCTTCCCAATGCATCTACGCAATTTAGCCCAGGCCCCTCAGGGGCTGGTTGTGACTAGAACAAGGGGTAGTTTCATTCCTCTGGTGACAGTCTGCGTAGTCCACAGCTGTCACAGCTAGGCCAAAACCCTTTGGCTCCCGGTTCGGACCGGTTGTGCTCTGTTCATGGGATAATTTTTCCCTTCTTCCTTGCTTCCTGTGTGGGCTATGGATATTATGCCTAATCCCGTACCCACTAGCCTCCAGCATCTCCTTACAGCTCACGCTGGAAAGCCTTATGACCAGACACTTATTCTCTGGTCCCTTTCCTCATGCTATACCACCTAGTATAGCAGCCAAGCGCAGCCCTATGTTGTCATGTTACATTCTTCATCTTCGCCATGGTGACCTTAGTCCGTCCTGCCCTCACACGCCTGCCTCGGCAGGGTTGGACCTACCCCTAATTTTTTGGGTTGGCCCACAGTTATTGATTCTTCTGCACCACGCCAGGAGCCTAATTCGCTTCCCGGCTTTGGTTAGAATCTTGCTCGCTGGACCTCTTCCCATCTGGGGTGTTTTCTTCACTATGCTGAAGGCAGAAGAGCCAACTCCACCTTCCATCCATCAACATGGCTAGTAGTCACCTATTACTGAATGCATCTGACCAGCACTCGAAGAACAGTGGGTTACTCACCAGTAACCATCCTTCTTCAAGATCAGCTGCTCAGATCCATTCAGGTCCCTCCCCTCCATCCCCACACATGGAGTTGGCAACTCCGACGAACTGAGGAGGGGTTGGGAGGTGGCCGTATATATAGCCACGGGTGGCCTGAGGCGGCGGAGGCCGCCTACCCTCTCCTGATAGGCTGAGACAAAAGTTTTCCGACCAATCCTGTGCTCTGGCATGGAGACACCTATTACTGAATGGATCCGAGCAGCCCATCTCGAAGAAGGACAGTTACTGGTGAATAACCCACCATTGTCTAATGTGTGTTCCAAGTTGTTTGAGCTGAGGCAATCCCAGACTGGGCCTCTGCAAACTATTGTCCTGTTATTGGCCCATCAAGAAGGGACTCCCAGCTACGGTGGGCCCAAGAGGAAACCTGTTTGACCAGTTACCTAGATTGACCATGTGACCCACTACCATTTTGATCTTGCAAGGACTCTGAGATAAAAGGCCATCACCCATTCTCCATTTTGCCTTTAGTCTCTAGTCCCCAGGCTATCTACAACCAAAACCTGCCTCTGGAATGGTTGGTTACTCACCAGTAACCATCCTTCTTCGAGATGGGCTGCTCACATACATTCAGTTACGGGTGTCTATGTGCTGCAGCACATGCTAGCTCGGAAAGTCTTTAGCATTAGCCTGTCAGATCAGGGCGTATGGCCAATGCCCCCTCCTTGCCACGACCACAGCTATATAGGTGACCGTGACCCTGGTCCCATACACCTTTGCCAACTCCATTAGTGGGGACGGTGGGAGGGACCTGAATGTATGTGAGCAGCCCATCTCAAAGAAGGATGGTTACTGGTGAGTAACCAACCACTCTCCTTCGAGCGCTGCTCACTTCATTCAGTTACAGGTGACTGCTAGCCGTACCCAAGGATGATGGGAGGACTTACAGTCTACCCACACTGAGTACAGCTCTGCCTATAGAGGCATCATCTCTAGCCTGTTGGGCAATGGCGTAGTGCGTCGTGAAGGTATGAATCGACGACCAGATAGCGGCCCTGCAGATCTCTTGGATCGGGACCATGGAAAGGAAGGCCGTGGAAGACACCTGGGCTCTGGTAGAGTGGGCTCTCACACTCTCTGGGAGAGGCACGTTTGACCTTCCATAGCAGTCCTTAATGCAGTTCACAATCCATTTGGAGATGCATGGGGAGGATACTGGAGAACCTCTCATGTGTTCAGTGACCACCACAAACAGTTGGGAGGTATTGCGGAAGGATCGTGAGCACTCAATATAGGTTTGGAGCGCTCTCCTCACATCCAGTGTTTGCCACCGTCTCTGGTTTTCTGTCACCTAAGGGTCTGGATAGAAGACCAGCAGGCAGATCTCTTGATTCATGTGGAAGGGGGTGGCAACCTTGGGCAAGAATGAGGGGTGGTGATGCAGGACCACCATGTCTGGGAAGAAAACTGGATATGGGGGTTCAGAGGACAGGGCTCATATCTCTGAGACCCTTCTGGCGGAGGTAATACCTACCAGGAAAGCCACCTTCCAGGACAGTACGAGCAGGGTGGCTGAGTCCAAGGGCTCATGAGGTGGTTCTGTCTTAGCCCGCAGCACAACGTTCAAGTCCCACTGTGGGGTGGGTTTACGGATGTGGGGGGGAAAAGTTTTTCCACTTCTTTCAGGAATCTATGGCAGATGGGGTGTGAAAAGAGCGGAGCCCCATCTACTCTTTGGTGAAAGGCTGAGATTGCCGCCAAGTAGACTTTTAATGAGGACAGGAATAGGCCTTTCTCTCTTAGATCAAGAAGGTATTCCAAAGTTGCCTGAATTGGTGCGGAGGTAGGGTCTATGTCTTTGTCATGGCACCAAGTAGAGTAGTGATTCCATTTTGCCATGTAGGTGGACCTGGTGGAGGGTTTCCTGCTACCAACCAGGACCTTTTTAACCCTATCCGAGCAGCGTCTCTCTTGCTCGCTGAGCCAGAGACCATCCAGGCTGTCAGGTGCAGGAGGCCTGGGTTTGGGTGCTGAAGGCGTCCCAAGTCCTGTGTTAGGAGGTCCGCCCACCATGGCAGGCAGAGCGGGGTCCTCACTGACATGTCTTGAAGGAGAGGGAACCAGTGTTGTCTGGGCCAGTCTGGGGCTATCAGGATGGTGAATGCCTCGTCCGCGAGGACCTTCAGGACCACCCGGTGAATCAAGGGAATTGGCGGGAAGGCATACATTAGGGCCCCCAACCAATTGAGGAGGAAGGCATCACTGAAAGAACCTTTCTCCCAACCTCAGAGGGAGCAGATGTGGGGGCATTTGCGGTTCTGTGCCATGGCAAAGAGGTCGATCTGAGGGGTTCCCCATCTAATTGCCAGCAGGGAGAAGACCTCGTTGTGGAGGGACCACTCGTGAATCACCAGGGGTTTCCTACTGAGTGAGTCCGCTCTGCCTTTGTCCACCCCGGGTAGGTGGGTGGCAGTTGGCGTGAAGTGATGGTCTATCGCTAGTTGCCAAAGCCTGGTCGCTTCCTCGTATAACACCGAGGAGCGGACTCTCCCTTGACAGTTCATGTAGAACACAGCCATTGTGTTGTCCGAGAGGATTTGGACCACCTTGCCTTGGATATGGTCTAGTAAGGTCATGCAGGCCAGTCTGATGGCCCTGAGCTCCTTCACATTTATGTGGAGGAGACTGTCCTCAGGGTTCCAAACGTCTTGCATGGAGAGGCCCCCGGATAGGTGGGCCCCCTAGCCCGAGACAGACTCATCCGTTATCAGGGTCACTGAGGGCTTGGACTCCCTGAACAGAAGTTCCCCCATCGTGAAGTCATGGTCCCTCCATATTTCAAGGGACTCGAGGGCATATTGGGGGACCGAGAGTACCTTGTCCAGATGGTCCCTTTCTGTTTGGAAGCTTGTGGAGAACCAGAGCTGGAATGGTCTCATCTGCAGGTGGGCTGTTCGGATTACAGATGTGGCCGCTGCCATGTGCCCCAGGAGCTGCATGCATCTGTGTGCTGTGGTCAGCCGGGGTGCCTGGAGCTCTGTGATGATGGTGCAGATGGACCAAAATCCTGATGGGGCAAGGATGTGGTGCCTTGCCGGGCATTTAAATGTGCCCCAATGAACTCTATGTCCTGAGTGGGGCAAAGCTTGGACTTCTCCAGGTTTATACGGAAGCCCAGGAACGCGCACAGGTTCATTACCATGTCAACGTGGTCTTGTACCTGTCAATTTGACTTGCCCACTATGAGCCAGTCATCTAGGTAGGGGTAGATTCTTACACCCTTCCTGCGTAGGAAGGCTGCGACCGGTGTGACACACTTTGTGAACACCCTGGGGGCTAGCGATAAACCAAAGGGGAGGGCGGTGAACTGGTAGTGGCATCATGTCACTACAAACCTGAGAAACCGCAAGTGGTGAGGTCGAATGGTTATGTGGAAGTAAGCATCCTTTAGGTCGAGGGCTGCAAACCACACTCCTGGGGACAAGGAGGGAATGATCTGCGGTAGGAAGACCATGCGGAATTTTTTTTTCTTTATGCTTTTGTTGAGTGCTCTGAGGTCTAGAATGGGACGTAGGTCCCCGTTGGGCTTGGGGACTAGGAGGTAGTGGGAATAGAACCCTTTGTCGTGCTCTCTCTTAGGAACCTTTTCAATGGCTCCAAGGGAGAGTATCTTCTGGCATTCGACCTCGAGCTTGCTTAGCTGATCTGGGTTCTCTGGGATTATGGGAGGGGGTAGTTTTCTGTCCTGGGGGGGTTGAGAGGAACTGGATGCAGTATCCTCTGGCCACTGTGTCAAGGACCCACTAGTCTGACGTGACACGGGTCCATCGTTAAGTGGAGTGGCGGAGGTGGTGGAGGGAAACAGGGGTTGTGGAGCACTGTCCTCAGGGGGACCATCAAAAACACTGTTTGCAGCCCGACGAACGGTCCAATCCCTGTCTGCACCGCCCCAACTGGGAGGCACCCAGTTTATCCCCCTTTACCTGATCGTCCTTTATACTTGTCCAGGTCCCCGAGATGGCACTGGGGAAACTGGAGGGATCTCGGGAACTGGGTCTGCAGTTGCAGCTGTTGTTTCAGTTGCTGTAACTGCTGTTTTAGCTGGTGCGACCTCGAGGAGCACCTAACGGTTTGAGAAGTGTAGATCCCGAGGGACCTCAGTGTAGCCCTCGAGTCCTTCATACCATGCAGCTTCACGTCTGTGGAAGGTGCAAAGAGGTCGGGGCCCTCAAAGGGGAGATTCTGGATAATCTGTTGCATCTGCGTGGAGAGGCTGGAGTTCTGGAGCCAGGCCACGCTGCGCATCACCACTGCCGATGCCATTATACGTACCACTGTATCCACCGTGTCCCAAGTTGCCGCGAGCGCATTCCTTGACACTCTCTCTCCTTTGTCCAGCTTTGCCTCGAAGTCTCTCAGGCAATCCTCGGAGACGACTGAGTGGAGATTTCGTAGAGCTTCCCACAAGTTGAAGATGTAGCACGTTATCAGGGCTGAGTGATTTGAGATGCGCAGATGTAGGGTGGCAGAGGAGTAAACTTTCCTGCCCAACAGGTCAAGCTTCCTTGCCTCTCTGTTCTTGGGCGTGGTGCTGGGTTGACCTTGTCTCTCCCTTTGGTTGACTGTGTCGACCACCAGGGATCCTGGGGCCAGGTCATGAAACAGGAAGGGGAATCCTTCTGGAGAGACAGAGTATTTCTTATCTGCCACTTTGGACACTGGCAGGATTGAGGAAAGTGTTTGCCAGCATTCCTGAATGATGCGGAACACCCCAGCGTGTAGGGGACTCGCGACCTTAGCCAACGGGTCTCTACGGCATGCATCGAAGAGAGAATCATCTTCCACTTGGATCACTCATAGCTTCAGCTTCAGGTTCACCGCCATGTGGCAAAGGAGGTCCTGCTCGACGCAGGGATCTCCCTGCAGTTGGCAGACATATCAATTAGACGCTCATCAGGCGACGAAGATGGAGGGGCCCTTGGTCTGCTTTGTTGGGTAGAATCAGGGTCTGGCTCGTCGTCGGAGAAATCTGAGGACTCCGGTGCCGGCGAGTGGGCATAGCGGAAGGAGGTATTGTCTGCTGTCATGTTCAGCCAGTCGAGGGTCCACTCGTTGTGCGGAGACCTCGACAGCGGCATAGGGGCCATGAGAGGAGCAGACGCCTCCCCTGATGGGTGTCTTCCCCTTGAGCCCTGTGACACGGAGCTTTTTCGGGGCCGCTTCCTCAGGCACTCCTCCTGAGGGGAAGAAAAGGGTCTTCCGAGGACAATCTGGATGACCTCCCCCCCCGACAACCAGCAGTCCGGTACCGAAAGCTCCTCAGAGGAGCAATGAGGCGGAGCCGCAGAACTTGGGCCCAGTACCAAGTGTGATGGTGCCGGGTTGGAGTAGGGTGAAGAGGCCCACGCCAGTACCAGTATCGGTGGGGGTGTTGCCAGCGCCGAGTCCGGTGGTACTGGAAGTGGCGGCACAAGAAGCAGTGGTATCAGCGATAGTGCCGAGTCCAGCAGTACCGGGCTTGACGGCAGTACTGGGCTTTGAGGTGGTGCCATTCGGGGTGGTGCCGTGTCCAGCGGTGCTGAGGGAGGTGGTGCCGCTGTGGCCCGTTTCTTCTTGTTCTGCACCAGAACCAGGTTTGAATGCCCTTGGTGAGCCGGTGCCTGAGCCAGGGCCCTACTTGGGCTGGCCAGGAGGCTACTGGGAGACCAGCGAGGTCGGTGCCGAGGAGATACTGTAGAGGGCTGAGATTTTGAGCCCGGTACTGGAGATCAGCAGGAATCCTGAGCCCGGGCCGATCAAGGATCCGGCGGAGCGCTGGTGGCTCAGCCGCTTTCGGGCGGAGTGGATCCGGTCCCCGAAATTAGGCGTAGGCGATGCTCCCCTTCCAGCCGAGTCCTCTGCTTGAAGGATTGGCAAATGAGGCAGTCCACTGTAAGGCAGGACTCACCCAAGCAAGCAAGGTATTTCTCATGCGGGTCGTCCATTGGGAAAGCCTTGAAGCATCCCAAGCACAGCTTAAAACCTGGCATTTCAAGTTTCGCGCGAAAAGACAGGCCCTTGCGTTTTGCAAGATAACACTGATCCGAACTGACGCTGATGGTGGAGAAAGGAACTGGGAGGGTCACCGTCACCTATATAGCCGCGGTCACAGCGTGGAGGGGGCGTTGGCTGTGCACTCTGACCTGACAGGCTAATGCTAAAGACTTTCCGAGCTACTGTGAGCTGTGGCACGTAGACACCTGTAACTGAATGATGTGAGCAGTGCTCGAAGGAGAACTATTCTTCTGGGACTGATCAAAGGACTGAGACCCACCCAGCTGCTGCTGCTGCTGCTGCTGGATGCACCCCAGAGTGGGACTAATCTGCAAACTATGAGATCTTCAAGGATTTGTTTTCTATGGACTCTAAATCATTTGTATGTATGTGAGTCACTTTGACCTTTTAACATCTCTCATATTTTGTTTGTTTTTCTTTTATATTAAACACTTAGTTGTAGTTACTAAAGAATTGGCTGGCACCTGGTTTGTGAGGGGGCCGCTGGGCCCCTCCTCCTGCCGCAAGGTTTCAAGGCACTGGCCACTTCACCAGCTGAGCTGCAAAGTGACTGGGCCCAGCGAGCAGGGTTGACCCACCCTGGGCAGCGTTATCTTCTGTGGGCAGAGCAACCCCAAGAGGCCACTGCCTGTCGTCCTGGTGCGCAACACGGAAACCAGGGACCCGCACTTGCCGTTCTCACTGCGGTGACGATGTCCCCTGCTTCTGTCTCATGGTGGCTTAAACAAGGGCCATGTAGCACCGTGGTATTTTGGGGAAGATCCAAGACCCCACAGCAGAGCCATGAATACCTGCTCTATAGTCAACTCTAAACCAGACTCCACAATACAACAACCAGCACCTCCTCTGCCACCACTCACAGCAACCCAGAGGATCCACTCTGCTCTGCCCCCCATCCTCAGTCTAGATCCCACAGCAATCACTCTCCACTTATCACAACCCCCAGACAAACCAGGAACCAAAGGACACCCCACACAAGACCCTATTTTCAGGGGTTAAAGTATAATTTGGCAGGCCCTGGAATCCTTCTCAATTTCCAGGCCTCCTTCATGCACATCCAGGCCCCCTTCACCCACCCCAGCTACTGCCTCCCCACCCCACCTACTGCCCCCAAAACACCTGTCCCCATCAGACCTCTCCTTCCCCATGTCCTCCTCAGCCACAGTCCCCATTCCCTAAGCTCTCTGCCCCCATGTGCCCACTCCAGCCCTCCTAACCCCCACCTCTACTCCACCCCCTTCAGCCCCCCCAACCCCCTCCATACTTTACCAGCCCACCATCTCACCCCCTTCTTCCCAGCCTACCCCCCCACACTGAGCTGCCAGAGGGGAGGCTATGACCCATTCTGCACTTGCTCACCCAGCAGTGTGGTGCAGTGCGCAGACGCCCAAGGGCTGGCGCAGGAGACAATCAAGCTGGGCCCTTACTCATGCTGCTCTCTGAGGCGTCTGCCTTGGAGCGCAGACTTGCACATGCACAGAGGGTGGGCCAGCTGGGTCTTCGCAGTGGGGCAGGCACACCTCCCTGCCAGAACTGGCCAGCTGAGTGGCTCCATTTTCTATTTTTAGCCCACCCCCAGAACACTTGCCCCCCTGGAAAAAGACTATTTTTAGGGGGACAAGTATTCCGGGGGGCCCTAAGAATACAAAATGGACCTGAAACGCTGCATACCAGGACCCACTATTTTAAATGGTGGGCCCCTGAATGCAGTGTTCCAGCTCCATTTTCTATTTTTAGGGGCCCAGAACGCTGGCCCCCTAAAAATACTGGGCCCTGGAACAGCATTCCAGGGCTTTCCACCTTACTTTAATCCCTGCCTATTTTGACCAGCCCCCCACCCCCCCCAAAAATCCCAGATGCCCACAGGTCTCTCCCACGCAGTACTGATAACCCCTAGGCCAGACATCAAGGCCACCAGACCCCCCTACAGATCCCTATAGTAACCCCCAGCCAGACTCCTTCCACCCCTTCCCCAAGCTCCATGTAAATACCCTGTGAGGGACACCTTAGCCGGTGTGGCATTCTCATTTGCCCTAGAGTTTGGGTTTTTAGAGAGATTTTTTCACAGCTCAGAACTCCCCCTCCCCAAGAGAGCCCTAGGAAAGGGTGGACTCACCATCCATGCTCCTGCTCATGGCCAGTTGAGGCATAGCAGCTATCTTTCAGGTTGTCACCCCCTTACCAATGGCCACCCTGTCACTATAGCAGTCTCTCTTCCCTCCATTCAGCCCTCTGGCTCAGCCTCAATTCAGCTCACCCCCGCCCCCCAGGAGACCAGAGAGTCCAATGGAGAACAGCTCAACAATCCCACAGAGTCTTTGCCCCCAGTGCCAGACCCCTGGTCCTCATCCCCTTGCCTCATGGCTTTCTAACAGCCTCCCACCCTCTTCCAAACTCAGAACTGCAAAGAAGTCCTCCTGCTACCTGGGCTCCCAGCCCAGTAACCTTCAACCACCAAAGTCTATATTGTCCGATCAAATCAAATCATAGGGCTGGAAGGGACCTCATGAGATCATCGAGTCCAACCCCCTGGGAATTGAACCCAGGACCTTCTGCATGTTAAGCAGAGGTGCTAGCCACTAAACCACCCCATCCTTATATTTGTTTCCCCAGACTCCTTCCTGACCAGCTTGTCTCAGGCCTTTCTCCCCTAGACTGGTTTCCTTCTGCTTATCACTCGGGTCCAGCCTTCAAACTCTCTTTTCTGCACCAGACTCAACTCAACTCTCCTCAGGCTGCTACTGCCCAGCTGAGCTTCATTTATACCTGGCCCTTCCTCCAGGTGCAGCCAGGTAACTTAACTGGCTTCTCTGGGCTGATGTTAACCCCTTCAGGGCCTCAGTGGGATGCCCACACCCAACAGCCTTTTCTCTGAGTGAAAGCTCTTCTCATGCTTTCCTGCTGGGACCTTGTGTTCCTCCTACCTCTTTCTACTTTGGCTTCTTTAGCAAACTGAGCACCTTTGCCAGGTCCCTTCCTCCCTTCCTCACCCTTCACATATACTTACAGAGAAAGAGAGCCTGAGGTGAAAGAGATAAATTAACCCTCCACAACCAGGGCCATCCTGGAGGGTGGGGGGCAAGATGGGCTATCGCCCCCTGACCCCGTGGTTCTGTTGGCAGCGCGGGGCCTGCACCACTGCCCCCATGGCCATGCTGTCCCAAGCTCCTTCCCTGCTGCTTTCAGTGCAGAGCCAAGGGCAGTGGGGAAGAAGGGCAGGGGCGGGCGCATGCTGAGCTGGCCTCCGCTCTGGGCTGGCTCACCCTGCCCCTAGGACAGGGAACAGCTGGCCCAGCTCTCTCGCCTCTCCTCTGGGCCAGCTGTTCCACCCTGGAGGCAGGGCAGGCTGGCCTGGAGGCAGGGCGGATGAGCAGAGCCTAGCTCCTGAACCAGCCTGCCCCCCCCAGTGCAGGGAGGGGATGTGGGGGCTCCACCACATGCCAGTTGCACTGGGCCTCACATCCCCGTAGAGACAGCCCTGTCCCCAAAAATCAAGCAATTTCCTTGTGCCCATGCGGGGATGTGAGGTCAGACAACAACTGGGAGCATCAAATGGGCACTGAAAGAAACAGAGAGAGATAATTTCACTGAGCAAACTTGATTTGTGTGCACCCAGGCCTGAGAGGGTAACCATGTCCTTATCCATCAATTGAAAACACATCAGTGGAGGCTTAGAATAATAGTGGGAGCCTGCTGCTTTTCTCCCAGCAGACGCAGGGACCTGGGTGCCCAGAGGGTTTGTGGTGAGGATAGATGGTATCGTCCACTATATATTCCAGGGTATTAAGCTGCCCATAAAGTGCACATGAAGACCAAAAGCCAGGGTGTGATGGAGTACCCCAAGAAGCTTTCTCTGGTCCCCCTCTGCTCCCAACCTGGTCAGGACTCTGCTATGTGGCATGGTCTGCCGCACGACCCAGGTCTCCACACTATCATGTAGCCACCTCCCAAGTCCAGGCTCAGAGGGTCCAGTCTCCTGCTCCACCTGGGCTCCCCCAAGAACTCCCTCCTGGAAACCCCGATCAGAAGTGACTCTTGGCCAGTGTGGAAGTCAGAGGGTTTATTAGCAATCCAGTTCACACAGCAGCTAGGACAGTTGGTAGCAGATTCACCAGGTAGTACAGTAGTAAAACCCCAGGATCGGCAGATTCATACCCCCAGGGATCCTGACTCTTGGACCCCTGTTTCCCTACTACTCCCCGTCTCCCCCTTGGTCCTTTGTTCTCCTTCCTGGGCTAGGTAGCCCTGCCCCTGGTCCAACCAGCATCTCAGGTAAAGTGAGCTTAAATGCTCCCCTGCCACCTAGTGGCTCTTCTATCACACACCCATGTCCCATCACCAGAACAGAAAAGAAACGCCATCATCACCCAAGACATACGATGTTAGTCTAAGAGGGGGTTTCCCACTTCATCATACCAGGGTCATAAAACACTCGTCTGTGCTCCTTGCAATGCATCCTCCTTAGGTAAGGCAGGCAGGACGCACTGACAGCCAGCAGAGGAGTGTAGCTGGTTTTCTAGTGCAGAGGTCTCAGCACCTGCAGGACACTGTGCACACCAGAGGCAGAGAGAGCTATGCAGGGCTCTGAAGAAACTGCAAAGGATGACGAGGTTACTGGGATGCAGAATCTGCAATGGCATTTAAAACTGCAGATCCAACAGGTAAGGGAAAACAGGAACTGCATCCATCAAGCTGAGAGTGTGTATATGTTACAGGCGAATAGTGCTGTAAAAAAACAAGGAGTCGTGTGGCACTTTAAGACTAACAGATTTATTTTTCACATGAGCTTTCGTGGGAGAAAATCCCTGTACCTGTGAGAGGAACAGATCTCACTAACACACATTCCTGGCCAGTTACCCAATACTTCTGTTTAGCAAAGAGCTGCTTTGGGAATACATTATAATCTATTCCTTTTCTTATACTATGACATTGGAACACCTTATCAGGCTATAGGTGGCACCAAAAAGCTGGCTTGTCCTACAGGGCTACTATCTGAAGAGTTCTTTTACTGCTCTCCCTCCCTTCTTTTTCTCTACCATCAGCCTTAACCTTGAAGTTGAAATCTGCCTGTCAGAGGATAATCTCCTGGGCTTTCCGTAAAGGGGCAAGTGGCAACAGTTCAGGCCAGCAGCAATATTCCCTCTAATTTTTAATAGGCAGTGTGCACAAGAAATTTCTTTGTGTGCGCAAAAATTTCTTTGTGTGTGCTAATATTAGCACTGTTGAATTTTTTTGTGCATGCTTTATTTTGTGTGCAAGTTTCACAACCTGTGTGAGCATGTACACGCACATAGCTTAGCAGGAACATTGGTCTACAGTGTCCAGAGACCTAATTTAATTTCATAAGAGATTGATTAGCCACTCCTGAGTTATCAACATACATTCTCAGTTCATTTTAGAACAAATACTTTTTCCAGCCTCTTTCTAATACTGACACTGAACTCAATTGCATTATTCATTTTGGTACAGTCTCTTTAGCTCAGGGGTGTCAAACTTATGGCCTGCAGGTCAGTCCAGCTCATGGGCATCTCCAGTCCAACCCATGCAGTCCTTACCACTAATACCCTGCCTTCAGCAGCAAGCTGAAGGCAACGGGCAGGGTGAGAGCATGGAGCCTGGCCTTCGGCCTGGCCTGGCCAGCCTCTCCAGCACTGGGCAGCCAAGGACCCCTCAGTCCTATTGACCCCATCCCCTGAGGGACAGCCCTGCCCACATTGCCCTGTTGCCTCCAGAGCACTGTGAGACCCATGCCATTGCCCTTCCCTCACCAACCTGTTTTCAGTTCAGTGCTAAGGGCATTTCAGACCTGCCTGGTTGAGAGCAGAGCACAAATGTGGTACAGTTTCAGCTCCTCCCAACCAAGGGGAAGCCCTTGCATATGCAGCTCGCCCAGGTGGCTACGGCCAGCTGGGCCCTGTGGATGTGCCAAAGTGTTTCATGGCTGGCAACGTGGGACCCTGATAGGTTGCAGCAAGGCACAGCACAATGAGTGGGAAGCACTGGAGTCCATCTGCCACTACCTGGATTCATTCACAGGTCTGAGCCACGGCAAGAGGCATCACCATCTAGCCCCAGCTTCGCTTCAGTAGGGCTAGGGAGGGGTGATTGCAGCGTGGTGCTCACCTCCCCTTGCCCGGTGGCTGGCCTGCCAGCTTGGCACTGTGCCCTTTCGGTGCTGCATCTTCTGGGCTTTAAGTTGCAGCATGGATGGCAGCAGTCAGACACTTAGGAGCAAGGACCAGGGGTGGCCCAACTAGGTGGCCACCTATGGTACCAGGCTTTGAGGGCTGCCAAATTAGATGGAAGTACATTTTTTTCTATTTAAATATATATATATATTAATATGTTATCTCTTATAAACAAAGGTATTGTCCTCTGACAGGGGTGCAAAAGTCATAGTTCACCTAGAGGACCTAAATTCCTTGGGTTGGCCCTGCCAGGGACCCTCACATGCCCAGGCTAATGCAGACAGGACTGATGGGGCAACTCCCTTTAACCTTCCTCAGACCTATTTACATGGCAAATGCCTCTCAAAATGCGTGTGTAGTTATCTGGAGCTTTCTCCCTAGGGCAAGGGCAGCTGAACCTGTTCTGGCTGGAGGCTCTGTGGCTCCTTTTCCCCCCTGTCTTGCTGAGTGACTGCCTTGTGTAGGGGGAATTAATCACGCTTCGCCTGGCTGCTCCAGGCAGGGAGCTGACTAAGAGCTGCTTTTTGTAGCATGTATCAGGCTGGCTCCCTTGACTCCCAGGCTACAGTACCCCTAGCACTGAGAAGGTGGCCAAAGAGCTGGCATTGCTGCTAAGGCAAACATCTATGGGCGAGCCTTTCCAGGCGGGGCTCTTGGTGACACCGTGGGGAAATTTAAAGACAAAAAAAAGTTACCTTCATGCCTGGCTTCCTTTTCTCAGTAAAATAGTTTGTAATTGTGCTCAATTTGCCTCCCTACCTGGTGTGTTACCAGTACTTGGGTTGTGGCCATAGCTTCTGAGGCCAGAATGGAGCACTATGATCATCTAGTCTAGTAGTTCTCAAACCCATTTATGCCCATGACCCAACAATGACATCTTTCAGCAATGCATTTGAGTCTTTTGGTGGCAGCAGCAGTGGGCACTGTGAACCTCTTCCATCTGGCTTGTGACGGCACTCTGCAGGACCACACTCTCTCTCCCTAACAGAGAGGGAGTGTGGTCTTGCATACCAAACGCTCTGTGGTGCCAGGAGAATGCCCTAGAATTATGATTTATGGTATGTACAGCCCCCTTGAAGTATATTTCAGTCAAATCTGGCCTTCCACAGCAAATGAGTTTGACACTCTTAGTTTAGCCATTACTAAATTTCCTCCTTCGGAGAACAGAATCTTAACTCATGTTGAGGACAGTCACACATGCATATTTTGTTTGCTTTCTAGCATCAGCAGTATTAAAAAGTTATGATAGCTTTCTCCCTCACCACAGTTTGTGCATCTACTGAGTTATTTGTTTTTCCAGTACAAATTTCCCTTTCTAAAAATGTGAGAATTCACATTTATTCATTAAGGAAATAATTAAAATGAATCTGTAAAAATAAAAAAGCCTGTGTAAAGAAAAATGCTGGTTTGTGTGGGATTGGAGGGTCAGGCAAAAGCTCAGATTATTAGATGCACATTACCATGTCCATGACATGAAGTCTAGTGTATGAAAAATGCACTTTGCTCTACTGCAGAAGTCTCAAACTCAAATCACCACAAGTGCTGCCAAAGGACTAGTACATTAGCCCAAGGGCCACACCACAAACTTTTTCATACAATGATATTGCAAAAATCGATAGCAAGAGTGTTGTTGTGGGCCACAAGAAATAACTTTAAGGGCTGCATGCAGCCCACGGGCCATGAGTTTGAGACCCCTGCTCTACTGCATATCCAGTGGCAGACAGGGTCTCCAAGAAGGTCTAAGCCTGATTTAGCATCTGGATGCAGAGCCTAAGAAAAGATGCATTACACCCAAAGAAAGGTGGCCAGGAGGACACACACCTTTATTGTACTGACCAGCTCCCTCTGAAGACTACTTGCAAATGACAGCCATTGGGTCCGTGCCTGAACTCTAGTGCTCTCTTCTAGTTCAATGAAGATGGTTTCCTTGTTTTGGAGGTTTTTCATCACAGAAGAACAAGATGCCATGAGGGGCCAAATCAACAAGATTACAGCCAAGATGGATGTGCCAAGCCACTGCCGTACAGTGTTCTCCACCAAAGAAGAGGATCAGCTCCAGGTTCAGGTATACAGATAAGGCTGAGGTGCTTCAGAGAGAGTCTAGAGGGTGCAATTTAAATCACAAATTACTACTGAGGTGTGATAAAGTAAGAAAACCTCTTGGGTTACTGTGGTTCTTCTTTTCTGTTCCTGTTCTTTGGTGATGGTATTCTGGTGATGGGACACAGGGGTGTGATAACTATAGGTACCACTAGGGGGGAGAGGCTTTAGTGTGACCTTACCTGGGGGTGACAGGTTGTGGCCGGTTTAGAGCAGGGGCAGGGCAGCTGGTTAGAGAGGAGAACAAAGGGAGGAGAGAGGGAGGAAGGAAGATGGAGGTCGGAGGGGCAGGACCTCCGGGGCTTGTCCTGGGGGTTTACTATCTGCCCTCCTGGTTGATCTGAGAGCCAACTGTCCTAGCTGCTGTGCAAAGTGGATTGCTAATAAACCCTCTGACTGCTACACTGGCTGAGTGTCACTGCTGATTGGGACGGCTGGGACCCTTGTGGAGGGAGGACACCCCCCCCCCAAGGGAGACCAGACAGAGCAAGGATCGGACCCTCTGGGCCTGGATTTGGGAAGCTGGCTATAGGTAGCGTGGAGACCCTGATGAATGGGAGAAGGCTCCACCGTAGCAGAGTCCTGGTGGGCTGTGAACAGAGGGGATCCAAGAGGCTTTTCTGGGTTCTCCATGACACAAGGGTTTAACACCAAGCAATTCAGAAAAAGGGGTTTTGTTCTTGTGGGAAGCCACTTCTGAGCAAGAGCTTGGAAGCCAGCGACTCCTGAACTGCAATCTCACCTCTGACAGGCGATCCTGAACTTCAGTCTTGCCTCTGCTGCCTTGGTCAGCATTTTCTGGGTGGTCTCAGCAGAGGCCAAGAGAAGAATGGCTCACTGAGACTAACTATGAAGAGTCCCTGGGGAAAAGGGCTACCTGTCTGGCAACCTGTGCTGTTACTACTGACACTCTATATTTCCATGGATACAGAATATCTCAGTCTTTAGGTCTGTCAAGTCAATGCTTCTCATTAACCAAAACCCTGAGGGCATCCTGGTTCACCCTCTGTCAGGTTCCTGCAAAGGGAAAGTTGGAGCCAAAGCATTTTAGCATAGTGGGAACTATTTACATTTTTATTCTACTTTAGTCTTCCTGCACTCCTGATGGGGAGAAGATCCAGGTTATCACTAGATCCTTGCTGGAAGTGTTCACCTAGATATACTCTCTAGGGGAATGTCTACACTAGGGGCTTAAGCTGACTTGGCCACAGCTGGAATTTTTTAAGTCGACTTAATAACTCCCACTTGTTAAGTCAACTTTATTTTTAAGTCGACTTTATTACGTTGACTTAGAATCATAGAATCAAAGTAAGCCAGTGTAGTCTGACATTAGGCTTAAGTCAACTTAATTGGCCTCCTGGTCATCTGAAATCTTCCTGACAACCAGGAACTGCCTGCCCTGCCCAATGCCAGGGCAGGATAAAGCCCTGCCCCCTCACCCACCATGATCCACAGCAAGACCTAACCAGCTTGTCACAGGCATGGCCAAGGGCAGAGCCAGGCATGCCAGAAAGCAGGCCCTATCCTGGACCCACCAGGAGATCCAGGGCACCACACTGGCCCCTGGCAGTGCCACCAAGGAACTCATCCCAGGGACCCAGGAGTAGGCTCCCCCCACCCTGGATGAGGAGACATCACACCAGGTTCTGGCTGCACATGCTGGTGAGTTCTCACTCCCTGCGGGCATGGTGGGGCAAGCAGGTGGGATAGAGACTGCAGAGATTTGGAGTTCCCTAACACCCCTCTAAATTCCCCCCTGAATTTCCTAACACACCCCAGTTGTCATCTAGCTAGTAACATACTGTTATTCCAATTTAGTCATTAGCTGGAAATGACTGGACTGAACTCATTAAGAAGTAAGGAAAGCAAACAAGGGATCTGATGGCACTTTAAAAGGCTAACAAATTTAAGGCAGTTCAGATGCCATATCAGATTGCTTCTCAGCTGCGGTGGAAGGGAACAGATGTTTGCTTGATGTTGTGGGCTCTCCCTTTCAAGCAAAAGAAGCAAGGAGTCCTGTGGCACTTAAAGACTAACAAATTTATTTATGGCATGAGTTTTCATGGGAAAAAAATCCCACTTCATCAGAAGGTTAGAAGATGGGGGAATTTACAGAATGGGATGAAACCAAATACAAGGGAGTGTAAGACATGGATCAGGTCATAGAGTAACAGCAAATCAGAGCAGTTGTTAAAATTCAAGCACTGGGAAACAGCACATGGAGGGTGAAGTCAAACCACTGGTTGTAATGGGAAAAGAAGCCATAATCACGATTTAATCCTGCTTTCACACAATCTAATCTGTGTTATCAATTCTAATTCAGATGTTTCTCTTTGAAGTCTTGATGCCCCATTGACTTTCTTGAGCACAGTCATTAACAACTCATCCACAGAGTGATTAGAAAGATGGAAGTGCTCAGCAACTGGTTTCTGCATGTTATGATTTCTGATGTCAGTTCTGTGCCCATTTATTTATTTTGCACAGAGATTGTCCTGTTTGTCCAATGTATAAGGTGTTGGGGCATTTATGGCACATGATGGCGTAAATCACGTTAGTGGATGAGCACATGAATGAGCCCTCGAGGGAGTAGCTGGCTTGATTAGGACCAATGATGGTGTCTTTTGTGCAGATATGTGGGCAAAGTTGGCAATGTGGTTTGTTGCAGGGGTGTGTGCCTGCTTTAATGATTCTGTTGTTAGGTCTGTAGTTGCTGGTGAGTATCTGTTTAAGGTCAGGGGGCTGTCTGCAGGTGAGGAGAGGTCTATCACCCAAGGCTTGAGAGAGTGAGGGGGTCAACTTTTAGACTAGGCTGTAGGACCTTAATGATCTGTGCTAGAGGTCCAATTTGGGGGCTGTATGTGGTGACCAGTGGTGTTCTATTGTCTTCTTTCTTGGGCCTCTCCTGCAGTAGTTGACTTTGGGGCAGGAGCATCGCGGGTGCCTGGCACACAGGGCACATGCCCTGAGTACCAGTGCCAGTGCCCTAACTGTCAGGCCGCCAGCCTGGCCCTGGATCCCTGGCTGGGAATGGGGCTGGGAAAGGCAGTGCTGCTGTTCCTGGCTGGGGATCTGCGGCCTAGCTGCCCACGATGGCACTGCCACTCCCACCCCATTCCCAGCCAGGAACCCCAAGGCAGGATCAGGCCCGGCCTAGAATCAGGGCAAAGGGGCAAGGCCCTCAGGGGGTGCAGGACTCAGGCTCCTGCTTTGGGGTACCCACCTGGCTCCATTAATCTGTTTTCTTACTTCCAAAGGTGGGTACTGTAGTTTTAAGAATGCTTCATAGAGGTTGGCTGGCCAGTAACCGTCCTTTGAGATGGGCTGCTCACGTACATTCAGTTACAGGTGTCTACGTGCTGCAGCGCACGGTAGCTTGGAAGGTCTTTCGCGTTAGCCTGTCAGGTCAGGGCGTGCAGCCAACACCCCCTCCGCACCGCAACCATGGCTATATAGGTGACCATGACCCTGACCCTCCCAGGCCCATATACCTTTGCCAACTCTGTAGCGGGAACAGTGGCAGGGGCCTGAATGTATGTGAGCAGCCCATCTCAAAGAAAGATGGTTACTGGTACGTAACCAACTGTTCTCCTTCAAGTGCTGCTCACGTCATTCAGTTACAGGTGACTGCTAGCCATACCTGAGGATGGTGGGAGGAGTTACAGTCTACCCACACTGAGTACAGCTCTGCCCAAAGCAGCATTGTCTCTAGCCTGTTTGGCAATGGCATAGTGCGTCGTGAAGGTATGTATCGATGACCACGTAACGGCCCTGCAGATCTCTTGGGTCGGGACCTTGGTGAGGAAGGCCGTAGAAGATGCCTGAGCCCTGGTAGAGTGGGGTCTCATAGTTTCTGGGAAAGGCATGTTTGACCTTCCTTAGCAGTCTTTGATGCAGTTTACAATCCATCTGGAGATCCACTGAGAGGACACTGGGGAACCTCATGCGTTTGGCAACCGCCACAAACAGCTGGGAGGTCTTACGGAAGGGTCAAGTATGGTCAATGTAAGTTAAGAGTGCTCTCCTCACATCCAAGATGTGCCACCATCTCTGGGGTTCTGTAACCTGAGGGTCAGGATAGAAAACCAGCAGGCAAATTTCTTAGTTCATGTGGAAGGGGGGGGCCACCTTGGGTAGAAAGGAAGGATGCTGACGAAGGACCACCTTGTCCGGGAAGAACGTCGTAGATGGGGGTTCTGAGGAAAGAGCTTGCAACTCTGAAACCCTTCTAGCTGAGGTGATTGCTACTAAGAAAGCCACCTTCCATGACAAAACTAGCAGGGTGGCTGAATCCAAGGGTTCGTACGGTGGCCTGTTAATGCCCAGAGTACAACGTTCAGCTCCCACTGAAGGGTGGGCTTACGAGGGTGGGGAAAAAGCTTTTCCACCCCTTTCGGGAACCTGTGAGATATGGGGTGTGAAAAGACTGGGGCCCTGTCTACCCTTTTGTGAAGGGCCAAAATTGCTCCTAAGTGGACTCTCAGTGAGGACAGGGACAGACCTTTTTCTCTGAGGTCTAGAAGATAGTCCAGAATAGTTTGGATTGGTGCTGCAACAGGATCTATGCCTTTGTCATGGGACCAAGTGGAGAAGCGTTTCTATTTGGCCGTGTATGTGGATCTGGTGGAAGGTTTTTCTGCTACCAACCAGGACCTTCTTAACCCTGTCCAAGCAGCACCTCTCTCGCTAACTGAGCGAGAGACCATCCAGGCTGTCAGGTGTAGGAGGCCTGGGTTTGGGTGCCAAAGGCGCCCTGAGTCCTGTGTTAGGAGATCCGCCCACTGAGGTAGGCGGAGTGGGGTCTTTATGGACAAGTTCTGCAGGAGTGGGAACCAGTGTTTTCTGGGCCAGTTCGGAGCTGTCAGGATGACGTGTGCTCTGTCCGCAAGGACTTTCAGTAGCACTCTGTGGATCAGGGGAATTGGCAGGAAGGCATGCATCAGAGCCCCCGACCAACTGAAGGGGAAGGCATCACTGAGTGACCCTTCCTCCCGACCCTGGAGGGAACAGGATTGGAGGCATTTGCGGTTCTGTTTTGTGGTGAAGCGGTCCACCAGGGGAGATCTGTCAACATGGGAAACACCTTATTGTGAAGGGACCACTCGTGATTCACTAGGGTTTTCCCACTGAGTGAGTCCACTAAGCCATTGTCCACCTCCAGTAGATGGGAGGTAACTGGCATAAAGTGGTGATCTATCGCCAGCTGCCAAAGTTTGCACACGTCCTCACACAGGGCCGAGGAGTCTACCTCACCCCTTGCCGGTTGGTATAGAAAACAGCTGTTGTATTGTCTGCGAGGACCTGGACCGTTCTGCCGCGAATTTTGTCGAGGAAGGTCATGCAGGCCAGTCTGATGGCCCGTAGTTCCTTCACATTTATGTGGAGGTGTTTGTCCTCGGGGGTCCAGAGACCCTGTGTGGATAGGCCCCCGGACAGATGGGCTCCCCAACCTGAGTCCGAAGCATCTATTATCAGAGTCACTGAAGGTTCGGGCTCCTTGAACAGAATATCCCCCATCACGAAGCGGAGGTCCCTCCAAATTTCGAGGGACTCTAGAGTGTGCTGGGGGACCGAGAGTACCGTGTCCAGATAGTCTTTCCATGGCCAGAACATTGTGGAGAGCCAGAGCTGGAAGGGTCTTATCCTCAAGCGTGCTGTCCGGATTACCACGGTAGCAGCCGCCATGTGACCCAGAAGCTGCGTGCACTGGCGCGCTATGGTTAGTCTTGGGGCTTGCAGTTCCGTAATGATGGTGCAGATGGACCGAAATCTTGACGGGGCAAGGACGCTGTGCCTTGTCAAGCATTTAGTTGCGCCCCTATGAATTCTATGGCCTGAGGGGGTAGAGCTTTGACTTCTCTGTGTTTATGCAGAAGACAAGAAATCTGCAAAGTTTCACTACCAGATCAACATGATGTTCCACTTGGCAACTTGACTTGCCCACTATAAGCCAATCTTCTAGGTAGCAGTAGATTCTTATGCCCCTCCTGCATAGAAATGCTGCCACCAGTGCCACGCATTTTGTGAACACCCTGGGAGCTAGCGATAGCCCAAAGGGAAGAGCGGTGAACTGGTAGTGGTCCCGTGCCACCACGAACCTGAGAAAGCGTCTGTGGTGGAGTTGGATGGCTATGTGAAAGTAAGCGTCCTTTAGGTTGAGGGCTGAGAACCAGTCTCCTGGGGACAGGGAGAGGACAATCTGGGGCAGAGAAACCATGAGGAACTTTATTCTCTTTATGTACTTGTTTAGCGCCCTGAGGCCTAGAATGGGCCATAGGTCCCCCGTTGGGTTTGGGGACCAAGAAATAGTGGGCGTAGAACCCCTTGCCTCATTCTCATTTGGGGACTCTTTCTATGGCCCCGAGGGAGAGGAGTTTTTGGCATTTGGCCTCGAACCTGTTTAACAGTTCCCGGTTCCTCAGTGCTGAACGAGGGGGCGGTTTCCTGTCCTGCGGGATTGAAAGGAACTGGATATGGTATCCTCACGCCACTGTGTCGAGGACCCACCGGTCTGATGTGACATGAGTCCACCGAGGGGCAAAGTGGCACAGGCGGTGGGGGGGAAAACAGGGGCCCTGGAGCGCTGCCCTTGAGGGGATCATCAAAAATGCTGTTTACAGCCAGACGAGTGGTCAGATCCCTGCCCACGCCTTCCAGACTGTGAGGCACTGAGTTTTCCCCCATTACCTGAGTGGTTTTTGTCCTTATCCAGGTCCCCAAGGTGGCACTGGGGAAACTGGAGGGATCTTGGGAACTGACTCTGCAGTTGAAGCTACTGCTGTAGTTGCTGTTAGAGCTGTTGAGGTGGTCTCATTGAATGCCTGCTGGGTTGCAGAGTGTATATCCCCAGAGATCAAAGCATAGGCTTCAAGTCTTTCATACCATAGAGCTTCGTGTCTGTGAATGGGGCAAAGAGGTCTAGGCCCTCGAAGGGGAGGTTTTGAATAATCTGCTGCATCTGTGTGGATAGGCCCGCGCCTTGGAGCCAGGCTGCCCGGCCCATGACGACTGCGGAGGCTGTAGCACAGGCGGCTGCATCCACTGCATCCCAGGTTGCCACCAGAGCAACCCTGGACGCCCTCGTTTGTTCCTCGAGCATTGTTTTGAAATCTCTCAGGCGCTCCTCAGAGATGGCCATTCGAAAGTTTTGCATGGCCTCCCACAGGTTGAAGATGCAGCACATCATTAAGGCTGAATGGTTGGAAATATGTAGCTGAAGGGCAGCAGAGGAATAAACTTTCCTTCCCAGGTGGTCGAGCTTCTTCGCCTCTTTGTTCTTGGGCGTGGAGCTTGGTTGGCCCTCTCTCTTCCTCTGGTTTACAGCATCCACCACCAGGGACCCTGGAGTGGGATGGTGGAATAAGAAAGAGAACCCCTCTGGAGAGACGTAGTGTTTCTTATCCGCAAATTTGGACACTGGTGGAATCAAGGAAGGCGTCTGCCAGTGTTCCTGGACAATGCGGTATACTCCCAAGTGCAAGGGGATTGCCACCCTTGCTGGAGGGGCTCTATGGCATGCATTGAAGAGGGAATTGTCTTCCTCCTGGATTACTCCTAATTTCAGTTTTATGGTCGCCACCATACAGTGGAGGAGGTCCTGCTCAACACGGGGGTCTCCCTCGTGGTCAGCGGACATGTCAATTAGGCGCTCATCAGGTGAAGAGGAAGATTGGGCCCATGATCTACTACATTGTGTAGAGTCAGGGTCAGGCTCGTCGTCAGAGAAATCTAAGGACTCTGGCAGAAGCAACCAGGCATAGCGAGAGAAGACGTCATCGGTTGCTGTGCTCAGCCAATCGAGAGTCCAGCCATTATGAGGTGATCTCGCTAAAGACATAGGTGCCATGGAGGGAGCGGAAATTTCTCCCTGTATCCGTGGTCTTTTTGACCCCACTGAGCTCGGGGATACAGAGCTCTTGCGAAGTCTCTTCCTTGGACACTCCTCTGGTGGTGGGGAAGGAACAGTCCTCAGAGAATGATCTGGAAGACCCTCCTCCTGATGTCCAGGAGCCTGGTACTGAGAGCTCTTCAGAGGAGCGATGGAGTGGGGTTTCTTGACCCTCTGTACTGGACTGTGGTACTGGTGGAGGGCTGGAAGGTGCCGTGCTTGGTCCTGGCATCGGGCTACACGCTGGTACCAGTATCGGAGTTGAATCAGCTGGCGGTACCAGGCCTGGCGGTACCGGGCTTGATGTCATTACCAGGTTTGCCATTGGTGCCATGGGCAGTACTGGGTCCTGTGGTGCCAATGAAGATGGTGCCGCTTTGGTCCTTTTCTTCTTCTTCTGCACTGGAGCAGGATTTTGGTGCCCGTGGTGGGCCGTCGGGGTTGCCTGTGCTGGTACCCTTCTTGGGACGGCTGAGAGGCTGCCCAGTGATGGACAAGCTTGGCGCTGGGGCGATACTGTGCCAGGTCGAGATTTTGAGCCTGGTTCCAATGATCGGTGGCAGGGATCCTAAACCCAGGCCGATCAGGGTTCCGGTGGAGTGCTCATGGCTCGGCCAGTTTCTGGGGTGGTAGCTCCACTCCCTGAGATTAAGAGGAGGTGGCGCTCCCTTTCTAGCCAAGTCCTCCTCTTGAATTTTGTGCAAAAAGACAGGCACTTGCATTTCACAAGTTTACGCTGATCTGAAACCACCGCTGATGGCGGAAAAAGGAACTGGGAGGGTCAGGGTCACGGTCACGGTCACCTATATAGCCACGGTCGCAGCACAGAGGGGGCGTTGGCCGTGTGCCCTGACCTGACAGGCTAATGCTGAAGACTTTCTGAGCTACTGTGCGCTGCGGCACGTAGGCACCTGTAACTGAATGATATGGGCAGCGCTTGAAGGAGAACTACTTGTTGTAAAGGGTGGAGGGAGCCAACTATAGGCTCTATTCAGTTTGAGAGCTGTGTCTTAGCCTGCACAGGGCCCACTGTTTGAAGGTGGCCCTCCAAGCAAGGCTGGAGAGGGTTTGGTGCTGGTCCGTATGGAAAGCTCAGCCCATGGTTCATCCCATTGGCTTTTTCCCTTCACTAGATGGCGCCCCTCCCTCACCATTATTCTAGGGGCCCTGGATTCAAAGAGACCATGTGAGAGGACTCCTTCCTAGGTGATTGGCCGTACGTGATTTTCCAACTCTGAGTTACACACCAATCCAAGAGCCTGTCTGTATAAGACCAGCAGGAGCCAAGCACCCTCCCTACCCTCTCCTGGCTCAGTGCAGAGTAGCTGCCCAGCCCAGAAGAATGGGGGAAGGAGGGCGTTGTCTCATGCACAATTGCCTTGGGGTTCTGTATGCAAGCCGAAAGGCACTGCCTATTGCCTCATGGATGGTAACCCCCCTAGCTTCCCAAGGGAGCTATAGGAGCACCCTAGCAACACAGCAGGGAGGTGGAAGAATTAAGAAGTCACAGGGGTCCATGGTCCTTCAACGAAAATGGCAAGAAAGAAAGGGGAGAACGACCTGCTTTTCGGGGTGGAGGGCGGGACAATGCATGACCCTCACCCATGTTCAGAGCCTAGAGACCATCCCTGGGATGCCTGTGCAAGGAGGATGCTGCAGCTGTGGCTGGCTTTTGGCCCTCCTCCTTGTGTACACACTCAGGCACCACTGCACAGGCATGGCCTGGGCACAATCAAGTCCCCAGGTTTAAAGAGCTGCTGCGTTCAGCACCAGAGACGACTGCAATTCAGTAGCAGGCAACTGCTATAGGTTTGCACAAAGTTGGTAGGGAGCCCGCTGAGAATGTTTTACGGTGCTGTGAAGAGGAAATGAAGGTGGAAGCCTGAGATTTTAAAAGGTTTGAAACTGTAGGTCCCAGGTGGGCTAACAGCCCTCGGTGTTGACGTCATTGAGCTGTGATAAGATACTGTTTTTCAGTGGATGCCCCCGAGCAGTCATCTAATACCCAGGTTTGCTTTGGTGCTGCTTGCAAGCCCCACAGTGAGGGAGGAGGTGACAGTTCAGACATATTGGACAAAGCATGGCAAAGTTGCCGGGTGCAAGAAGCTGGGTGTGACTAAGTTCCTGACCCAGCTGAGAAACAGAGCTAGAGCAGGGTCACAGCTTCCACCCCATCCCTTGAAGTACCAGCACTACCAGCAGGGATGATGGTGTCAGAAGAGGACTTTTTGCCCCTTCAGAGTTGAATTTCACCCCACACTTCAGACTTACTGTTCTTGCTGGTTTGCCATCCTGTTATTTTTGGCAACATTTTAAAGGTAAAGCAGCAGCTCCCGGGGGAAGGAAGTGCTGGCAGGTGCTGAGAGCAGTGAGACTAGGGCTTGGGGTTACTAGATTCTGCCGCTCCAGGATGGGAAGCGAGGGCTCTAGACCACAGCAGGAGGCTAGCGACATAGGATTGCTGTGTTCTGGTTCCAGCTTCGGGAGAGAGTATGGCCTAGGAGATTGGTACAGAGACTTGGGAGACTGGACATCTAGGTCTGCTCCTGTTTCACTGTCTGATCTCACAGAAATCACTTTCCCTCTCTAGACCTCAGTTTTCCCATTGGTAAAATGGGTCTAACACCACACCTCAAGCATTAGCCTCCTTAGAGGCCCCCAGCTGGTATGCTCCAGTGATGGGCCAGGTACTATGAAAGAAGCATTCTGATAATTAACCTCTTTGATGTGTTGGGATAGTGGGGTAGCACGAGGGGAAACAGCCACGAGGCCTTGTGTAAAGCACGAGTGGTCACAAGTGGTGCCCCACCCCATGCAGGGCAGGCTTGATGCCAGCAGCTCTCAGTGGCTGCGAGCCTGCAAGGAACTTTGCCCTGGCCCACCCACTGGGAGCTGGGCTGAGCTGGCTGCAGGTGGGAGTCACCTGCCCGAGAGGAGGAGCCAGGCTGAGCTGGCCAGGGCAGGTGTTGCTTTGCACAGCTCGCCTCTGTGCCCTACTGGCCTGCAGGCAGGCGGCAAGAGTTCCCACAAACAGCAGTGGGGCCCGAGTGGGGGTGTGTTTGCTGTTTCCCAGCAATCTGCTGCTGCTGCCGCCCTGCCTCCCGCTGGCCCTGGGGCTGTTCTCTGAAGAAAACTCATTTTCACACCTCCCACACTCCTCTTTGGTTTTTGTAAAGGCGCCTGTGGAGCAGCACAGTGCTAACAAGCCTGTGCGGGGCCCAGGACAGCCCTGCCTCTCCAGCTGGGGAGCCAGGTACTGGAATTGCCTGGCAGGGGACTCAGGCCTCCCATTGCTCACCAGCAACAGACATGCCCAGAGCCAGCCTGGCACATTCCTTCAGGCCAGCTTCCTTAGGGACCAGCCAGTCCGCACGGGACCATCCTGCTAACAGGATTATGGCAGCGAGGGACTGGCTGGGTGAGCTGCCTTCAAGCTCCTAGCAGGCAGCTCTACTTTCCCCGGCAGGCCAGCGGACTAGAGGAAAGAGAGCAGAAGTTCCACAGCCCCACTGGTTGTTATGGGGATGGATATGATGTGGACATGCCTGCCCTAGGAACAGAGTTATTCTTTCTTCTTGAGGCCCCTGGTACCACTCGTCGTGACCAGGCCAAGCAAATGGAACCCTGCGTCTTCCTCGGCCAGCTCCTGGGAAGCTCCTCCTGGTCCCACACTCTTCCACGCTGAGACCCCTAGCGCCATGGGATCAAGATTTTGGCTCATCTTCCCCATCCACTGTGCTACTGAGAAGCAAAGACTCCACTGGTGCCCGCAACCAGGCATCAACCTCTGTCACCACCCGGACATCCCAGTGCCAGCAAGAAAGCCTGAGGCCTCTGAGATTGAATGTAAACATCACATACCAGCTTCAGGTCATCTGGGTAGTGTAGGCTGACAGGAACCTATCAGAGCAGTCCTCCTTCACATGCTCCCCTTTTCCACCTAGACTGAATTCAAAACTGGCTCTTGAGGAGATGGGACTTCAGCTGCACCGGGTGATGCAGCTCAAGAAGTTCAGCTTGAGCCTCTTGGGGGGTGGGCAGAGTTGTCTTACCCGCAGTCACTGAGCTGTGGAACTCCTTGTCACAGGAAATGAGCCACAGTGCTCTCTCTTGCCCAGCCACTGCATATCTTCCCTCAGTGACCACACCAGGGCCAAAGTGCCGTGGCCAGAGAGAAGAGGAGAAAGGGAGCAGAAGAGGGGGAAACCTGTAGGATCTTGGAAGGAGGAACCATGGGCTGCTTGTTAAATCAGCTGGTAGGGCATGTCAAAGCCCTGTGTTTGGGCATTTCCCAGATGCTGGATGGGAACCGTCCATCGCTGCTGACTGGGATTAAATTTGAACAGCAACCTGGAGGTGAAACAGTCCTTGAGCGCCAAGTCCTTGACTGCAGGCAGGGGCAAGGAGACTCAGCGGGGGCCGGCGTTATCTTAGGGCCCCAGAAGAGAGCAGCCATTGTCGTCACTGGCCCTACGCAGGCCTTGAACAGCCAACCTGCTGCAGGAGGCCCAGGGAGACCTAGAACCCACCAGCTCAAGGGTCCCACTCAGCCTGGCTGCCATGTTTGGTGGGGGTCAGAGCACTGACTCAGTGCCCAGGCTGGGCACACAGGTGCAGGGAGGGACTCATTAAAGCAATTACTGAATCCGGTTTGATGATGTTTATTTTATAAAGTTTCTCCCATGGCCACCAGACCCCCTGCCCCCAATTCCCCTGCTGCTTTCTAAGCTGTTGAACATTTCAGAGCAAGGTCATTCTTGTTTTAGCTCTAATCGGTGCCTGTAATCGCTCAGATGCCAGGGACTTAATAACTTTGCAGATGGTTGGACCAAGATCACGCATAGCTGAAAGGACCAGCTATCTCAAAGAAGTGCAACCCAGCTCCTTGTCTGCAGCCGTGGCCTTCCTGCTTGCAGGGTGATGGGGGTTTCTCTCCTACTTCCCAGCCCTGCTGAGGACATGGGGCAGGCATTACCAGCCAGCCAGAGTGCCTTGTCGCTCCAGCACCGTGGTGTTACAAAACACACACTTGGTTGAGCTTTTTTTTGCCTGTGTGAAAAGCAACCTGCACGTTTGTGCTATTCCTGCAAGAGCAGGATCTTGGGGGGAATATTCCTTCCTCGTGGTCCCTGATTTCTTGAGCATCCCCGGCAAGTTGCTGGACATGACAGTGCAGGGATGGGCTGTTCCACTCACATTAAATGCTCATCAAAAATCTTGGTCCTGAAGGGTGCAGTGTTGGCCAAAGGCAGGAGATGCCTAGCGTCCAAAGGCACTGCTGCCTCCTCCTCTCCACCCCCACAGTTCCTGGTCTGGGCCTCTTGGAGCAGGTCCAAAGCCGGGCCAAGGTTGGGATGAGAGCCAGCCCTGCTAAAGGATTGATTGAGCATGCCCGGCTCAGCTCAGGGGTGAGCACAGCTGGGTTTTAGCCCCCCAGGGTTCCCGTTACACTGTGCTCTCCCTCCTGCCCTTCCCATCCCCATTTTGCTGGACTTATTCGGAAGGGCTGAGATTTTATAGATGCCATGTCTCCCCTCCCCCTGCCCCCATTTCACAGGTGACAGCTAATCTGTGTCACTGCAATGCGGGCACGGGCTGCCTTAACCCGTGCATCGCCAGCATTTTCCAGCCTGCCAGCTGAAAGAGGGTTTCTCAAAGGGCCACGCAGGCCCAGCTGAGACCTACAGCCGGCAAAGAGTAAAGACCTGGCTTTCACCTTCCCTACTGAGCCATTCTGGCCCCTGCCTAGGACTGACAGCCCAGCCAAGCCCAGGAAGGGGTGCTGTGACCTGCCCAGGCCCTGGCCCACATCTACCCACAGGCTGGAAGAACAGCGTAAAGAGACCCATGGCGGAGCCCAGCATGATTTATTGGCTTAATTTGCAGGAGATTCCCCAGAGGGTCATTCCTCAGCTGGTGCTTAGGGCCCAGCCCAGACTCTGCGCAGCAGTGTTTAAATCCCGGCCATGGCTTTGGGGGGAGGCGGGCAGCAGAGGACTTTTGTGCGCTCGATTTCTACAGCTCTCCTGGGCGTCAGCTGTGGGGTGGGGCAGGGTGAGGGGTTGTGGGCGCCTGTGGTTTTCTTCCCGTCGGTGGCTCAGTGACGTTTGCACACGCAGACTCCTCGAACGTTTGCCCGGGGGTGGGGGGAAGGGAGGGAGTGCTGGGAAAAGTGGGGGAGGGTAAAGGCCAAACCCTGTCTGAAAGCGTAGCCAGGAGAGGGAGAGGCTGGCGTCAGAGCCCGCAAGCCCCACGGTGTCACATGCTGTGCAAAGCCCAGGGTGGCTCCGCTGGGCCTGCCCTCCTGGCTGGAGTACAGGAAAATGGAAGGACAGGAGAGCAGAAATGCAACAAAATGGCTGCAGCTAAGCCCCAGCCTCCTGCCTGCAGCTGCCCACTGCTTCTGCCCGTGGGCTGGGCCAGGCATAGAGCAAGGCCCCATGTCCCCAGCAGCCCTGAGGGCTGCATCAGGGCGCGCTACATGGCCCTTGTTTAAGCCGCCATGAGACAGAAGCAGGGGACATCGTCACCGCAGTGAGAACGGCAAGTGCGGGTCCCTGGTTTCCGTGTTGCGCACCAGGACGACAGGCAGTGGCCTCTTGGGGTTGCTCTGCCCACAGAAGATAACGCTGCCCAGGGTGGGTCAACCCTGCTCGCTGGGCCCAGTCACTTTGCAGCTCAGCTGGTGAAGTGGCCAGTGCCTTGAAACCTTGCGGCAGGAGGAGGGGCCCAGCGGCCCCCTCACAAACCAGGGCTCCTGCCAACCTCTGGCTGGAAAAAAAACCCCAGGCTGGACCAGCAGGGCAGTGAGTCAAGATCCGCCGTCAGCATGAGGGCCAGAATAATGGGGCTGCCGCTCAGCATTAAGGGGTGCAGGCACAGCAGTGACAGGACATGGACACGCTCCCCCCCAAGCTCTGAACACCTGCAGCCTCTCTGTGCACAAGGCCTAAATGCCAGCCCAGCACCCAGGCCTCGCCTCTGAGAAAGTCATCGGGAGCAGCACTAGGGTTTCCAAACATTTCCCATGCGGTGTTTACTTGCTCCTCACATAGGTCACAAGCCAGGACTGCCCTTCCGTGGGGATGGAGGACAGCTAAGAAGCTGGCTGTAGAAAGTGCCCCAGCCACGACTCCTGCTCCCAGCCCTCAGGGAGAGGATGCCAGGCAGTCGCTAGCAATGAGGGCAGGGCTCTTTGCTCTTAGTGGCGGGCACCAGTGTGGAAATGCCCAATGCAGGAATTCAGGGAAAGGAGGGCTCAGCCAGTGCCTGGTTGTACAATGAGCAGAGGGGAGGCTATGGGCTCAGGAAAACCAGGCTGGCTTGTTGCTTCCTTGCCCAGCCCCAATGTTTCCAGGGCACGTCTGCACCTCACATCCGTACTGAGCATAGCGATGACACATGCAAACCCAGAGCGATTGAGTGATTTGCCCAAGCTTGCCCAGGGAGTCAGTGGCAGAGCCCAGCCTTCTTGAGCCCCCATCCGTGCTCTCAGCTTCATCAACAAGGCCCCAGCCTCTGGGGAGGCAGCTGTGTGCAAGGCTGGCAGCCACTGGCTCCCTGGCAGAACAGGCCGGGGGCAGGTTGCTCCCTATGTAGGAGTCCCTCACCCACACTATGACAAGATTCACTTTGCACGGGCCACTTGTAAATGACTGAATCCAGAGAGCACAAGAGGACACAGCTCTGGTTAATCATTCACGCCGGAGTCGACAGGGGCTCAGGTCAGTTTTAATGCAACAGCTGCCTGATGTTATGGGGTTCCCTCAAGAATTGTTCTCAGCCCAGTTGAATGGACGCTGGCTGAGAACCAGGTGGCTAGCACCTCTGCTTTCTTCTGTGCAGAAGGTCCTGGGTTCAAGCCCCAGGGGGTTGGATTTGATGATCTCACGAGGTCCCTTCCAGCCCTAGGATTCAATTCTAAGTCATTTTTCTTCGTCTAAGGCTCAGGGATCTTTTCTTTCCTCCCTCACTCACTCCCACCCTTGGGATAATGCCTTCCCCCGTCATGTCCTGTCCCTTATCTCCTCCAGGCACCACAGAAGAGCATCAGCAGCATCTGCAGGTTGGAGAGCGAGTCAAAATAGGGGAAATGTTTCACAGAGTGGGAGAGTCTCCGAGGAAGGGGTCTGGTCCCCAAGCTCCCAGTTGAAAGGAAAATATGGCTCTGTTAATCATTGGCAAGAAATAGGTGATCAGATGCTTCAGTTTTACAGGGGGTGTCCTGCTAGTTGGGAGCTTTTTCTTAGGTGCCTATTACACCCACCCTGGTGATTTCTCACACTTGCTCTCTGGCCACCTCAGCAAGAAAACATGCACTGCCTCCGCCCTGGAGGAATCACCCCCCCAAGAGCTTTAATTCAGTCCAAAACTGGAAACAAGCCAAGTGGGTGGGAGCATGGAAGCCTTTTCCTTGCACTGGAGCCCTAGAAAAGGGAGAGACTCCCTTCAGCGGGTAGAGAGCCAACAGTGGCGTAGAGGCCAGCCCTGCTCCTCCTCTGCCCCCGCCCTCCAGGCAGGGCAGGGGCTCTGCTGGAGCTAAACTCTGCTCCCTGGGCTCATAGGAGGCACAGCAGGCTAGGGCTCAGACTCAGGGAAGGGCAGTTCTCCCAGCAGCCCTAGCTGCCCTGGAAGCAGGATTGCATGTGTACAGCTTGACCCTTTTCCTCTTGCTCATCAAAAATGGATCCCCAAGGCTCTGCCCCAGTCACTTGCTCCTCTCCCCCTGTCCCATTGCTCACTGGGTTGTATCCACCTCCCTCCTGTCTGGGGCTGGAGCTTCACAAGGCACATGCTGGCAGGTAGGAGTTGGCCCCAGTGGCACAGAGCCTAGTGTTAAAGACCCAACAAGAGTAACCTGACTTTGGGGGGGGTCTGGCCAGTACCTTTGATCCAGCACTGCCAGGTCCCCTATATGGCACCCAGATAGAGGCAAAAACCAAGACAGGTGGTGACCTGAAGCCAAAGAGATGCTTCTCTTGGAAGCCTCTGCTCGAGGACCGGAGAGGTGTGCACACATCTGACATAAGGCACTCATCAGGCTTCTCCTCACAGAGCCACCAATGTTAAAGCAGCAAGGAGGCTGCTCTACAAAGCACTGTGCAGCAGGCAGGGACCTCCCCTGCAACTGAAACCATTGCACATGACAGAGGGACACACTCAAGTCAGATGGCTGTAATTCAACCCTTACTAACAGCAGCAGCAAACTGGAATGAGACCAATGCAGTCAGCGTAAACCCTGTACAAGGGGAGGAGTCCAACCTACTGACTCCAGCCCAGACAAAAGCTACAGCAAGCACCCTTCTCCCAGGGATCCTTTGCTCTTCCCTAGAGCAAGTTGCAAATTACTTAAGAAGGATGCGTCCCTGCTGCCAGGCACTGGTGACTGAAAACTATTAAATTCCCATCTATTTGCTTATTATTAATGCACTCCTTGGTGTCTGAGAAAGTAAAATGCATCAGTCGAGGACAAAGACATTCAACAGCCCCCAAGCTTGCTGGGACCTCCATGAACCCAGCTTGCCACTCAGCTCCCAGGGCAGGCGGCAGCCTGGGCAATTAGAAAAATCTCTTCTTGCAAACTGAGCAGGTCAAACCTGGAAGTGCCAGACTGCAATTATGATGGAGCCTCTTTCAAATCACGTTCACTCCCAAGCAACGCAGCCCTTTGGTCTGACTCTCCCCTGCCTTGTGGAGTGATGCTCATGCCCCCCAGAGAACACTGGGCCTAGGATTTGCAGCAACAACAGGAACAAGGGCAGAATGGGAAACAAGGTGCCTTTCCATCGTCAGGTGCATTCAGTAATGAAGATGCTGTCGGTAGGGTGACATTCTGCCTCACTTTCAGCTCCGCAGAGCCAGGGGGGTTCAGAGACAAGCCAGCGGGCTCTGCCTCCTCAGCACAACTTGCCCCGCTGCCTCTCTCTGGGCTCACGTCACTTTGTTCCTGCCATGACAGCCCAGGGCTCCCCTGGCACCATGAGCCAGCTGCGGCAGGCAGCTGGCAGCAAGACGGGCCCCAGCTCAGTTCCTACCTTGGCAATCGTTGTCTCTCTTGCCTATTGGTCCTGTCTCTGCTCATGGGCCTGCTGGTTTCTGGGCTGCAGCAGGCTGAACCCAGCTGGCTCTGGCATTTTCCTGGGGAGGGAAGCGTTAGTAGCGTTAGTAAACAACCCGTAGGTACCCTGAGGGGTTAAGTCACTAAGTGCAATGTGACAGCAATCCCTGGAGTGACACAAATACCAGTCCCTTGGCTTTCCTGGGCTGCTTTAGCTCTCCTGTCGCTCCCACTCACTGGGAACCTACCACAAGACGACAGGGTGGAGCAAGGAAAGGTGGCTGCTCCACTGGGCATAGAGGCACAAACTGGCACAGCATGGCACGGCTGCACACAGTCACACTGAGTTCTTCATTTGTCTCCCCTGCCAGCCAAGCCTATGGAAAGCCAGAAGCAGATGGCATGTCCATCTGGAAGCTCTCCAGAGCCAGCAAGTGAAGGAGGAGGAGGAGGAGGAGGAAGGCACTGCAAACCTGTCAGAGGCGAGGTGAACTCTGCAGGCCCATGGAAGAGGCGGTAGCCAGCTCCAGTGCAGAGTTGATTTATGTCCTAGGAACTTACCTGAGTCAGTGGGGGGAGGAAGAAGTGTCTGATCTCAAAGCAGACTTGGAAATAGGGGGGAAATTTCTTAGGGAGGGTGAATGTTTTCTGCACCCACATGGAGACTTGACTACTTTAAAGTGATGCTGGTGAAAGCTAGGCTGTGGTTACCACATCTCCAAGCCCTGTTTCCTAGCTACTCAGATTTTCTGTAAGAAGTAGTGTTGTCCACTCTCATGGTTTTGTCACAAGTCTGATTGTTTTCCTTAAAGCCCCAAGCTCCTGGAATCAAATGGCTGTGATGAGTTCATCCTTCATTGTTAAAGAAAAAGTAACTTTCTAGCCCTCCTGGTTGTGAAGAAAGCTTCAAAAGTTGACCTCAATTCACCCTGGAGGCTCAAATTGCAGGAGACAAAACACATCCCATCTAGCATTCATAGGTAACCTCAGACTTTTAATAGTCAGTCGTGACTTTTGACCATTGGGGGGTCAGCAATACTGCCATTAGACCCAAGATCTCTCCAGCCAATGGTCTGCGCTGAACAGCTGCCAACAAAAACAGCATCCTCCAGAAAGCAGCAAGGTTCACCAGCTCATTGAAAGGGAAGAGGCTCCTTTACCAAAGCCAGGCTGTTGCATTTGCCCTTTTCCACTGACAGCTGCATCTACAGCAATCTGAGGAAGTGGGATCTTCTCCCACGAAAGCTCATGCAAAAAATAAATGTTAGTCTTAAAGTGCCTCACAACTGCTTGTTGTTTTTCTACAGCAATAGCCAACTTTTAAGTGCAATGCCACTGGGACTCTGGTTCGTCAGCTGTAGTCACTTCCCAGATCAAGTTTGCTCTATGAACGGAGGGGAAAAGCCCTACTGAACTCAACCCAACCCACCTTTTTATCTGCAGCTCACCAGTCCAGCCCCTCCGCCTAGGAACTCAAAGCAGAGCTTGTCTCTTTCTCTCAGTACCAGGGTGGATCAAAACGCTGCCTCTCGTTCCAACTGCGTGACCCACTTCATGGGACTTCACTCGTGCTGTAGCACCTTTCCATCTGCTGAATGGGCAAAGGGGATAAAGAGCCCTAGAGATTTGGGGAGGACCTGTAGGCATTTGTGGCTCTGTGCCTCCAATGTCAGATGCACTGATGGTGGTGCAGAGACCGTCTCTGGATGATCCTGTACCTCAGTGATCTTGTATCAATGCACTGGATGCCAGCCAGACCCATATTCAGAGCATAGCGTATGGTAACCTCTGTCTCCAGAGTGGTCAGAGAAGCACTGTGGTCTATCAGGACCATTGCCTCCCTGGGTTGCAGCCTTTCTAGCCTTTTTTCAGATGACATTTTCAAGGCCCAGCCTGAAATAGCTTTCATAATGGGCGGATCCAATTAACTGGAGCAGCCTCCCACGGAAGGAATTGAATTCACACTCTGGTAGCCTTCAGCTCCTAAATACGCTACGGGTTGGCCAGCTGATCTGGGAGTTGTTTCAGAACAGGGCAGTTATTTGATCAAACAAAACCGGCTCCACTTCTAGGAGGGTTTGAGTCCTATGATCTTTTATTTGGAAAAAACTGTTCAACATGGGCAGTTGGGAGCCCATAGTGCAGTCCTGAGCAGAAGGGCCAGAGGCGTTCCACTTTTTAGAAGCTGGGAGTTCGGATGATGGTCACCTTGCTGAATATAAAGAGGGAGTTTCATAAGCACATGTTTTGGGTCTGCACTGCAGGAGATGAATATACACAGTCAATCAGGCTCCTGAGGACAACCTAAGGCAGTTAGCGTGATTTCCAGTTCTCCAGCCAGCTGCTAGCTACTCGTATTTCCAGAAACTCTGGAAGTCCTGGATGCTTTACACACAAGGCTGTTGTTGGAGATGGTGCAACGTGACTATCAAAGGCACTTAGAAATAGCAACAAATTGGTGGCCAGACTCATTTCCTGCCTCTAAATAACTGTTGAATTCAGGATATTTTGGGTTATCTGTGGCTAATTTGGTTCACTGTAGATGAAATTCATCCCTGTGCAAAGGCCAGCACAAGGGGTGGGGGTAAACAGGCCTCATTCTGGGTCCTCTACAAGCTACGATTGATTTCCCTTTTCATGCTCAGGCAAAGAAGAAGGAAGCTGTTCTTATTCTTGTCTGAATATGGCTGGAGTCTGTAAGAATCTCAAACCTTGCCTAATTGGGACTGGTTTCAACTCCATTGTAAAGGAGAAAAAAGTTCTTGCTTCTCAGAACTCCTTGCCAGGGCTTCATAAAACTCTTGATCCTCTGACATTTCCTCCTCTTAGAAACCAACCGAACAAGCCGCCATTAAGCCTTAGGAATGCAGGGATTGGAAGAAGAACGAGACGCTTGCTGTAAGGTCAGGGAAGATGCCTCCTTCAAAACAGCAGCTCAGCATTTCGCCCACTCCCATTCCACTTCCTTCGAGGTCCCATGAGAAGGCCCCATTTGTGAGGCCCTGCAAGTGCATGAGTCTCAGCCCAGCAAAAGTTCAGTTTTAAGTAGGGTTGTTAGCCTTGTTTTGGAGATGAGTAACTGAGGGCTTTGCCTGAGGGCTCACAAAGAATCTGCTGGAGAGTTGGGAACAGAAGCTAGCTCCTAAATGCCTTAACCACAATTTTTGTGCAGCAGGTTTGAAACCTGTAAAGCTGGTTAGGGAAATTCCCAGGAGAGAGAAGTAGAGTAGCTAATTCCCCCACTCTTAAAAGGCATCTCTGTACAGACTTAGCCACCATTATGGGGCTGTCTACTGACAGTGGAGCCAAGGGTCAGTGCTTTGCCAGCTGAATTTTTGACCTTAGTGTAACACAAATGGTTTAAAACACTGTGACGTGGCAACCTCTCCTTCTGTGTGGACCAAGTGGCAGGACTACAACTCCCATCATTTTAAAGTTAAATATCTCATGGGACACAGCACCCGTAGCAAGGTGATTGTCTCCAACACCTTTCCGCAGGGGCAGCTTTGTTTAATAAGCTGATGCAATTCCCTCTCATTGTTTCAGGGCAGCTGCATCAGGCTAGAATCTATGGCACCAAGCCAAACGTTTTAAGATTGAAACAATGCTGAAATCTCTGCACCAGCTCCCAGTGCAGGGGGTGGGGGGGGGGGAAGAGATGGTGGAAATCCAAAGCAACAATTGCAATAACCCACAGCATGAAGGATGCTTTCTTTTGTGACATCTTGAAGTAAGGAGATGAGAACAGAGCGGTGTTTTTAGCATCAGTTCTGGCTAGTGGGATTGCTTTTACAATATGCAATTGAAAACTTTTTGAATTTGATGTGAAGAGAAGGGCCCTTAGAGAAGGATAAAGAGACTGTGTTTTAGGCCATTCTAAGCAGCATCCTAATAGAACAAGTTCCAGGGGGTGAGCTGTGTTAGTCCAGTTCAACTAAACAAATGAGGCGGCCTGGGAAACTTTTAAAGATTAACAAATTTTTGTTCTAATGGAACTAGTTTGCCACACGTAGGTTATGTTAGCCCCATGCAGAATCCCAGTTAAACACCAGCTGGAGCATAAACTTCTTGTTTCAGGAGATTTTCAAACTCTAAAATACCCAAAAAGCTGGTTTACTTTGGGCCAGATGACAACTCTCACTCACCTTTAGGGGCCCTCCCACAGCTTCCTGGAGCTTATGATTGTCTGGTGAGGGGAGTGGAGGCAAACAAAGCTACTGGAGGTGAAGGGAGGTGGACTATGTGCTTAAACCCTGGTAATGGAGGAAACACAGAGAGGACTGCTCCAATCAAGCCATGTTGCAGGTGGCCTGATGTCAGATACACATCTTCACAGAGGAAACCCAGCAGGGCCTTTATCCAGAATCCCAACAGATTCCTACCACAGCACCTTTCAAGAGTGTCTCATGGCTCCGGCTGCATCCACAGCAAACAGATGATCAGTAACACGCAAGTGAAATGTGGAACCAAGACCCACCAAGGAAGTGTGATGAAGTCACAAACCTCACCTGAGCTTAGTTCCCAAGAGGCAGCCACATCACTCTGGTTCAGGAAAAAAACAAAGAGTCCTCCGGCACTTAAGACTAACAAATTTATTTATCGCACAAACTCTTGTGGGAGAAAAATCCCGCTTCGTCCGATGCTTTCTGTAAGTTCTCCTATCTTCAAAGCATTGGACAAAGTGGGATTTTCTCCCACAAAAGCTCATGCAATAAATTTGTTAGTCTGAGTGCCACAGGACCCCTTGTTTGTAAACCTGAGCTGGACGTTCATCCAGACCAGGCCTGTTTTGTTATCGTATGGGCTATGCAAGCAATTCATCCTCCTTCCTCCACACCCTCTTTAAATTGCCTCTGGAGCAAGTCAGCCTTTTAAGTGCTGCCCATGCTGCTACAGTTGGGGTGGTAAGCAGCATCAAAAAGCCTATAATTTTCATTGGCTGCATTTTGAAACCAGGGAGCAACACCCCACCCACGGATTGTAACTTTTGAAGGACTATACTGTGTTTAACCCTTTGGAGAGTGGCAATTTCATTTGCCAGATAAATTAAGGCTTAGAATGGATACCATACAGGTGTTGATAGCTTTCAAAGGGCAGAAACGCCTTGGGCTTTTCCCACCTCTGCTTGTCTAATACAGTCTGAGCTTTGAGGCTGTAAACTGGCTCAGGCTGCTACTCCTGCTTGCAAGCCTCCAATGTAACCAGCCTCAACCGCTTCAGACCCCTAATTAGGTGGACCAAACATCTTTGCCTGGAGTAGACACTTTAGCAGCAATTTGTAACCATACTTGCCCAAGCCTGTCACAGGACCACGTTATTACAGTGGAATGGCTCCGAACAGGTTCCTTGACTTAGTGGCACTCACCAGCCCTGAAAGAGGAGGTGTTTGTGAAACCACTGTCTGCACAGCCCACACGATATTAAGGAGGTCCCACATGGTTATTGACAGGTCCTTGGGTAAAGAAAGGTCAAGAAAGAAAAAGCAGAGAGATTGCACAGGGGATCGGAGACCATGTCTAACTTTTTGGCCCCAAGGATTTTTGCAATTTTAAGATGTCACCACAGCTTGGACTGTGTTCAAGGTGGATCGGCTCTCAAGCTGGACGGTATGCTGCAAGGGCCATACAATGTCTGCTCATTTCCGCAACAGTATTATTTCCCCTAGAACACGGTCTCTCTTTGCCAAGGCAAGATGACCACAGGCTATCACCATGGTTTGGAAAATTCTTCTATCTTCCTCCCAAACCACAATTCAGTTTCAAGAGTGATGTCACAGGCTGAGAAAGAGCACATGAATAATTACTGAGACAGGAAATAACTAAATTTTTCTTAGTGGTCTGAGGCACCTCCTGGAGATGAGGAGACTGGGCTGAGCTGGGCTCTGGCATCATCCTAGGCCTCTCTGAGATGAAGTCTTTCCTCCCTGCAGTAAGTTGAAGTTCCCAGTAAGTGGAATGTACTGTCGTAGTGAAAATGCCCCAGATGGTAATCTTGTCCAGGAGCAGAGATATCAGTTACAGGAAAACCTTACCCAGAGTTGTATGGAAAGCAATATCCCCCCCACCCCTCAAAAACCCCCACACTTCTGATTGTCTTTGACTTCTTCCTGCTTCAAGAATGGAATGTTTTCCAAGACTCTGGATGATGATGGTTAGTCTGCATCAGTCTCCACAGAGATTTGATATTGCTCCAGATTAACATCTTAATTTGGCTTCAGAAGCAGCCCATGTAAGCCACCCTGCAGGTCCAAGGCAAGATTCATGAGAAATGCTTGATGAACCAGAAGCTGATGAGATAAGGTCACAAGCATTTAGCGCCAGAGGTCCAGGTAGAAAAAGTCACTGACAGCATCTGCTGGATGAATGGCTTTCAGGGAACCCCAATGGGTCCCATCCCAGGTGGACATACTGCATGTTGTAATCCTCTGAAAGAACTGGCTACATGTGCACTGAAGTGACGCACATTAAACCTTGTATCTTCTCCACATCTAGTCAGCTGCTCTCAGTCTCTAGGAAATGGCTTCCTGACAGCTGCTCTGGGCTGCAAGGAGAGGACGGAGAGGCAATTGGGTTACAAAAGTTAGTCTATAAGCAGAGAGAAAAGGCCACTCCAGGAGTGTATCGGTGTTGTGTTTGGAGATTTTTCTTTCCTTCCGGTGACCTGAAAGAACTTTCATACAAGGCTTTCTTTTCTAATTATTATTTGTTGAAATTAAGGCATTTGATTCTAAAGCAGGAACTGAATTACTTATTCCGCTTTCAAAGCGTAACTGTCTCCAAATAAACAATTCAATAACTGAATTCAGAGAGCTGAGCACCAGTGCCCTTTTGGAAACATTAATGACAAACAAGGATACTTTAAAGCAGTGGTTTTCAAACTTTTTTTTTCTTGGGACCCAGTTGAAAAAAAAAACCAAAAACCAAACCACACACATTTATGCCTGTGACCACACGATCACATCTGTGAGCAATGCATTAGTCTTTTGGCAGCAGCAGGGGATACCATGACCCCATACCTGAGGGTCTCGGACCCAGTACTGGGTCCCAACCCTCAGTTTGAAAACCACTGTCCTAAAGGGACAGGCCCTCAGTTCATAGAGGCATAGAGAGAAGTAACAGATACAGCTAAGTCCCCACTACCCTGGTTCTTTGAGGCTACTGCAACAGCTCAGAATACCAGGGCAGGAGTGCACAAATTAAGTGAACTTCTGTAAACTAGAACAGTCCCAGTAGGGACCTCTCATGTTCTCTCCAAATCTGGGCAGTACAAGGTTGACAGCCATTTCCCTACCATTCACAACAACTCCATTTTTCTTGCTAAACTGTGCTCAGCCAGAATGAATCCAAAATCTAAAGTTTAACAAGTTTGAATGAGGACTTAAAAAAAAAAAAAAAAAAAGTCCCCATGAAATTGTGAATTTCCCAGTTTGTTTTTGATTTTTTCAAATTTTGGGTTTTTTTGGAAACGTTTAAATGAACTAATTTGAAAAAATTGGTACTAGACATCGTAGGCGGTAATTTCTAACATGAACATACCACGTTCCAACAAGAGGGAGGTAATGAACTCAGACAGTGTCCAGCCATGTGGCTATGACTTTAGCTTGGTCTCATCACAATTTAACAGGAGGGAGGTGGGTGAAAAATACAGGCATCCAAAAGGGCAATAAAGAGTTAACTAGTCACCAGATTAGAAATGTGTCTAATTTACAGAATTGCACATTGTCAATATGCTTTGGGTTTCTTTGATGAAGTCTGAGTGGATTCTACTGCCCCCACTCCACATTTCAGAAAAAGTATTTTTTGAGGGGTGGTGGCGGAGAAGGAGGAATCTGATTTTTTAAGGCAGAGGACCTTTCAGTACACCTCAAGATACTGAAAATTTGCCTCATTCTGCATGCAGTAGGAAAAAAAAGGAGCTTCAAAATCTTTAGGCCCAAAAGTCCAGTTGCAAATGCACACATGCAAGTCCCTTGGACTTCAATAAGAGTGGTGTGCAAGTTCATCTAAAGGATTCACAATGCAACTTGAAGACCAAGCTTAAAGAAAAACAAAGCAGACAGCAGTTTGTCCATTTGTTTATTGTCATTCAAATACTAAAAATCCCTCACAGTACAATATACAATTATTGATTTAAGGTTCTTCTTCCACTGAAATTGACTACCAGGCTTTAGTGGGAACATTTTTTAATTTTTTTGTTTTATTATCAAAGATTTAGAGTCACAATAAATATGAGTGACAAAAACATACCCTGCACTGGCATAACGTTATTTTGTTAGTTTTTTCTTTGTTAAACGATTATAATTTTTTTTTTTTTTTAAAAAAAAGCACAATGCAAGTTTTATTTTGCTAAATGCAATATACAGCGTAACTCTGCCTTAAGCAGACAAACACTACTGCGGTTCCTTGAGGTCTTTTTGCATTATATATATAATTTTAATATATATATATATATTATATATATTTTTAAAAATGCCACTTATGTCCCTTCCTTACAAAAGGAGAAAGTGACATTGAGCCAAATAGGGTTTCTGATGAGACTACTGTTTAAACATTCTCCCTTTCGCTGTGCTCCGAAACACGAGTCCCCCCATTTTCATGTGCATCACTGTACTTTGGTAAATCCTTTTTTCTTTTAATAAGCAAAATTTGGTTGCTTTATTTGAGAATCCAGAGGTAACTGAAGGGTTCCTAAAACAATGATTAAAATATCTCTAGAAAACAAAACTGCAGCTATTCAGAACTGAAGATTAACCCAAAGGAATCCTCCTCAGGATTGCAGCTGGAATGCCATTGACAGGAATCCCTAAAACACAAATGTTACCAAGGTCAAACTTAATATCAGCCGGGATGCTGTCAAAATCTTCTGCACTATAAAAATATAGGTTCAACCAGGCCACTTTCCACCTTTCTGGGCAGAAAACAGTCATCTATGCCCTGCCCAAAATCAAACTGATAATAAATTAGGTTATAAAAAAATAAAATTAAAAAACCACACAGCTCCCAAATTTCAACACTGGTTCAAATGAAAGTCAGGGGTTTATTTCACAAGTTGCTAAAATCTAAGTACAATAGTTAGTCATTTTCATTATTACTGTATTATAAAATCTTGTAGTTGCAACGTCTCAAAGAAAAGAGGTTATATGGCTTGCAAGAACCAGCGCTGCTCCAGCCCTCTCCCCAGGAGAGGGGGGGAAGCAAGCAGCATTTGAGCAAAGTCAAACCAGCTCATGCGGCAATTTGTAGCAAAGCAATGCAGGGTTGGGGAAAATGGAATATGGGGTATGTTGCAATCCTAAAGGAGATCAATTTGCATGTTAAACTGTTAAATTATACATTGTCTCTGGCTCAGAGAGGGAGCTTTAGGTATATGTTTATGCCTCACCTATGACAAGGCCTCCTATGAATGTGTCAGCAACCTTCATGTCACTGGGCAGCTCACAGGAGAAAGTAATAGCCCATCTAGTGTCAGGAATTCCAAACATGACAGTAGTAAAAATAAACTGAAGATTTTGTTCTTACAACATGCCTAAAACTCCCCTCCTCCACAATCAAACTTAACCTCTTGCGTCACAATACCATAGGTTTAAAAATAGATTCACTTTAAGTATTGTTTTTGTTATGTATATGGGGGAGGGCTGGGAGGAGAAGGGTCAGGTAGGAAGGTGAAATGGAAGTTACATGGAAAGATTTGGAGCTGACCTTTTAACAGTTTAAAGATAGTGTATAGAATTTTAACTAGCCAGGTATAGTACACAGCCACCTGAACATATGGACTAAGGAAGCCAATCTGGCCTCTACACATATCGAGCACTTGAATCTTTTCTTGCTGAATTTTTATAGCCAAAAACTTTTCAGACCCAATATATATGCAATGTGTATTATTTTTAAATTACTTGCAACATCCCAAGAACCATATATAAAAACAATGTCAAAACTGTTTTAGATCCATGCTGCACAGCATCTGCACAATGAGTTTTTGATCAATCTTTTACATCGTGTCCTAAAACAATCCTGTCCCAGCATGTTACTTAAAAAAAACAAAAACAAAAAAACCCCCCAAACCTAAGTGGAAAGAGAATACCCAAAATTATGCGGATACAGCAGAGGGGAGTAGAGCCTACAAAAAGCCATATGCGCAGGCTTTGACTTTTATTTAATCTCCTGGCCATTACATTAGTTCTCATTTTCCATTGAAATTCAAGTTTTAAATGTTGCTTTATTAATATTGGAACTTTCCAAAATAGTTTTGACATCACTTTTAACAAGCAACTTATTGCTTCTTCCCCTTCTTCCATCCCGTTACAGCACTGGCTGAAATAGCAGCCCCACCATTATAAAGGGCACACATTTTGACCTCAAAAGTTGGTCATGCGCTAGGTTTCCAGAAAAAGCTGTTTGAGGGCACAAGGCTATAAACTTGAGAAGTGAGAGTTAAGCTCAGAAACGCACTTTAGCCCTGATCATTAAATAGAAATGGACAACTGTATTAGTCAGAGCGTACGACAGGTATTTGTCAGGAACAAAAAAAAAAAAATTCAAGAAACTGAAATACTTTCATACTGTTTCATAGTGCAAAATAATATGCACTCTCTCTCTCTTCACCCGCCCCATCAAAAAAAAGAACCCCACACCTTGGAATGAAAATAAAAATTATAAAAACAACCCCCTCTCATCCCCATCTAACTCTTAATACATTCAAAACAAAATGTCAAACAAATTCTAGGGCTTTATACAGCAAAAAAATATTTTGCAAAACTAGGTCATCTATACTACTGGTATTTTCAAAAAAAAAAAAAAAGTATCTAAATATTGATATTCACACAACAGAAGAGGGGTTAAAATAAGCTTACCATAATGTGATAACTGAGCTGAAGAGGGATGCCCTATATAGTAACTGTTTTAAATTAAGTATCTAACTGAAGTTGCTAAGAAAATACCAAGTTCAAAGGAGACACTGGATAGTAAACCCCCCCCTCTATTTTTTTATATATATATTATATATATAAAAAAATTGGGAAAGAATTCATATCAGCACTAGTTCTAGTACCAATATGCAATGCAAGCAGCAAAGGACGCCTTTCTGCCGCCTACAACTAATATAAAGGGGGGGGGGGAGCGGGGGGTCAGATGGGACGGATGGGGGAACCAGACCTGAGGATTCTAAATGTATCTGTGCCATCCCAAAAATACATTAAAAACCATGCAGAAACCTGTCCTTAAAGCAGGGCTGCCTAACATACTACAAAAACTGAAATCTTGGAGTGACGTGACAGAGGGGAGTATGAAAGAACAGAATTCTAGGGATCAGGTTAGGCAGTGCTGCGCCTAGTATGCGCAACATGTGCTTGTACAGTCATCACACCTCTAAGCCAAGACTAGGAAGCATTGGTTTTCCACTGGGAACAGAGGACAGAACCTGTTGCCTGACTCCCAACTTTCACTCTTCTTCTCCCTTCTTGATTATACACAGCTTCTCGAGTGCCTAGGTTTTAGAATACAACTTCTCAAAGGAACACCCAAAACAAAAACAAATTTCACTTTTCTAAAGCGTCTCTGGGAACTTTTGCAAATGCTGATTACCCTCTGCTGGATTAGAGACTGAACAAGCTATATTTATTGTTCAGTAAATAGGCTTAGACCATCAAGTGTCCACACAGTCTATTCAACAGAATCCAATGAACGTGAGAGAGGCCTACGCTGCCTCCTGCCGGGCCTGTTTGGGCAGTGACCAGTCCACTGGAAATCATGCCCATCTGGAATTTAAGTTTGCACTTATTTATCATTAGCTCATTATTATAAATTGTAGATTGCCTTTCTGGGGTGGAGGGAAGAGGAGAAGCAAACATGAATTCAACCTGCTAATTGCATCTGCAATCACTGGGTTCATGGTCCACTTTTCTTACACAGACATGCATCCTTGATTGCCAGTGAACACTGTATGCTTGGTGACTAGCTAACTCATCATGTAAAGAAACCAAGGGCCGAGTCATTTCAGTCCTCCTTTTGTGCTGGTGACAACAATCCTCCTCCCTAAACACCTAAATACATAAAGCAAAAAATTTCTCCCCCTCCCTGACATCCTTCACCATCAGCCAATCAAAAGAATTTGATAGCCAACTGAGCTCAAGTTTGTTGCCACCCTGTCAGTGGCGTTTTCTCATAGCAGGGACAGTAGCACTCTGCGGGATGAGGAGCAGTCTTCTTGCTTCCTACGAAGCTTGGGCAAATCCAGCTAGGTTTAAAGCAGATTCCACTGTAATGTGGCATTAAAAGAGGATGGCAGAAACAGGTAAGTCCTCCTCTTGGGCATTCGACTGTATTATTTCCATGTGGCAGACTGAGGGATGGATCGTGGGGGAATCATATCCAGGAGATATTCACGTTGACGGTCTACTGCTGAAGAAGTCTTGTGCACAGCTAAACTAGGGTTGACAAAAGCTAGAGCCCCACCTGACCAAAAAAAAAAAAAAAAAGAGGAGTAAGCATCATGATACGCTTAGACCATGAGACAAGAACAGCGGAAAATATACAGCTCAGTCAGTGGCACCAAATTATCATGGGATGAACGCTCTCAAAATACCACCCCCCAGAACCGGTTGGGCTTTCAGAAGGAAATGTCTCCACAATCATCTGCACAAGTGGTAGTAAAACCTTCAGACTGCTTAATAACAAGCTTTTTACACAATCTAAGTTGTCTACATAATCCAATTTTATCTCAAACTCTAAATTAAATAGTGTAAATATGATTTCAGTGTTTGATGGCTTGGTTCTTTTTGCCCAAGACCTAGCTAGCTGCTTCATTCACCATCTTTTCCACAGGAATTCCAAATATTGCTTGAAAGAGAGACCAGAAAGTTCTTAGCAAAAAAAGAGTCAGATCCTTTCTACCCTTTAACCTAAATAGGTTAAAATGCTAGTTTATTAGTTCAATATACTGCAGCGCGCACTGAAATATCTATGTTGTAGCCCTCCCTGAAGCAAAAGACCGAATTTGTCCTGCAGACAGCAGTACAGTATTATTTGCATGCGCAGGGATGGACCTTCCTTGTCCTGCACCTTCTGTGATCATTTCTACGGTAAAGCACTGCCCTTCTCACGGGGTAGCATTTTACAGCTACTTTGGACAGGTGCAAGCAAGTATGATACAATGGAGCGACAGGGAAGTGCCAAAGAGATATGCTTAAAAATTAAGATTGTTGAACAACAAAGTGCAACTAGCAACTACAAAGAAGAGACAACGTTAAAGAAAAATCTACCTGTATTGATGGGGGTCTTCTTCCAGGTAGTAGCATTGCCCTTGCTGACAGGTCTCTCAGCATGCTTACCTGGCCTACCACCAAGTGCTGCAGTTGATGCATTCTGCAACTTGGGTGACTGACTAAATGAATGCAAGACTCCTCGGGGGGCTCCAGTGGGACCTCGAGACAGCTGACTAGGAGCCTGGTGCAAGAGAAGAATGAATTAGAAGTTCATAGGAACCCAAAACGTTCAGTGCAATAGCTGTAACAATCCTTTCCTGGATCTCACCTCTTCCTTTCCTTCTCCTACCAAACTTGGCACCTGCTGCCAATGCTGTGTGTTACCTCTAAATCAGGGGGTTTCAATCAAGTGGCCCCTAAAGCTATTTCCTGCAGCCTGCAATGACACTGTTGTTACCAATATTTGCAATATCACCGTATGAAAAGGTTTCAGTGGTGCATCCCTCGAGCTAATGTACTAGTCCTCATGCGGCCCTCGTGGTGATTTGCGTTTGAGACCCCTACTCTAAATCAACATAAGAGCCAGTTTTTCTGTACATCAACAACATAGCTTACTTCTACCTTTTAAAAGTGAACTGTGCATAAAGAAGTGAGGCCACCATACTGACTGGAAAAAGCAGAGGTGGCAAGTACTGTGCATGCTTCCTCATGAAGAAGCACCAATGGACTGCAATCCCAACCTTGGCTACTCTGGGCATGGCCTCCCTTGAACAGTGTTCCCAACTCCATGATGGTTTGTGGTGTGAACTGGGAACTAGGACCAGAAGGCCAAGTGACTCATTTTGATTTATGGTTCATGCTGCTGTTTGAACTCAAGTCTCTGGTTCAGACACTGGTTACTCCACACCCCCCCGCCCCCACCCATACTCCCCAGCATGGCGATCTTAAGCTCACAGTATCAAATTCCTTGCTCATGCCTCTAGACTAGGTTCCCAAGCATTTCCTTTAAAATATGTGATCTAAATTAGTTACATTTCCACTAACATATCTACGCTGATGTACTCGCATTAAAGCGGAATCGCCTCAGTCCTAGACAAACCCATGACTGTGGGCACAATATATTGTAAACAAGAATGTAGGACAACAACAACAGCCATACTAGGTAAGACCAACGATCCATCTAGCCCAGTATCCTATTGTCCAACTGGCCAGAGCCCGGTGCTTCAGAGGGGATGAACGGAACAGGGTAATCGTCAAGAGATCCATCAGATTGTTCAGCTCCACCTTCTGGAACTCAGAGGTTTCAGGTCACCCACAGCATGGGGCTGCATCCCTGACCATCTTGGCTAATGGCCATTGTCGGACCTGCACTCCAGGAACATAATCCAATTCTTTTTCGATCACTGAAGTGTCATACAGAGCAGTTATTCTGCTCTTCCTGCTACCTCCCCCTCCGAAATAACACAGCTGGGAATAATGAATGATCCCCATTTCATCAGTGATATTTATGCCATTGCTATCGAAAAGCATCAAGCCATAACGGAGTCAGGTCAACGATTTACTGTTTCATACAAGTTTTCACCTGAAATAGTTTTGTTGCTACTGTATTCCTTCATGAATGCTAGCATTACAAGCCTGCAAAGAAGCAGTGGCATTTCTCTGATCTGTACCATGGTATGGGATGTCATAGAATTGTAGGACTGGAAGGAACCTCATGAAGTCATCTAGTCCAACCCCCTATCAGAGGACTCAGCTGTGGTCTTAAAATAATGCTGTCCCAAATCTGAGCTCACGTTGTTTCAAATGCAAGCTGCTCAACATAACAACCAGGAGCTGTTTTTTAACATTTCAGTCAATAGTTAAGAGTTGCACTTTTCCACACATTACAGAAATGGCTCTGTGGCTTTTGTTCCTGGGCCTTCCCACTGATGTTCCAGTCAAGAACACATGCTGTTCAGGGGGGCTACTAGAAGATAGCTTCACCACACCAGTGGTAAATAAAAAGTCTACTCTCCTTCTCTAGAGTCCTGTTGCCACCCTTCCCCTTTGAGTATCCAGGATCATGACTTTCTTTACAAGAGAGCAGGATGCGACTTCAGATTCATCCTGATGTTCCAGGAAATGTTTTTGAAACGTAAACGTCCTTCCCCATGATCTCTGCAAAATTCAGTGTTTGTTCTCTGCTACCTTAGGAGCAGAACTCGCATCTGAACCTTTGAATCCCCTGGCCATAGCACATCAGATTATTAACAGGCCAGCCGAAAACTTAAAATTCAAAATACACCCCAGAGCTTATAACAAGCTTTTCCTGTATCAACTTTCACATCTGTGCAAAACAGGCACATGGGCTTTTGAAATCCATGGCAGAAGTGCTGAGAAGACAGTACACAGTGGGCATGAACAGCAGCAGAAGCCTCAACGGATTATCTAAAAATGGCTAATTTAGTGTTGAAGGATTCCTACCTGCTTGAGTGAGTGGTGCTGGCCTATAGATTCTGACTTGGTCTGTATGGGAGAAGCAGTTTGTTGCAGTATCCGCTGCTCGATCTCCTGCTCTTGCTGCAATGCTTTCACAAAGGCAGCCTTCAGTCGATTAGTGTGCTCAGCCTTAAGGGCCTTTTTCTGATTAGATGTCATACAGGTTTCACACATAATGGTTCCATTCTTCTCTTCCCTCCAGCGGCAAGTGAAGTCAGTCTTACACTGAGCACACATGTAGGGCTCATGCGAGGAGGCTGTGACTGAAACTTTACCTGTGGAATGCAAGCAGGTTAGCTCACTCATGCAGGTTCTAAAAATGGTTTAAGCCTTTGTTCTCAAGCTCCTGTCACTCAAGATGTTTGTCTGCTTTATGTCCTATTTTATCCTCACACAGCTTCATTTATGAATCTTAATAATCATTTATTTATAATATAAAGTCAATTTTGAAGGGTTTCAGAAATCTGAAGCCTTCATAAGAAACAGGGTTTAGATGGGACACATCATTATCAAATGGACATGATCAAATCACTTGTTAACCAGAAGTCGACTGATCAGGGTTGTACTTTATGTACAAGCCTCATAATACAAAGTAAATGTTCTACAGAAAGTGTTCCCCATCCCTTCACTCTTCAGGACACTTGTATTAGGAGATCTCTTCAAAACTTTGTTTTCTGCATTTCCTTTCCCAACTCCCTTGATTACCAATGCACGTCTCTACATCATAGCTTCCCAATGTCTCATTGTCCTACCCAAGTCACTGAGACCCCACAAGCCTGTGCTGAGAGCAAAAGGCTTTCTTCCACAAGGAAGATGGATTATAACATCAGTGAATGGATCAGGTAAGCGACAAGATTGTTCATCAGGCTGAAAAGCTATTTGTACTAGTCACATGCATGCGACTGGCACCACTAACCTGCTAGGAAAAGGGAACAGTAACTATAATAGGATCATAGCGCTCAAGAAAAGCTGGTTGTATCCTCGGGGTGGGTATGACTGCTCTGACTCCAAAACGGTGAGTCTCAATCTATTTACTATTGCGGGTTGAATATGCAGCTGTCTGTCTTATGTGGGCCATCCATGGAATTATAGATATTGCCTGTATTGCCCCGAGACTGTCACATGGGCCACAGCTATGTGCTGACCAATGTTCCCTCTAAGGTGATGATGCGGCTGAGCAACTTATGGATGCAGGTGAGCAAGTTATGGATGCAGCTGAGCAAATTCCCCAACCAATATGGATCCTTCCCCACTGCCTGCTAGCCCCCAAAGCATATCCATGCCTTGCTTAGCTGCATCAGCAGCTTAGATGGAACACTGCTGTCATTACCATATTGTGTCATGGAAAATAGTAATGATAATGCATGCAGCATTAAAACACCACAACGTTATGTGTTTAAGATTATTTTAAAATAAAAAAAAATTACTAAAATGTCTTATTTTACTGAAAATTGATTTTTCCCCATAAATGAACATTTTTTCATGACCCTTTCATTAATGTTCATGAGACTAAGAAAAATAAAAGTACCCTAAATTTGCAAATATAAACTCGAGAAACACCTAAAAAGTCCTACATTGTTTCTAACCAATTCAAATGTGCCTTTTTTTGTTTTACTTAATTGGTCCCTGTCAGTATTTTATCCACAGTATACTTTATTTTCTTTCATTTTATTAGGGTTTTCTTCCTGCTCCTTCTTGCCCCTCAGTGTAGCTGTTCTGTAGGGACTAACAGTCTCCCCCCCCCCCCCCAAAAAAAAAACCCACCAACAGCAGGATTCAAACGCATGACCTTCCAACTCAGAGTCTGTTGCTTTACCCACTGTACCACAGAGGCTGATGATGTTTAACTCTATCAGAGCCAGGGGACTGGTATGTTCTGCTCGCCTGTGCTTCCTGTGTACAGGAGACAGCCTGAGGCTCATGGGTTTGAGTCCTGTGTTAGGCGTTTCTTTGTTTAAAAAAAAAAAAGAAAAAAATTTCTATTCATAAGTAACATTGGGGTGGGGAATCACCTATTTTTAGAATACCTGAGGACAGCAGCCACTCAGGATATGAAGGTAAATAGGAGGAGGACATGTCCTCCTTTTGCCAGATGTCTGGCAAGCCTAGTCCTGGGGAAGCGGCTTGCTCCCTCACAGGCAGCTGGGGGGGGGGGGGGGGCTTGCCTGAGTCCCGCGCTGGGTGCTGCCTCCCTGAGCCCTCCAGCTGACTTCCAGGAGTCCCCTGGGCTCCCCTTCCCCTGGGTCCCTGGCTCCCTCCGCTCCCACACGGAGACTGCCTCTCACTGCCGCCATTCTTCTGGGTGGCAGGAATCTGTGCTGACAAGTTTAAAATCTCCCACCCTGAACATATTCAGGGGAGATTTTAAACTCCAGGGAACTGCTCCCTGCCCCCTGGAAGAACGTGTGCTCCGGCCAGAAAGAGCAGCAGCTGAAGCCCTGCGCCAGGGGCGGCAAGGCGTGCACTGAGGGGTTGGGGATGCTGCACCTGGGCGCAGCTTAGAGGGAACATTGGTGCTGACTGGGTTGCAAGTGACCCATGGGTTCAATACCAATGACAGACTCAGAGGCCAAAAGACTAAACAGTCGTCGGAAAGTGAGTCTCTATTTTGTTTTAAGAGATGTTCAGCTCCAGTTTAAGTTTATAAACAAACTAGTGAGGAAGCATGGTGGGCAGCATCTATATTTGTTCTTCAGGTGCTTTTTACTTTACTATGTGGGCACTGCTCAAAAGCCACAGAGTCAATGATGCCATGTGACACTGAATAGATGGTTGAACCAAAAATATTCCCAAGTAACAAGCAGTCGTGGATCCACGGGTCTTCAAAAGTATAACATCAGAGGTTACCAGGCTAGAAAGTTTTGTTCTCTAGCCACATCTTCATTACAGTGCTCACACCTAGAGCCCCACTGCAAACAATGGATCAGTTTTAGGTCACTTTCAATGTGAAGGTCAACCTCCTTCATAACTACCAAGCAAATGAAAGCTTTTCAGTTACACAGACTGGGCTACATTTGGAAATGCAAGTCCTCTTTGCTTCTAGAAACAGGTTGGGATAGAAACCTGCTAAGATTTCCAGGAAGTTTTCATTCCAGAACATTATTCTGAGACTGGTCCTTCTCAGAGACTCTCTTTAGGTTGGAGGGTCAAAGTTAAGAAGGGTGAGGAGCTTTCCAGAGAAAAGTCCTTACAACCTCTATCTGGCACCCAAGAGTCCAGGAAGATAGTGTGTGTCTTGAAAATCCCAGTGTTAGAGAACACAACTCTGAAAACCATGGAGAGATTACTGCAGCCAAGGTTACATTTTTGTTCTTGGTTTACCCAACCACTGAGGGAAAACCCAAAGCATTTCTTTTGAGACAGCCTTCATTAAAAGGCATTGCTACTCAAACTCTTTGGAGATAAGGAAGAGCCATCATGTCATCTTTTGCCTGAGGCTGAAGGAGTCATCTGCCACATAAATCAAGAAATAAATTTAGGACTCCTACTGCACTTTGCTTTTAAAACTACATAAAACCAACATCTATTTGAGAGAGGTATGGTTTTTTCCTTTTTTAAGATGGAGAAATTAAGGAAGAAGTTATGCAGCTTGGGGAAGTCCATATGATATCAATGGATGAACTAGGGGTACTCTATGCTCAAAACTTACAGCAACACAGCTGTGTTGATGCAGTGGCAGTTTTAAGAGTGCTTGTGCGGCTGTGTTATGTGGACAGAAGAAAGCTCTCCTACCGACATAATAAAACCACCTAAATGAGTGGCAGTAGCTGGGTCGACGAGCAGCATCCCCCTCCATTGTGCTTATTCTAGCAAGACTTATGTTGTGCAAGGGTGAGTTTTCCACACCACTGAACGACAAAAGCTGTGCTGGAGGGGAGTGCTTGTGTAGACAAGACCTATGACTAAGGTGCGCGTTCTTAATACTAACTCCACACTGCTTCTAACCCAGACAAGGGTGGTGTGAGCAGTCACATTATCAGATACTAATGCATTCTTATTAAGGAGTCTTCGTAGTAAGGCAGCACACAAGCACAATTTATTGAAAGTCAGTGCGTACACTTGAAACGACTGAAGCCCACAAGAAATAAGTCTCAGGCATCTATGGTACTAGCTTACCTTGAGTTTCTAGCAAGTTCTGCACGACTTCCTCCAAACCAACTAGGTAAATAAATTCATTGTTAGCTGCGCTTGGCAGGAAATTCATCTCTGGTGCAGGTGGCTTAGGAGGTGGGATCTCCAGTAGCGTCTTCTCCAGCTGCTTGCGTAATGCAAGTTTGGCAGCGGCTTGCCGGCTGGCTGGGGACTCGTTGGAGTTCACTATAGAAGTAACATTGGTCGTGGTAGCATTCGCCTGAGTCGATGACACGGTTGTACCTTTTATTGAAGTAGGTGAGGCCTTCAAGAAAATACAAGCATGGTGTTCTGATCACAACAAAAGCCTTGATAATTTGATCCTGTTGGCTCACTCTAATCTTTCCCTCCCTGAGGACAATCGACAAGGAGGCCAACTACTGTCATTTGTGAAAACAGTTTTTGAGATGTGGACTCTTGTCAATTTGGAAATGGGGTGAGTCACCTCTCACCCAAACATTTATTTCAGAGAGCCCACTGAACAGATACAAGGGTAGCTTTCCGTTCTAGATATTAATGGGTCGTCTAGACATCCCAGATCAGTCATCCAGTCCCTCTACCGCATACCGGTTCAGTGTTCTTCACTTTTGCTCATTCACCATTTTTTGTAATGCATTCTTAAAAGCTTGAAAAGGGCATTTACAATCCCTTCCTTTAATACTGATGTTCTTTTTATTAGACAAGTGCTGATTTTTCCCTACATATCTAATGAATCACAAGTCAACATGCTCTTCTTTCCTTCTCACATTATTTGTGTGGTGGTAACAATGAAATAATACTCTGGTAACAGAGTTAACAGTTTGCTTTTGTTGCCTTCACTGGTTCACTGACAGGAATTCACTGCCTGTTTTGGATTCTACCTAATTACTGGTTATTTTATTTGTGCAAGAAAATTCTTCTTTAGAAGAGAAGCGGGCGAGTAAGGAAATGAGAAGAATTTCTTCTCACAGACAATACAAAACAAGTAAATAAATATTTAGTGTCAAAAGTTAAATGCATATTAATTTAACTAACAAATTACTAGATTTTGATTAGGTCTGAACAAGTTCATAGGAACTTTTTTCCCTCCACTGTGCATCTACAGCATCTGCAAACTTTGAATGAAGACAGAGAATGGCTTGCAAGCAAAGAACAGAAAGGCAAGTAACAGCAATTACATCAGTTCAGAGAGAAGACTAAAAATAACAGTAATGAGATGCAATAACTGGTCAATCAGTAACAGTATTTAGTCTCAAAAGAGCAGATGTGAAGTGTTATTTTTGACAGAGAATGTCTTTTGGCTCTCACCTGTGGTATGTTGACAAGCAGGCTAGTATTGGGAACATTGGCAACGCGGATTAGACCCTGTTGTATAATTCTCTGTCCCTGAATCTGTATACTGGGGACGGATGCCCGTGGTGCCAGAAGCAGCGGAGGTGGGCCTGTGGTGGAGTGCTGTCGGATGTTGTGGATTTGCTGGGGAGAGACAGAGATGGGCTGATGCAATGGTTCCATGAAGGATGATATGGGGAGAGTGAGAGAAGGTTGAAAACAGTGGGTGGGAGGAGGAGTAGGATGAAATGATGTGTTAGAAGTGATGCAAGTCAGGGGACCAAAAAAAAAAAAAAAGCAATAATATTAAACATCATTATCAGAAGAGAAGCAACACAGAATGCAACATTGGAAAAGATGCTTAACTTGAGACCATTGTGTCTCAGCCAAAATGGTTAGATTTTTGGCTAAAATTTTCAAGTCAACAATGCCTTTCCAAAATGTGTAGCTGCTAAAATTCTGTTCAGTGTTAAGATCATTAGTGAAGCTATCCAAACTTTAGAGCGAGGAAGTTTTCTGCATATCAATCAGGACAGAAAGGAAACAAATCCATTAGCCGTTCAGCAGGCATATACCATCCCCTGGTGTTAACTCTGCTCCCCTCCCCACCATGCTCCTTTGGTGCAATCACTACTTCCTCCTCATAGGTGACAAATGGACTTAAGAACCAGACACCATCATAGAATTTTCAGTTCTCCTGTTTGCTACCTCATTCTAGCAGCCCATTTGTCAGTTTGGGGAGGAAGGCACTGGGACAGATTCAAACGCACATCAGAGGTGAAGCTGATAAGAAAAAAATTTTAAGACCCAAACAAATACACAGAAGGATTAAGTCTTCCACACTGTTTTGCTCAATTCCAGTAAGTAAGCCTAGCCCAATAGTAGTGCTCTGCATCACCACATGAAACCTGGGCTCTTAGGAACGAGACAGTGAATTTACTCAGCACCAATTGGAAGGACTTTGCATTCTACTAAGGAGAGGGTTCTATGAGAACCCCATCCAACCCTCTTGGATAAGGGTAATGGGGATCCTGACCTGGAGCCTCGGAACTGGAATGTGCTAGTGGAGAGAATTAGTGAGACCATCACGTTGGTCCTGCAGGAGATGAAAAGGACATGCCAGATGGGGATGAGGGAGACCTGTCACCACACTGACTCTTACCTGCGCTCCTCTGACAAGCGGTGGCATGACTATCTGTGTATTCTGCTGGGATCCCAGTTTTGAAGACACCTGTTGCCCCCCACGGACCAATGGAGGGGGAATAACAGTCCCTGGTAGACGTGTAGAGGTGGTCTACAAAATAGAGGAGCACTTACTTTCAAATTTATATCTTTCTACAAACAAAACATGCTCATCTATACAGACGTTTATATTTAGTGCCTCAGGGCTCTTTGACTGTTTATAGGCCTAGGATTGCTCTGCCTTGTAAATACCTCAACTTTTCTTTTTCTTTCTACTTTCTTTCCTTAATCTGTCTGATGAGTTATTCTTGCTATTGTTATTGAGGGAATGCATTCATCTGCATGGAGGCTGAGCTCAGCTTTCACACTGAATGTACAGGCACTCAAAACAGCTCAGTGAGAAAAACAGCAAGATTTAATTATACAGTCATGGAGCAGTCTAGGCAGGATAACTCCTTTTGCTACATGAAATACAGCTCTGTCCATCTTAGAGTTTATTCACTTGAGGAAGCCAAAAACTGACCACTGTTCTAAAACCAAGATTCTCACAAAAGCACCTAAGCCTCCACTTTCACTATTTATTGACAACAAGAAATAAACCTTTGTATTTGAGTGGCACAAGGGACGATCATGTGCATTCTTACTGTGCTTTTCATTCAAGAATTTCAGCAACGCTTTAACCATTAACTAAACTTTCCAATTTTATGGCTAGGTAAACTGATACAGAAAAAAGTAAAGTAACTTGTCCAAAACTTTACAGCAGGTAAGAGAACAGTAAAAGAACTCAGGTGTCCTGACTCCAAATTCCCTGCTTTCACCACTAGACTAGACACTTCCACAACTGAAAAAAATTTCCACCATCTTTTGTTTCTTGCAGATTTCCCTTGTAGTGAAAGCTCCTCTAAAAAGTACTGGTTTTAGTGAGGGCAGCTTTCTCTGCATGCAGTAGAGATAAAGATCATCAATCTTTTTGAGTTGACCATTTTATTCTAGTGTCCTGAAACTTGCTTTTGATGGTAGGATAGTTTCATGGCAAAATTAAATGGTGTCCTCTTTGGTCAAAGGCTCTTTCACTACCTCTTAAGATGCCTACCAGGAAAGGGGATTTAGAATTTGAATAAAATCAGCCACTGGAAGATAAGCTTACAAATGTCTCCCCCACCCCCATTTGGAAAGTCTCTTGTAACTGGGTCTGGGGGTCAGCACTGGTTTAAATCAAAATTCCACTTGGAACCAAACAAATGTTTTTGTGACAACAAACTGGATTGGGGACATCCAGTTTTATGACATAAAATGTGTAGAATGTTTTTGGTGTTAAAAAAATTATTCATTACTTGAAAGTTGACACTTCATTATCTGCCACTGTATAATTTTGCCAGAATGTTTACTGAGATTAGAAATGAAAGAAGTCAACATTTTACTGCTTTGCCACCCAGCAATATATGAAGCAACTTGCCTAGATTAATATAGAAGACCATCCCATTCTATTACTATACACCTTCACCTCCCTGGTATGCCCCGAACTTGGCAACATGAGGCCCTCCACACTAACCTGAAGGGATGGCTTGCCAGCAGAAACATTCTGTGTTCCCCGCACCAATGGAGGAGGGGTGGCCACAGCACTCCCAGTGGAACCTGGAGGCTGCAAAGGGTAAACCAGAAAGAAAGCACACTCATGGAGAGGGTGTGAACAGAATTATCGCAACTGAGAGTAACAAAAATTTACCTCCTTAAACTTCAGTTAGTGATTATTCTAATATATTGGTACAGTCTAATTGGCAGCATTAAACCCGTAAGTTAGTATTCAAGTATAGATAAAAGATGCATTAATTCTTCCTGGTCTAGCCCATATGTACCTTTATAAAGGCTTTAAAGTAGTTACCTAAAGTAACACTTTAGTAATTTATAGTGGGCTATTTAAAAATTTAGTAGGTCTCAGTACAGAATTTAATTCATTCCCCAATACGTGGACCAGCATAATGGGTTAAAATCATTACCCTGAAAACCAAAAATCAGCTGAGAGATGTACGATGCTTTCAACAAAGATGAATGTAATCTGAAAGTTCACCTTGTTGTGCACTTTGAAATTCACAAAAAAACTAACTGGTATTAAGAAAGGTTTCTAAAATGAGTTGTTCCACTCTAGTCAGTCAACTTGGTATCCAAAGTTCGCGTTTGTCAGTGTTCAGCCAGATTGTGTAATGCGTGTACCCAACACATCTACCTGGTTTCAGTAAACAAAAACTTGAATTTAAAAACAAAAGGACTCCAAAAGAAAATTATAAAAATCAAGAAAATAGATCATTTCTCTTTTTCCACCTCCAATGAGCTGAAATGCTTTTAACATGAAGATGTACACCCCCACCCCGTTAAAATCCATCAACTCTCAGAAATTTTAAAATAAAGTTAAACAGGAAATGACTTTCAGCTATTCCTGCCAAGGCTAGAGTTCAGAATTTTGAGCTTCCTTTTCATGGGTTTATCAGTAACATCTACAGCATAGTAAGGGAGACAGCACTTTGCCTCCAGTTCTGTATCGTTAGGACTCGTAGATGTCTAAATAACATCTGTGAACCTGAACTTGGATGCAGACTGGGAAAAATCCTTTCAAATTCACCTTTTAAAAGTATTTAAGTAATATTATTGATGAGAAATATTTAAGATTTGAATTTGTTTTTTTAAATGGCTACTTTTAATGCACTGCATTCACACAATGATTAAATTGTCAAAACCAAAACTGACTAATGGACAATTCTAATAGGAAAATTAACAAGAGCAAGAATATAATGAAGAGGACATGCTACACTTTGGAAGAGCCACGTATGCAAAAGCTAAGTTCTGGTAAACTATCGTATATAATTTTAGGAAAGGCTATATTGCAAATCTCTTGAATTACAAATCTATAGTCCATGTCTGTGGAAAAGGTACCACCTTTGACAAGGCTAATTTAATACAAAGATTCCAAAAGGTATCCTCCACCCTTAAAATGGGGAATACCGCTACACACCAGAATGAACGTCTCAAGTGCATTCTCTGTACCCAACACCCATTTTGTAGTGAGGAAAACCAGACTTTTTAAAATCGTTGTTGGATGGCCAATTTTTCTGACAAACAAGAAAATTCATTTAAAATGTTTGGAGTAAATAGGTTTTGTTGTTAAAAGAGATTCTGAAGTGTTACAGCACATTTTGATTTGAGAGTCCAACATGGCACCACAAACTTATAGTGTCAGAAACCAAGAAAACAGCTGCCTGTTAAGTGTCTGCAATGAAATCGATACCTTCTGAGTAGTGGTCTCTTTTTGTATTTGACTTTGCCGCAGCTTTTTCAATAAAACAAGTTTTGCTTCTTCTAACCGTAATTCTTCTTTTAGCTGTTTAATCATTCTCTCACGCTCTTCTGGACTGCTCTTCTGTAAGGACAATTAAGGTATCAAGGGGAGAGGAAAAAGATAGATAACACACAAGGAATGACAATCTACATTTGAATAAATCAATGGGACTAATAGATTTACCTGGAATATACAGACATAGTTAAGTGCTGAGCAAGAGCTCAAAGCAAAAGCAGGCTTCAGAATTCATTCTTGAATAAATTGGGGAAATTAAACAGCTCGTTTTGGTTTAAACAAGAAGTTTCTATTTCTGAAGGATGGCCATACATATCATTACTGACTTAGAATACTGAATGGGTAGCTAGCCGGTTTTCATATTTTGGTGCGAAAAAGCATGGGGTTTAATTGGGGGTGAGAGGGAAGAGAAGGTGAGCATAAGAAGTTGAAGCCCAAACAGACAAATTTCAGTCCTCAGCACAGCTGCAGCCCCAAGACATCAAACAGCATGAAGCTGTATGTGAAGGTGAGAACAGCTGTTGACTCTCACATCCTGTAGCGTCAATTACAACTCAGAATAATTCGGGCCTGTTTTAATAATACTTCTAAATAACAGCCTAGAATACATAAAAAATGCAGACTCACCATGAGTGCCTCTGTGTTGGTCTCTTTTAATGCTATTTTTGTTAAACCATTCATTCTAGGACTTGAGGGTTCATTGTCTGATAACACTATAATATCAGGTGAGGGGACTCGCTTCTCTCTCTTTAGATCACTGTAAATCAAAAGAGAAAGCAAGGTCATTTAGCTTCTCTCATAGCAAAGAATGTTAATCTGTCAGTAACAGCTGAAGAAAGTAACCATGAATGCCTCAAGCATGAAGAAAGTCTTAACATCCAATGCAAGACTGTAGTTCACTTCAGAGACTGGTTTCAGCTGAAAATTGTGAGCACAGAAAGGCAATCATGACGACTCTATAAATACGTCATAATACGAACAGGCACTGACCTTATATCAGCAGTTTCCAAACTATGGGTTGTGACCACAAATGGGGACTGTACAATCAATAGATGACCCCTTGGCACAAGGCATATGGCATTTTGCTCTGTACAACATGACCTCGCACCACATGAAAGAGGTCACACTAAGAAGAGGACAAAATGGGATCCTCCATGTAGCACAACCTCACAGGCATTCATGTGCAGAGGATGCCACTTTATTCTTCAAAATGTCCTCAATGCAGTCTAGAATCCTGGCAAGAAATAATTCAGTAAAATGGGGCTGTGCAAGTAAACCCAGAATGTTTGGGAATCCCTGCCTCCAATCTTCCGTGTCTTTCCTGAAACTCACAAGGACTCTGGTACCACTTTTAAACACTAACCAATTTATTTATCCCATGAGCTTTCATGGGAGAATATCCCACTTCATCAGATGCTTGATGACGGCAGTGGAGGTGGTTGTTTGTGCAATGTGGATAATGTAGGTCATAACTGGAGCATCAGCCAGACAATTCATTCAAAAGGCTGATGGCAACAACTTTCAGTTACTGATGATGAATGCTGCAGGTGAACCAATGACCAAGAAGTGAAAGGGCCTACATCCCAGGGCTATTCTGAAATGATCCCATTTTGCTGACCGCACTTCTTAGAATGACAAAAGGCCTAAAACTCTTTAGCCTACATGTGCACAGTCAATGACCAACATTTCTATCAGGTCACTTCCCTTATCCCCTCCCCCAATACAAACATTTCTAGGTTATTATTCCCCACCTAAGTCACGATTTTATTTAGCAGAATCCTACTGAAGCAGGAACAAGGGGGCATTGCACATACAACTCACTGAAGCACAGTGTGTACAAGAAAAGTATTAATATTAAAAGGTTTTACAGTACAATATTCTATTAACACCACAAGTAGGTGCGCTACTATTTACCAAGTTAAATGTCACAGCAGCTTAAAATGCCAATCAGCATGCTCAATCTATATCCAGACCTACAGAAACACTTTCTCAGGGTGCATACATGATGTTTATGCGTAGTTTCATTGCACTGTGGCAACAATGTTTGGAATTTTAAGTGACTAAAGAATCATTAGTTATTCTTGATGTGCTGTATCTTAGTGTGTCCTAGATTCAGAGACCTGAAATCACCCTTTGAACTGTATCAGCCATACACAAATGAACCCACAAAAGCCTATGTTTTAATAAATTTGTTAGTCTTTGTAAGTGCCACAAGATTCCTTATTTGTTATACAAGAACAAAAAGTTATTTAACTACACCAGCCAAAACAGACTAAGACAGATTACAGTGCAGCATCATGTAACAGCAGACTATAGTACCTCTCCTTCCGCTCCACTGTACAGCTTTCTGATTGGACAGACACTAACTCCCTGTAAAACCTTCCTGGCTTTGGGATGTCCAGCAGAGGCTATTTGCCAAGCAAATTAAGAACTTGAGCTGAAATAAGGCTTTAATAAAATGTAGTTGATCAGCTATATTAACCCACTGATGCTATGATTTGGGATTTTCAGATACCAAGTTTATCGCACTTCACAGCCAGCGTGGCAGCATCACCCAAACCAGAAATTTAATAGGCATTCTTTTACTGAGGCACAGAACGTCCATTGTTTATAGGAAAAAGTACAATGACTTTAGAAGGGCACATCTCCAGTAAATTGTGTTGCAAACCCAAAACCAACCAAAAAGTAATCACAAGAATACAATGAAAGCCTTTTCCATAAATAGCTTGTCAATGGAGTAAATTTTCTATACATTACTGCTGACCAAATTAAACCTGCCAAATTCACACTTGTGAAGCACCCCAAACAATATTAAAAATAGCTACATCAAATGAAGCAAATATATAGGCATCCAGTACAACACACCACCTGTGCAGCAAAGTAATGCACTAAACTACCTTTAATCTGCATTTAGGATGACAGTTGCCTTAATTCACAACCTGGACACAAAGCAAATCAGTGCCCTTGTTCTCTTCAAATAAAGTTTGTTTCTGCCCACCTTAAATGACAGCTTCTGGAGTTAACTGTGGTACTTGAGAAGTTACTGAAGGAATCCAAGTATTTAAAGGTTTATCTTTTAATTTGTATTGTTAGAGATGCTCCAGAGATAAGAAAACACAAATACTCTCGGAGCAGAGACAGATTAACCTCACAGTAGCAGTTCCTTTATTGTAGCTATATTCATGTACTACTGATAAGCCATGTACTAATGTAAACTGCACACCCTCAGCAAAAGACATACTAGTTCAAACAGTTTTCTGAAAACTAAAACCTGGTGCTACACAGAAACAAGAGTCTTTGGTATTAACTGTAGCCCTGTGTTCGATATGGCATTTAATGCAGTTGCCACTTTGGAAGAAAAGGAGCAGGAAAGTGAATTTCAGTTTCCTCTAGGGGGCACAGCGAGCCAGTGAACCAATCTTTCAACTCTGAAGCCGTTTAAAAATAACCATTGGGGGCACAGGTGAAAGTTTTAAAGCCTGGGCTTTTCCCTGACTAAAGTACACCAAATGGCTGCTTTGACTAAAACAAGACAAGGAGACAAAAAGAGTTCTTGCCATCAAGAGACAATTTAAAAGGTCTCAGTACAGACTTAGAAGACTAAAGTAACATCACTTGACTTTTTTATGCACCCTGCTAAGAAGCTGTTGGGGGTGGGGGGGTGGAGAATCACCCAAAAGGCAATTTTAAATAACACTTTAATTAAAGCACTAATATTACTACTTAGGTAATGTGACCTTATGTTGAAAAACTCTGCAACTCCTCCACATCATGCAGATAAAAACATGATGGTTGTAATCTAATCCAAAATATTTTAAAAAGATAGACTAGATCGTTTCATAAATTATGCTTCTGTGGTGGCTAAAGCTATAAAAATAGCTACCTTCTACAAGTACACTACCACAAAGCACCTTGCACTTGGATTTATTATCGCTATGAACAGAGCTGGAGAACTGAAGTTCTCTACTGTCCACCAGAAAAGTCGAACAATTCGACACTGTACAGCCTTGCAAATTAAACCACTTTGTAAAATAGTGAAGTAAATCAGGTTGCCAACTCTTGCTACCAGTTTCTGTAGTGGTGAAAGAAGCAGTTTACATAAATTTCAGTAGCAGCATGGTGGGCCACTAGAGTTTTCTGTGAAAGCATGTCAAATCAGTTTTTGCATACTCCAAGAAGCCCAAAACATGTGATTTGGGAAAAGTAAACCCCCTTTGAACAGGGTACAACCTTCTATGACACAACTCTGGTACGAAAAGTTTATCCCTACGCAGAAGGTCTTATCCTCACTAACTTCCTCACAAGAGATGAAATACAGCTCAAATTTGGGTATGAAACAATGGTAGTTTGGAAGAACTCTATTGGCAGACTTGGGTCTACCAAGTTTCAGAAACGATTAGGCATATTTAAACTTGTCAATTTCCAAAGGATAGCCGTGTTAGTCTAGTCCAGCAAAAAAACCAAGGAGTCGTGTGGCACTTTAGGACTGTCACCTTTAAAAACAGAGGAGACTTAAACCTCATTTGTCAAAAGGAAGTTGACTGCAAGACAACATTGCTAATCAGGGAGCAGTACACTGACAGAGAGCCTGTAAGGTCCTGTTTTAACTGTTCAATTCTCAGAGCATCCAGGCACAGGAATAATCAATACGTGTGCAGCAGGGGTGATGTCACCCCATCAATTATCTCAGCATCAGGGAGCTAACTTCCTGTATGCTAATCAGGCCACCAAACAGTCATGTGAGAAAGGCATTTCCCTCACTGGACATGTGACCCTTTAACTGTTCCTGCCACCGTGAAAACCATAGCAACAGCCAGTTCTAACCGGCTGGTGACACATAGCCTTCATTTTATGAAGCGAGGTCGGGTTCAGGTGCTGTAAGAAAATGGAGCAGACTTTAAGCTTTAGGGGCTGCCCTTGTACTACACAAACTTCCTGGATCAGCTGCCCACTTGAGACTATTTATGAAAAGCATCATGCACTGCACCACAGAAAACATCCAACAATACCATACTGAGATACACTCAACTACTCTCCTACTTCTTAAAGTTTGAGAACTTTTATAGTGACTGGTCTGCTTCAAAACTCTGAACACATGCACCTTTAGTCAGTCCCTGAGACTTTTAAAAGACACAGGGTAATACAAAATTGCGAGACAACAGGGGCAGGTGCATTTGGTGGTGGTACTGAGACCGGCTAATAGCAAATGCTGGTTAGGAAAGAGTGAAAATTCTACTGAACACATTTTGCTCTGGAAGTTTGTGTTCATCAAGATTTGGATATTAAAAGTAGCTTTGAAAAAAATCAAAATCATTTGATGAGAAGATTCAGGTGCTATGATAAGCAAGCACCAAAAGTTCCATGCTATAGGACGTTCCTTCAAACTTTATAGTTAAGGCCAGCAGAAAAGTTAAACACTTAGGAATCCTTCTATACTACCAAAATATGCAGTGTTTATTTATGGGTGAGCGATTTAATTAGGATTGTATGAGCTCTTGCAGATGGCCTCTAGCCACCCTTCCCTAGTTTTCTGCAATAAGTTTTGCTCACAGAACCAAAATAAGCTCATATTTCATATCATGGTCGACTTATCTATTCAAAAATGACCAATTAATCGGTGGACCAGAATGCAAAAGACTGAACTGTATGAATCCAGACTAGATCTTCACAGTATAGTCTTCCTCTTAAAGAGAAGTTTGCTACACTGAGACAGGTGAAAAAAAATAAAACCTGCCATGTTTCTCAAAGCAAGAACGACCATGTAAGTATCAACAGTCTGCTAGCTACAATAGTAAACTTCAAAACAATGAATATTAAACTCCTGAAGCCAGCCACCCAGATCCTGTAGGTGAAAATTCTATAATGCCTCCCAGGAGGTTAGTTATAAAGCCTCTTTAGAGCAACTTCTGCGTCCCTATCCATTTAGTCTCCAACTCGTAAGTCATGCTAGGGAGAAAGGATCTATTTCGATCTGCCTTGAAATGAATGCACAGCTACCTGAGGGGTTACAGCAGTGAAAACATGCTCTTGGGCATCTACAAAGTTTGTTAAAACATTCTTTTTTGCCTTGTCTGTCTTGTGTGGACCACTTTACATCCAACAGCTTCTAAAATGCCTGTGGGAAAAGATTTTCCGCAACATTTCTGAGCTGTTGAAAAGAACCTTACTTGAAAGCTCAGTTTTAAAAAGCAGTTTGGACATTTTCAAAATGTAGCTGCCATTATGAGAACATGCATTTAAATATGACTGCTTTAAGAATTTTACCCTTCATGTTTGTCCGCTGACAGAAATGTCTGACAGTTGTCATAGTACACCATGCCTGAGAAAAGAATTGTACTCGGAACACCCCAGTGAGGTAGGGAAGTACTATTTCTGTTTTACAGATCTGGAGGATGGGGCAATGGGACAGATGAACACTGATTTATCAAAGTTCACATGAAGTCTGAGCCAGAGCTGGAAACAGAACGCGGACTGCCCAAGTCACAGCCCAGCATCTAAGGCTGGCGGCCACCCTCTCTCTGACTTAAATCCATCCATTTGAACATTTGAGAGAATTAGGTATATTTGCTTTACCAGAAAGTTAGATCAGTCCAAAATATCCTATAATTTCTTCGCTCCTGCAGCAGAAATTCGGCTAACAACTGCTCTTTAGATAAAAGGCATAACTGGGCTAACCTGCATTTGCTGACTTCAGGAAAGGACTAAAGGGTCATTCAATTCAATACACCCAAGTCAAAAAGTCTATCCTTGGAGTATTGCCCCCACTTAAATCGAGACAAAGGCAGATTAATTATACTTTTGTCTTGAAAAGGACATCAGATGCCCAAAGTACCTTAAGGTAGAAAACTGTTTTAATCAGCCCATCTTCCTTCTAAGAGGTCTATGGTCAAGAAAAGACTTAACAACTGTATGGCAAGGTTGGGAACCCCACGTCTATGTCACAGTAAGCAAAATAAACCAGTTGTGCTTGGGCCCATTAGGGAGGAACATGAAAGTCGCAAGTTGCAGAATGGGACTCAATACGTGCTTTATAACAACTTGCTTCTAACTTGCACAAACACAAAACTCAGAAGGTCAAATGTCTTCCATCAGTTGGCTATGTGACCTGCCTTAAAAATTCTGATCTAAACCCCTTTTCCCCTCAAAAAACAAAATGATGCCTTACATCACATGGCATAAAGTTCCAAAATCTACAGTAGCAAAGAGAGGGCACTTTTAGCCCTCCAAATGGCCGGTTTTATAGGACAAGAAAAGTAACTGTTTGGCCATTTTGTTTCTTTTACAGTTAAAAAAAACACCCCCCCCCGAAACCCCAAAAACAGAAATACCACTTCAGCTAGGAGGCTAATCTGTAAAACAGCAATCAAGGTTTTTATGGATCCTCTGTCTTCACCCTGGAAGACCTCTCTCACCACGTCCCCACTGCAATGCAAATACTAATTTTTGTAAAACTGGATGGCAACGTGGATCATGACATGCTGCTAAATACAGAACTCATGATTTGTGACCACAGGACATCTTCCATGTAAAACAGATTTGCAACTTTCTATTAAGGTAATACCTTTATTTCTGCTTGGGACTGGGTGAACTGAGCTGACAATGAAATACATTCCTTGAATGTCCCCAGGTCAAATTCAGTCCTGTGTAAGTAGGCACAGCTTTCTTAAGACAGGGGAGTGGCTCTCACATAAGATCTGGATCTAATCCATTACATTTTAAGACTAGAAGAGTTACAGCCCAGTTCTCACTTGCTTTCGTCTTGTTAAGATCAATAATGAAATGCCCCCCATGAGTGACATAACCCAATTATAGAGGGCTTAAATGCCAAAAGCAGATACTGTTTGGGTTTTTTTCTCCTTCTTCTTTCTCCTATGCAGATCCCAGATTTTAAAATAGGAGCTAAATAGCAATCCAGAATGAACTGATCACTTATCCAGACTGGGTCTACATTGTTTTAGCAACTGGTTGATACATGTTGTGCCACGATGGCATGACACAGAAAGGAGAGTTGAAACGGCTTAACAGACTTTAAGCACAAAAGATTTGTGGAACATCTAATTTTTCTCATCCTCTGAGCTACAATCCCAATAGATCTTCTCCTACTAAGCAAGGGAGATAGAGTAACTGTCACTCAGGAATAATGCCAACTGCTTTCTTTTCATTCCATCCAACAACTTCTACCCCCAAGTGCTGGGGACGGGGAGAGTGCAAGGATGAAGGTGGAAGAAGATTTAAAAAAAAAAAAAAAAGACTTGAGTTTCTGACAGGTAATGTCTAAACAAATACCAAAAAAATCCAAGTGTCTGGATGTACTGGTAGAATACTGAAACAAACACACTCTTTTCCCATCCCTACACACCCAAAGATATTTAATGAAAGTGGGCTTGCATTATAAGGCAGACAAGTTCACAAAAAGCAAGAAACCCGTAAATCAGGTTTTCCATAGCATCCTGCAACTTGACTGTTTTGTATCTAAACTCACAGCACATCATCTGTCTGCAAGACCTACAGCATGCACCTATTCCTCTACCAGAGGATGTAAGCTGGAAACATGGAAGCCCTTTTATGTTGAGCCAGGAGCCATATATTAAAACTTCTGTTACACGCAGCACCAGCTAAACCAGTTACTGACACAGTTTGACTAGTTACAGCGCACTTTGTCATAACATGCTTAAGAACATGTTCTAGACACCGTTCTAGCACACTCTGACCCATACAAGGGGCCGACTGAACAGCTATGGAAGCCAGTTTAGCAGGAATTATGTTTCGATAGTGTTTCCTAACATTGCATCAAGCCAGAAATAGCTTAACTGGACTGGTGATTTTGTTTTATTTTTGCTTGACGGATTTTTGCTTTATTTTGCTTGTCATTGGACGTGCCTCATTTTAAGGTTTCTTTTCTGAACCATAACTAAAGGAGTCCTGTGGCACTTATTCAGTCTTTCAGGGCTACAGGACTCCTTGTTTTTTTACTGAACTAGACTAACACAGCTGCCCCTTTGGAATACAACTGTTGGAGTACCCTGTGTTGAAAAGCTTGCAGATAGCATATGCCAGGGCGGTCCAACCAGGAGATAGCTGGCAAAAGTACAGCATGCATTAAGACAAACCCCCCACACCCTTTTTTTTTTTAAAGGACTAAGTCTGATAGTCTGAGAAGAGTTTAGTTTAAATTCTGCATAGTGTGCCTAGAGCAAGGCTAATTACAGTTGTAAATATGTCACTCAAATGGTTCTTCAAAAGGTTTTGCGTATAGTTTTGTATCCCTTTTATCTCATCTCCCTCTACCACCTTCCCTCCTCTTCCTACTGTCACCCTGGGCTCTTTAATTCCAATATTCACCACACTCTTATTACTCTCCCCCATGCTCTATTAACACGGCCAAAGAACTCTACTTCCCTAGTGACACAGCTATGTGCAGACTCTTCAAGGATCACGATTTCTGTGCATTTAATTTGGTTTCCAGTCTATTGTGCATAATGCAGAAGAACACTATAGTAAAGCAAGTTCAAGCCTATACCCTGTCGCACAAAGATCAGGATAACTTCCAGGGAAAAAGGAACTCCAGGCTTCTCTGTATTGCGAGCTAAGTAAGTGTAAGAAGCGTTACATTAAGCATGTAGACATTGTTCAGGATTTCCACACATTTGGGGGGTTTGACTTGACCTGAATTCGGTTACCCTCCATTTTCCCACTTTAGGGCAGGCCTATAGTGCCTGTGGTTTTTGGCAGCAGTTGAAGGGAGATGCACAAATTACTTTAAATAACTGTTGTTTCTCCCTTCGACTTAATCAACATAACGGGTCTTCACAGATCCCTCAGTCCATCCGGAAAGTCAATCTGACTGCTCACCCCTCCTGTGGTTAGGGGTGTTTGACAATGATAAAACTATTTACCTTTCTCAAACAGCATGGAAAGTGGTACAAGGCACAGACTACGAATTGAGTCTGACATTTCCAACAGAGTTCACACCACAACCATTAGGCTAACCTCAGCGCAATTCTGACACCCCTGAGTTTTTAATTATTTTGTGTTTCACTGTGTAATGAAAGAATGATGTTCCACTTCCCATGCAACTTCCCCAGAACTATCCACTGCAGTTCAGACTACTGCAACTTTCTCCAACACTACCTCTTCCCTCCAAATATTTAAGTAAACTGAAAAATAAGAAGAGCTGGATACAGATAAATATGGATCATGATGGACGGGCTGGCTGGCAGACAGCCTTAACTGTTGGGAAGCCTTCAGAATCCCCACCCTCATTTTTCCTGGTAATTTTCATTTAGACAAAACAAGCAGTGGCTAAAGACAGCCAGTCTGCACATAATTTTAAGAAAACAGGATCTTAAAAAGCAGAGGGTGTGTCAGATGGGCAATGTAAAATAAATAAGTTCGCTGCTAGGGGTATCAATTACTTTAGTCTCCACTATGTCAAATGCAAAGTTGTACAGCTCTTCCACACTTTTTGATTGAAGGGAAACACTGTATGAGAAAAAAAAAACAAAAACAAAACACTATGACCCATATTTCTGTGTATTTCTTCTTGCATATTGCCTGCTCTAAAGGACACTGGAGTCATTTTGCATTTATTCACTGATTCCAAAAGGTCTCAGTCAGAACCTTAGTTACATCCTGCAGTTAGGATGCTTTATGTCAGTGGATCCCAACCTATGGCCCAGCGCCTGGAAGTGGTTCACCACTCCCCTCCTGCTATTTGAAGAAGGGAACTGCTGCTCTAGGACTCAAGTGGAGCACGTTGCTGAGGTGCTCCTTACTGTAGTGAAGGGACTGGAGATCAGCCTTCCTCTCCCCCCCTCCAACAGACTCTAGCAGAAAGCACAGCAAAGCACTCTGCCTCAGGTCTCCTAGGCCCTGGGGTCCCTGCTGGAGCCGCAGGCTGAGCAACACTGATCTCTCACCTCCCTGGCTGCAGAAGGGAGCTACTGCCTAAGGACCAGGTGGAGCACATCAGGCTACAGGACATGTGCAGTTGGGTGGACAGATCCTTGCTGAAATCCTTCCTTCTGCTGAGGGGGATGGGGAGAATGGAGAGAGGGCAGCCTGCAGCAGAGACTGGTGGTCTTTGAGGGCTGTAAAAATGGCATCTGTGGCTCTCAAGCCAAAAAGGTTTGGAGCCACTCCTTTACATGATACTTTATTACCAGAGCAATGGTAAACAAGGGAAATATGGGTGCAGGTGCTCCACCGATTTAAAAAAGAGAACCAAAAACTATTCTACCACCCTAAAGTGTTTCCACAACTAGATAAACTAAAGACGTTCATACTACGACAATGTTAGGGCCATGAAGCAAAAAAAGTGGGGCTATCAACACAATTGTGCGAACATGTAAGCCTTGGGTGTCCAACAATTCTCAGTGGAAGTCATGCCAAAATTATGTTAATACCATCTACTACCGCTTTCTTTATCAGAGACTCCAGGGAGAGCCCATGACAACTGTGCCCCAAGCCTAGAAAAGCCTCTACATGAAGTGCTACTAGACACAGACTCTGGATATTCCTGACTGGCTAGCCAGTCTTCTGCATTTCTCTCTCATTATCAATCCTCTACTGTTTATCCCAGAGACAAAAAATGGGACACAAGAAGAAAAACTTTTTAGTGGGGAGACAAAGCAAGAAGATTAAAAAGTAAGCTCAAAGGCAACAGGGGAGCAAGTTATATTATGGAAGCACTGCTCCTAGTTAAGGGGAGCTGAGTTATGAATGTTAAAATAAAATATCATCCCTATTTTGGCTGTTTTGTTTGTGTTTTCTCATCACCCTTTTTTGCATGTAGTGTTTACATTAAGTTATTTGGGGGCAAAGAATGCATCTTTCCATAAGAGACATCAAGTTTTGGGAGTATTTGTAATTTTAAACACCCCCCCCCCCAAAAAAAAAAAAAAAAGAGAGAAACCCCCTTCCTCTGGATGTTCTACAGCCAAATGAAACCTAACAGCTCACAGGATTATAGACAAGGGTTCTGATAGTTACTTTTAGATTTAGCTACTCTTTTTGGTGATATTTACTTCAGCTAATATACATCATTTGGTCTGTATTTGTTGCTAAAATGTGTGGAGAGCTACAACATGTATGATTTTATTAAAATCCACTGGCACCATGAACACACTACAAAATTTTGACCAAACTTGTCTCCTGTCAATTTAATTCCTCCTCCCCCGAAACCTAGGTGGTTATTTAAAAACTAAGATGTTGGAGTAATGTTTGATGGAATATGTTCTGGAACACTTTAAGGGGACTATGAAAAGGTGGCTGTATGAGTTTAACACTATTCGTTAAAACTTAAGCGCTAAGATATCAAATGCATCATTAATCATCAACTAACCTACTATATTGCCTTTACTTCTAAAGTACATATATACAATTTCAAAACTCCTCTGCCATTCTAAGTACATACTGTCAACTACAAGGGTGGTGCTCCGCATATGAAGTGTAACCGACACACAGGACGTCCCATTCTCAAGCTGTACAATAAATCTAGTAATCCAAGAGTACATTACAATGAAGTTTAGTTTGAGCACGTCTCAGAGTTCCTTGGTTTTCACTGATCACTTGCAGAACGGTGCGGTGTTTCCATAAGGAAGTAAGTGTGCAGCATATGACTAAATCCTTCACTGACTAGCACAGCAATGGTGAGCAGACATCTTCTAACAGATGTGGACAAACTTTTTGGCCAGAAGACCACACCTGTGTGCAGAAAGGGGTGGGACCATCGCACAATGCTGCACGGAGCTGGGAGTGACTCCAGTCAGGGTGTCATTGGGGTCATGTAGTGGGAGAGGGATGGAAATTTGGGAGAAGAGATGGGGAACTCCTCTTGCACTACAAGAGAGGGCTTAGCCCTTTGGCTTTTGGTTGACTTCCACACTCTTTTCAGAAAGGGATCTCAACCTTTTTTGTAAGATACACACCCCTTGCATAAGAGCTCCTCATAAGTTTACAAATTCATATCGTCCTTATATCCAGGAATAACACAGAGTTAAAGATTTAGAAGAGCTCATGGACAAACTAAGGGTTTGGTTTTTAAAAATTTGGTAAGTCCAGATGGGTCTCTTAAAATTAAAAATAAAATGGAGGCATCCTAAATTATTAGCAACTTTTAAAATCAACTTTTTCCCCACTATAATTCTGAAGACACAACAGTAGGTGCACAAGGGGCAAGATGCAACTAGACAACATCCTTAAAAGAGAGTCAGACAAAACTATATCAGCCCCACGATTATGAACACAAATAGCCTTTACCACATAGATGTAATCTCTAGAACCAGCTACCCTGAGAGAGTGCCCGCGTGTATGACTTGCATCTGCTCCTTCATGCAAGATCCTATTTTGCCTTTCAGTAATCATCTCCTCCAGTTGCTGCCACAGTGGCAACACTTGTGGGTAGAACAAACAACGGCTACTTCTTTAGAGCTACATCACCATGGTTGACTTTAAGAGAAAAGAAACAGCCTCAGAAATAGATTGGTGTGTGTTTATATAATTATCTGTTAGCCATCTCATAGATTCCTCCATGTGGTCATTTATAGAGCTATTGAATAGGTCATTTCTCCACATTTTGTTGTGCAGGGAATTCAGATACTGAAGCATGACACCACCATTTAGGGATCCACTCACCTTTTTGAGGTACTCATGTCCACAGGTTCATCACCTGCCTGCACTTCCACTTTAATGGTTGCTTTTACCTCTCCTCCTTTTAATAATCCTTGGACTTTTCCAGTTCCAGGATCAGTCTTTATTTTAATATCACCATCAGTCTTTACATCTGTTCCCAGCAGTCCTTTCTCCATTTTGATTTTTTTACTGTCCACATCGTTTTGGGTTATTTCTCGTTCTAGTGCTCGCTTCTGACTTCGCGTCCTGCATGCTTCCTCTGTCATTGTGAAGCTCTAGGAAAAAAGTTGGAGAGAAATCAGTACAGTGCATTTTGAGAAAAGTCAGTCACCTGTTAATTTCAAAGAACAGTCTGGCTGTTGCAAAAGAAGAAACGCTGAAAGAGAGCAACTGAAGTGTTGCAGTGGGCTTACTCACCCTACTCTAAGAGGAAATCTCAATCTGAAGTTACTACAGAGCTACTGAACATTACTGTACTGCACCATTTTTGTTTAAAGCACCTATAGTTGTAAGAGGTAAACCATAAAAAAAAAAAACAAAAAACCTTGCAACAGAATGCAGGAGACTGTATAGAGCATGCAACAGAAACAGAAGTTAGGATGGTTATCAAAAATGGGGAAGAACTTCTCTGTATTTGCCTTGTGTGCATATGAGAGAGTTTTATAAAAATCAAGGATTAGATGGGGGAAGGGGTATATTTCTACCATGAATTTCTTAGCACCTGTATCTGATTGCAAATTTCAGGGCTCTGATGTTACAGAGAAAAAGGACTGCCACACCCTGAGTGAATAGAGTCTCTTCCATATTTCCTCATAGTTTGCCACTCGAGATGAAGGAATTGCCATTGGAATATTCAAGTGGATACTTTCTTGCCTCTTAATGAATGAGCCAGGCTTTTCCACTCGCTGCACAGGAAGTGCTCAGCCCCTGTGGGATCACAGTTAACCTGTTGTATGCCAAAGTCACAGAAACTTTTGCTTTTGCTGAGCTTTGGCATTGCAGTCTGCCACTTTCCTGTACCTGCAGACACATCTGATAAAAAAGCTGAGTCAGTTTTTGATCCCATGACATCACAGGGCTCCACATGACCCTTCCCAGGATTCAGTCTGAGAGACAAAGCACTTTCTAGAAAACCAGTCTGAACCGGTTCCAGACAACAAGCTGAAGTGTTGTTAACCCTCACAGAGACAGGACAGCAGCAGGCTGTCGGCAGGGCTGCTGCTGGCCTGGCATTCCAAAACACAAGCCTGGGAGAGCATCCCTGCTCTTAAAGGGCCAGCGGCTTCAAAGCCTCACCCAGCACAGCAGCGCATCTCCTGGGCTCCTTCAGAAAAGGCACAGCATTCACTTTTCAAAAAGTGTCTTAAAAATCCTAGTTCTCAGAAGAAGCTGAGTTCCTTGCAGATGACACGCTGCACCAGGCCAGTCATTAAAAGTCACCTGGTGAACTTAAGCGTCAATGTTTTTCCTCTAGTGCCTGGAAGTGAGGGGCAATGGACTAGTTGTACCCTGTAATTAATTTCCTGTTCTAGTTTACACCTTCTCTTACCATCAAGTCACAGCATACCAGACTGTCATTTCAAAACAGCTCGAGACAGGTCTCTGCAAAAGTAGACTCAGGACAAGTTTTTGGTTCTTTGGGTTTGCTTTTTCTTTCACACACCCACCCACCCACCTCCACCTTTTGCAATCTTATCCAGAAAACTCCTTTATAGTAATTGACATCAGCTGGTTTACAATGAGACCACATTTTAACTAAAATCTTAAAACAACGTGCTTTTAAGAAAGGACACGGGTTGGGTTACAGTTTGTGTTCATCAAAGTGGGAGACCAACAACACAGTTCAGGCAGAAAGCCAGGTGCTGCTGAGATTTCATACCTCATTTAGCCAATACACAGAAACCCCTGCTATTCCACTTCTGGACTCTTCCCCATACCATTTTCCAAAGCAGCATAGTCCTTGACTGTGGAATCTTACTGGTCTACTCTAAAAAGCACATGAACAATCTCACAAGAATGCCACAAAAAAAATGGCCATACCCAGAACCATGCAAGGATACATACGTGTGGATCCACATACAATCCCCAGGAAAAAAACTTTCACTCCACCAACAATCTGCCCTCCCCTTTTCACATTTACCTGCATCTGCATATCAACTGTTTTGGAGCCAGCAGCCCTCAACTGTTGAGCCCCTGCCCAAATAGCTGTGAGCCCAACTGCCTAACAGCTGATCAACTGTTGAGCCAGGCAAAGAGGGTAAATCAGAAGGGAATAGAGAGGTTTCACAGCTCTGAATAACAAATCACGACCTGACCCCCCCCACACCTCTGAGAAATTAAGAGAAAATCTCTAGCAAATCCATTTATTACATACGTTCCAATAAAATGCTGAGTCAAAGCATCTCCTAGTTAAGAGCACAGGACAAGGAATCAGGTCTCTTGGGTTCTATACACAGCTCTTACAGGAACACACTGGATTAGCCTGGGGAAGGATCCTCTCACTGCATCCATATCCTTGTGTGTTATGAGTATTAGAGACAAGATGAGTGAGATAATCATTTATTGGATCAACATCTGTTGGTGAAAAACTTCTGCACTTACACAGAGTGTGTGTAAGCTTGAAAGCTCGTCTCTTTCACCAGTGAACATTGATCCAATAAAAGATATTACCTCACCTACCTCATCTAAGACACCAAGACGAACAACTCAGGAGCATGCCATTTATCCACTCAGAAGGCATCTTGATGCTTAACGTCAGGTACTGAAAAGTATAAAATTGTCATCATGAGGAAGTGAGAGATGAAGCCAGCCAATGGAAACAGCTTTCTTTTGCATAGCTCAGGACTTCTTAAAAAGATATGAAATACACCCCCCTCACCCCCATGTGGATTGGGCTTTCCCGGGCATTGCGGGGGGGGGGGGGGGGAGAAGAAGCCTAAACCTTTAACTCCTGAAGAATTTAAGTTTTCTTACATTAAATAAAAACACTCTTCTGAAAATTAACTGGATCTCTTGTCCATAGCCCTTCCAGCCACAACCAACCAGTGGAGGAACCTGGACACAAAAAGCATGGTTTTCATAGGTACTGAACACCTGTAGCTAAAAAGGCAGGCCCTACATAATACTAAAGTATACACTAAAAAATGTTCTCTACTTCAATTTTTTCCATCTTCTCCAGTTTCATGATATTGGTTGGTAATACTAAGTGTTTGCAATAGCCTTTGGGATTCCACAATGGTTTTAGTGTCCCACAAGTTCCAAAGGAACAGCCATGTCAGTCTAGTTCAGTAAAATAAACAAAGTCCTGCGGCACTTAAAGACTAACTTTTATTTATCGCATGAGCTTTTGTGGGAGACAATCCCACTTTGTCAGACGCTTTGAAGAATCTTTATTCTGCAAATACCATAAGCAACAAAAGGAAATCCAAATCTCCCACAGCTGCACTTTGCAAAAACTCCATCCTCCACCCTATTCATTTCAGAACAGATTCACAATCCGTTAAAAGCTTTTAGTTTAGGTTTAGTTATTACAGAGACCACTTTATGTTTTCTAACCTCTCAGGGCAGAGACACTCCACAAGAATGATAACCTAGAGAGATTACACATATCAAGCAGTGGGAACAGCGTGACCATGCAGGCTTTCCATCATGGACCTTCCCCATGTAACATCTCACTAAGAAGTCAGACAGAACTCAAACCTGACAGTTTTCACATCAGAATGGGAGATTTACCTTTTCAAGACCTTCTGAGTACTTTGTTCTGCATGATCTGTATTTTAGACATTCAAACAAGCTCAAATTCCTTCTGTACTTATTGAATATACAGCTTCAGGTTTTTCTCTTGAAAAAAAGGGACTATTATATGTAGATTCTCTCACACCCAGGACTACACCAGGAAAGTACTGCTACAATAATGCCTGGAACTCTTAAGAGACTTTGGCCAACTTGAGAAGAGGTTGTAAAGACAATATTCACTTCTTTCTATAGCACTGTCTTGTGTTCGCAAATGATCACATCTTCTCCATGTACTGGAAACAACCTATTCTACTTTAATTTTACAACTGCTCCCCCTGTCAGGCACTGAAAGAGTACCATGAGCAACTCTTTTATACGAGCTATGGAAACGCATCTGGTTCAAGAATTTAATTGATCTTGGAAAATATTTCACCATGGTAGTGATTTCCTTGTTGATACTGAGTGGACCAGAACCTCAGCCCAGTTTTCTTTAATGATCTGCAATGTTTTACCAGAACAGGGTGGTTTTGGAAGTCCATAGGCCCATAGTAATATTCTGTCATATCACAATTTTTAATAGAACAGGTGAAGAAGCCCCTCCAGTTGGTTACACTGCATTACTAGAGACTTTGGGGATAACTGGCACCAAGATTTTACAGGTAAGAACAATGAGGTACACACAACTGCTTTAAAAATATTGAGTTTGAAATTATTTTTCACAAATTAGATGCACGTAAAAATGTTTTACTTCAAACCTAATGCTCTTCACTATTTACTTAGTGCATGGTTTTTGAAGCTTCCCTCACTTTAAATAATCAATCTGGATTGTTCCCTTAAAGATCGGCACCACAAAATACTGGAAAAAAATTGATTAATTATTTCTGACTTGTCTTTTCATTTTAAAAATTTCTTTTGTTATTTCTTCAATCTGTGGCTTACATGTTGAAAAATTCCATAGAGTTAAGGGGTGGGGATGTGCGTGCACATGTGTAGAACAGAGGGGAAGAGGAAACTGGTGGAACTCTAGTAGCGTCCCACTCACCACAGCACAAATGTTAGTACGTGGTATCCTCCAAAGATTACTTCCCAACTCTTCCTCATTCCTCAGTAGCTCCTTCTCAGATTCTCTTCTGTAGGTAGCTGTTGCTTCTTCTCTCATTTTCAAGGGTAGCTCCTCATTCTCCCTTCAGCAGGTGGCAGATGGTGTGTCACTTGAACTCTTGGGTTTAGTTAGGGGAGTGCGATGAAATTCAAGGACTGTATACACTACAATGCTACGCAAGGAGAGTCAGTTACAAGCTGTTCCCCAATGTAATTAAAAAACAGATTGATTTTCTTGTATGGGTAGGACCTTAACCTCAATATTGCTATAAATGTGGACAGGGCTTAAAGGAAAATTTAGTTTGGTATGGGAAGGAAGGAAGAGACATAAATCAGGAAGATTTCTGAAGAAACTGCAGAATTGTTTCCCAGGGGAAAGGCAGAAACCCTGTATCTTGAGTAGAAAGAATAGACTACTGGGAAGAATCCTGAAGGAGTTTAAAGGGATGATGATCTTTTCCAGTCAGTCAAACCATAATAGATAAGCACACCACTTGTATGATTTTGATAAAATGATCAACAGTGAAATTGTTAATGACAGCCTTCAGGGTAGCATGCTGTTCCAATAAATTGGCAATTCACACTTCCCTGAGCTATTCCTTCTGTCTATGGACTTTTGGACGATAACAATGCATCTTTTTTACACTGGGATGGTTATTTCCTTCGCACTGAGGGCCAGAATTTATTTAAATTTTGCCTGAAGGGTTAAATACATTAAAAACTAATGGAATCACTAGAAGCATCAAACTGACCAACTTGCTCTGGGTTGTAAGAAGTTTACACCTTTAAAATGCATCTGAAAAATAAGGGGCATGGAAAGATTACACAGAATAGCTTCTTTCTCCCGCACATGTATGTTATAGATTTGCACAGAGCAATCCAATAGCCCCTTCACTGAACTGTCCCCCCCCCCCCCCCAAAAAAAAAATGTAGAGAGACAAGATGGGGGAAGTAGCATCCTTAACTGGAGAGAGAGAAGCTTTGGAGCTTGCACAGAGTTGTTCTTCAGCTCTAAAGAGGAGCTTTCTAGAATCTCCAAAGCTTGGTCTCTCTCACCAACAGAAGCTGGTTCAGTAACATCATCTCACCCACCTTGCACCTCTCATATCCTGGGGCCAACGCAGCTACAAATCAATAAATACTAGGTCTTTGGAATCAGGAATCTGTTTATATTAGCAGGTCAAATACCATGTACGTCTATGGTGCCACTCGCATTTGCATAGGCACAGACTGCAACAGAGACACTACTTGGAACCAGTCAAATGTTCCCTCCCCCAGTCTCTCCCCCCTACCCTCCAAAAGGGAAATCGAACAGCAAAAATGCAAGACAAACCTGGTTTCATTCAGCCAGTGTCTTTTCCAACACGGATGTGTATAAGACACTCCTATCACATACTGCCCAGAATGCTTCCCACTTGCAAAGATGACAAAGGACTGGGAGATCTTGGAACAACGATCTGCTTGTTTTCTTTTGACACTGTAGGGGAAAGTGACAGAACAGGAAAAAAAGATGTAAGTTCTAGTTTAAAACTTGGGAAATTTGTGTTTTTTCACCCAGGTGTGCAGTCCAGCCAGGAACAACCAGATTCCCAGTGACAGTCTACTTGAAGACTTCTATATACTTAAATAAGCACATCTGATTCATGGAAGTTGGGGGAGGAGGCGGGGGGGTCAGAACTTTGCTTTGTTCTAGTCCAAGAAACACTGCATAGAATAGTAAATGCTGTCCAGTTCAAAATGGTATCATCATACTATTTTAGAAGTCTGCTTCTATAGCTGGGGTTCTCAGCCCAAACTCACTTGCAAAACTTCTCCACCCAGGTGGCAGGCAAAACAAAGCTACCCCACCACCATCTCACACACCATATAATCCACCTCACCCTGCTAACATGCCAGCCCACTTTGAGTATTTTCAGATTCACAGTAGTTGTAAGTGAGACCAACCTCCCACTCTCTCCCTGGCCAAAAAATCTTTCAAACTCCTAACAAATATCAGTAAGGTCACATCTACAGCACAAACGGAGGTCAACACAAATTTATTCAGCATATGGCTGCCAAAGTTTGCATCTCAATTGGCTGTGTGCAGAACTGGCTGCCTGTCTTGGTGCAGCATATACTCATCAGGAGGACCTATGTTGATGTAAAGTGCTGTGCACCACAGCTAGGTATCCTAGTGTGCCATGTACAACCACCTGGTACACCACCTTTCAGGAATTTTTTGCAATGTATCGTGGGACAGACGTAATTTGCTCAGGGATCTATGGTAGCTAAGGATCAAATCAGCAGCATGCAACATTCTCCATCCCATAAGGTCATCAATACTGATAATTTCAGTGTGTTTAAAAAAATTCCCACAAACCCCAGTGGCATTTTTTGGTGCCTGCCATCTCTGACAGAAGCATGGACTCCACAGAGCTCTGCACAAAGATGCACAAGTCTGTTTTTGCCTGCAAGTCTGCAAACACTATGGGACATGACCATTACTTCAAGGACAGTTTGCTGAGACACGGTGAAAGACAATGCAAGACTGTTATTTTAGATTCACAGAGCAGCTGCAGATGGTCAAGATCCACTTCTGGTCCCAAGAAAAAAAGCAATGACTGGTGGATTTTCTTAATACAGGTTTGCGATGATGTGCAGCAGCTGCAGGACTTTCAGGGGCTAGAGGCATTCATGTGCCAAGCTCACCCCAGCTCCCTAGTGCATGGACACCAAATGAGAGCTGCATTGACAGAGTACAAGCAAATTGCGATCACACGCAGGAAGCATCCAACTTCTGACTGGCGATGATCAGTGGGAAATCATTCTGGAGCTGGAAAATCCACAGTGGAGGGCCATTATCTACGCATGCAGGGCCTTAGTCATCTGCTGCTATGCAGAACTGTGAGTTCCTGCAATGTGTAGCAAATCTGGCTGATCTGCAGCAGTGGAGTTTCCAAACAGCAGTGGGGCAAAAGATGACTCGCCTATCACTATTTTCCTTGCCAGGCTATAGCAACAGATAGGGCTGTTTTTCTATGGATCACCAGGGGCATTTCACCAATTTCAGTGTGAGCTAGTCAGCGAAGGTGCATGACCCTTGAATCTTTAAGAATACAAGACTCCTCAGAAAGCTGGAAGAGGGGACATTCTTTCCCAGCCAGGGTATCATCATGAGTTATAGTGAAACACCACCAGTGATTCTGGGGGACCCAGCCTACTCCTTATTCACCAGTTCATGAAGCCATACATTGGCCACCTCAACAGCCCCAAAGACCATTTTCCGAGTTGAGAGGCTAACAGACAACTCATTATCTGGCCAGGGGGTATCACTTGCCAATTGCTGGCATTTCATCTAATCTGGAGTGACACTGGACCACTCTCAACACAGTAACACTGAGAGCCACCAAAAGTGCATGTGGCTATTCAAGGGCCAAATACACACATCCAGTAAGGGAAAGCTGGATCCTGTTCAAACTGATAGCTACCATTAAAAGCATAGGATGTTTAAAACCAATTATCTGCTTGCTGGGATTACTCCACCAGAGATCAGGAGAGTGGTACAAGCAAGACTGTATGCTTACAGGTCAGAGATACCAAACAACTGCTACATGGCCACAACACAACTGCTGGCAGCCAGAAATTGGAGGGAAAGCTTCACCATAGCAACTGAATGGCTTAAAAATAAATCATAACAGCTACATGCCTAGAAATGTAGCATGCACTGCTTAAAATACTCTGAGGACATGAAAATGCACACAGATGATGTCAAAATGTGGCACATGCCTTCTCCCAGGTGTGAAGGATTGGTCAGCCTTCTGATGGTCCATCTGCCCCTGAAAAAGAACTGGCAGACCAACACGCAGAAGCGAGTCTAATCCAACCACTGAGAACATGCGACTGTGGTGGAAATAAACCATGGAACATCTATTGGTCTGCCAGCCTAAGGAACGATGCACCATGGAAGATCTCTCTAGAGCTACAGACCAGCCCATAATTGTGTACCCAGCAACCAGTATTACCAAAAAGAGATATAATAAGGCAAGTCAGGGTGCAGCTAAGGGAACTGCAGTTCCTAGGCAGTTTGTCCGGATTTAGTGGGCAGGTGGGAACACACTATACCAGGGGTCTCAAACTCAAATCACCAGGAGGGCCGCATGAGGACTAGTACATTAGCCCAAGGGCAGCACTACTGAAACCTTTTCATACAATGATATTGTAAATATTGGTAACAATAGTGTAGTTGTGGGCTGCAGGAAATAGCTTTAGGGGCCGTGTGTTTGAGACCCCTGCTCTAGACAAAGTATTTCATATTGTAATCTGCAGCTAGAGAAACAGAAGTCAAGTTAATGGACATCATATTAAGGAAAAGAAAAATAAATACATAACCTCAGTAATTCCCTGCATATTTACTCCCTTGAGACATGTGCTGCCACTACAGGCACACTTTTAAAGCCACAGTGCAATACTGTTAGGGCAGGCCTCGACACATCAGCCAGACACCCAGGGGCCAGCCCAAAAACACGGGCCCCCCTACGTATCTGGCAGAGAAAGGGCCACCCACTCCCAGTGAATAAAAGTTGCTGGTAGTGACTCTTTCGGTGGCTAGGGGGGAGCAGAGACAGTGGTGCTCTCCCCCTCCAGTGCTGCTCCCCCCCCAAGAGAGATCCAACAGTGACTTTTTACCAGCAGTAGAGGAAGAGGGGTTCTTAAGCACGCATCACTGGCTACCCAAACGAGCCACAGCAGGTTTTTGGTGGTGGGAGCCCAGCACGCTCTAAGCATCAGCCCTTTGTCCCAGGGCTCTTAGGCACCATGGTGCCTAGGATTTGTCAAGGCCTATGTTATGGGTCAAGAAAAATAAGCCTGTGAGTGCAATTCGTGTGGCTTCCTATACAGATCTGGTCACTAATCTGAGGACACAGCTCAGCAGTGATTTGGCTCTATGAAATCAGCATCTTATTTTTTCATTTTAACATACCCAAGACAAGTATAGCAATGGCATAGTACAGTTAACCATCTGAAAAGACACTATTACATCTGGCTTTTAGTAATTTGTAACTGGTCATTTATGAGGCTGTCCAAGTTCTGCCACCAGACAGTCACTGAACGGTAGGTAGTGTACACACAGTCATCCCTTTTTTTGGATGACTGTGTTCTCACTGGGACCACTTCCAGTGACAAAAGAGGCATTGTGGGGGAGCTGAGAGCTAAACCTCACAGGAAGCAGCCACCAGGGCTCCCAGGCTCCAGTGACAGCCCTAGCTGAAGCCACTGGGGCTCCTCCATTCTGTTGCTGGAGCCACCTGTGTCAGTGTCACTGCTCTGACAGGGCAGTGGAATTGACAAGTATGACAGCTCCCTATCCTATAAGGGAAGACCAGAGTAGCCACGATTGGCATTCTGGGACACTTCCAGAGGTTGTGTAACATGACAAAACATGAAGCATACACATTCATTCTTTAGCAATAAAACAGTTGCGCAAAAAGTGCTATTCCTCTTGTCTGGGTGGTTTTATTTTACTGGCAACAGGAGAGTTTTTGCCAACAAAATAGTCATTGTAGTGTGTACAGGGCGCTTGTTTTGTCAGCAAGAGGTGACTTTCTAGCATGTACAAGGCCTAAAACTGGTGTTCATAAACTGAGGCTCTGATTTGTACATAGATTTCTCATCTTTCCTATAGCTTGGAAACAAATATGGAATGGCTAGAAGAGCATTCTGGGTACTGTAAAACCAATAACCATATCAAGCATTTTAAAAATAGGAGTGATTTTTTTTAAGGGCTCTAATCTCCCCCAACCCCATAAAGAGCGGGTTAAAACAGAAAATCAAATAACAAAATTGGTGAATTAAATGGCAGCAGTGTTCCCTTTTTCATTTGTTTAACCTTTGGTGGTGGCATTGTAGAAGTCAAGTCATCATCTATCTACTGAACATCCTGGCTTAATATTTTCATTGACAAGGTCTACATTGTTAAATAAGAAGTTATTCCTTTTTTCCCACCTTTCTAAACTAAAAAGGAAGGAATTTGGGATAGCAATACTCAATGGAAAAACCAAATGCCATATCTTCTGCTGTAACAGAAGAAAAGGAGGAGGAGAAGGGGGAAGATTCTTTGAGGCTGGGTGGACGCAAGGGAAATAAGATTTTAAAAAATACAGCAGAAAGACTGTAAATAGTGATATCACCATGGTTTTGGAGTCTATGGGCAGCGTAGGACAGGGAAAAAAAATGCAAGAAAATAGGAAGCTAGTTTTCACATGCAAGAGCACAAGTAGCATTTGTATATTATTAGTCACAGAAGTGTAAAACCTGAAATATATTTCTTGCATCACCCATTGGGGCACAGAGCTCTATTTCTCTAAAGTTAATAATTTGACTATCAGTATTGAGGAGTGAGAACCTAAAGTAGAATCTGTCTCTCAGAGGAGAGAAAAAGTGAAAGAGCTTAGGTCCCCCAACAGCTGCCTCATGACAACAGCTGGTGAAATTTCAGCTATATACTATTTCTACAGTATCAAAATATATACTCCATGAATTTGCTTAACTTCACTTCTGCTTGCCAGTAAAAGTGATAAACAAGTTAACTGCTAAAATAAGTTCTCTCAGGACTTAGAAATATACACAATTTATCTCCTTGTGTACTAGGGTATCAGCTACTGGTGATTTTAAGAGTATGTCACATGTACCTAACTTACCCTGGACTTAAAACATACGTATCGATAACATGTAAAGTTAAGGATCTCTGCTGCTTTAGATGTAGTTTATTTTACAACAACATCTTTTCAAGTCCTCGTATAAACCAAAAGGCCACCATCCAGAGCTTTATGAATTCTTGCAGCTGAAAGTACATCTGATTCCTAGCCCTTATTAGCCAAGAAAAAATTCACAATCCATATGACAGAATATACTAAGAAAAGTCTCATGCATCTATAGCAAACTTAGCTTTTGTTTGGAGTCTAAACCTTGTTTTTCCTACTTGTGACCATAAGAAGATTCTTTGGTGCAGTTACTGAGTGAAGACAAGAAGATTCAGGCAAAGCAGATTATGTTAACATTTTTAATGAGAACAAGGTACAAGTATTGTTCAGTTATTACATACAGGCCACTTACAGAAGAATTTTAGGGATGCCTCAAAAATTGTATGCTAAAACCAGTTGTGTAGAATTTGCTGACCTTGACTACCAAAAACAAAGGACTGACAATAAAATTCTTCCTCTGATGCATGAGCCTTATTCCTGCAACAGTTTCAAGGAGGCTGGGGGGGAAGGGGAATTGTAGAAAAGGAAGCAGGTAGCACAAGAAGTGTTTGAGTGCATTTTCTTAAGTGAAGATGTTTAAAGAATACTGCAGTCAGTCTAAACAAACAAGACATTTATTTATCACATGAGCTTTCATGGGAGAAAAATCTCACTTCGTCAGACACTTTGAAGATGGGAGAACTTACAGAATGGGAGGAAATAAACGCAGGTAGGTGTAAGTTTAGGATCAGGTGAGCAAATCAAAGCAGTTATAAAAGATTCAAACACTGGGGAACAGCACACAGATAGGGAAGATATGGTCAAATTACCTGTTGTAATGAGAGAACGATCCAAAGTCCCTATTAAGCCCTGAAGCAATGCAATCAAATTTGCAAATAAAGTCGATTGCAGTAGCTTCTCTCTGAACCCTTGATCTGGTATTCAGTCACTCAGTCTGTTGCCAAAAAGTAGCTGGTTATTGATCAAAGTTAACTTACTGACTTGTGGTACCCCCATACATCATGTCAGTCTCAAAAAATCAGCTTCCTTTGGCATGCGGGTTATGTAACCAAGTGATATGATGCTTTATCAGAGTGCACAGGGTCCCTCACTTCACCACTCAGTCCACCAGAGGAAACAAGGGGTTACAACAGCACACCATTTCAAGGTATTTTTAGCCTAATTAAATCACTGCTATGCCTATTCTACTCCCAGTGAAAGTAACTTCACAGAAATGTCACATTAAGTTAAAAAAAAAAAAAAAAACCAACAAAAAACAAACAAACAAACAAAAAAACCAAGGACTGTCACAGTAAGTCAACCATGTTAAAAAACAACCCCCCCCCCCCCAACGGCCAAGAAGCTGCCTCCATCATATATCCCCCTATTTATTTTTACTTGTTAAGAGTACCTTCACTTAAAAACGGTCAATTTTATTTTTTTGAAAAGAATTTATCTAGGAATAGAACACTGGTCACTTCATCCTTAGACAGTAGATGGATGGGTGCAAGCATACAACTGAAAATCCTTGCCTTACTGTATCTGTTTAGTGATAAGAAAAGTAGCAACCAAATAAATGCAAGCTGATTGGCTCTCTGGAGTGAAAGTGACTGGCTACCTAAGAAAAGTAAATAAAAATGTTTTAAGTTTTTCTGGTATTGTGATTGAAGCAAAGAACTGCTCAGTAGGCCACAGGGGCTTGAAACAAATTTTTCCAAAAAAAGTTGAAGCCTCGGTTTTAAAGAAGAAGCCTTATTTCTGAGATGCATGTTTCTGGCTGTGAGGCACTACAACTCACAAAGGGTTAAGCCCTGCCATTTTGGTGCCATTCACTGATATGTCCATTAAGGGTGTTACATAATAAAATGGCAGCCCTTAACCCTTTATGTCCCATACTTTCACCATATCTGACTCAGACATGAACACACCAGTGTGTTCAAGAAAACAACACCTTTTGGGTTGCAAATTTTTACAGCTTTCAGGGAATCAAAAATGAGCTTGTTTAGGCTCATTAAATACTTATGATTAAAAGCAACAGAAAACTTAGAAAATTGTCATGCACACTTTATACAAAAAAATGCCAAGACATCACAAGAAGAAAGTTTAAGTCACCATTATCTTGCTAGCAAGGAAAAGTATATGTGCAGACAGAGCATTTATGATCTGCCATTAGATTACAGCCATTGCAGAAAATGTAATGGTGACACTAGTCCAGCATATTAGCTAAAAGGAAAAACTAGCTGCTCTGATCAAATGCTTTTTAGGGCAGAATTCAGTCTTAGGCTTTGCTACAGTAACCTCACTCCTAATCTTGTTGTGGTTTTTTTTGGCACATGCATCTGTGGTAATCCATTCATTCTATACCTTGTTTTCCTATATTGTCAAAGCTGGTTTTATTTCTGTCCTAGTGACTAGGCAACATGATGTGGACATAATATAAACAGTGTCCACAATTCATCAGCTCACAATTCTTTAAAAAGATTGGTTATTATGAAGTAATTCAGCTATCAAATTTGAACAAGACAAAAAAGTTGCAATAGAACAGTCTCAGTAAGATAGCCTACACATTAATTCTCAGATAAAGCTCAGAGCTTCAAGACACCTGTGTATTAATGGTAAAGGAACATCTGTAGCTAAAACCCATGGAGTAAGGATATTCACTGCCTGTGGTTCAAATGCTGTTATCTGCTGTACTAGCATTTAAAATCAGTGGTAATGTACCAGTACAGCCCAAGTGGAATTTGACACCATATCTTCAAAAGCTTCCAGTTCAATTGTCTCCATGTATAGAGTAAAATCAACCAGGGAGTCCTGGGGCAAATGTATTTATCACATGAGCTTTTGTGGGTAAGATCCCACTTCTTCAGATGCAGGAAAGTAATAGATCAATGCTTAGAAGGATAAGTCACAAGGTCAGTTCAGATTTTTTCAGCAAACCAAGCAAGATATTTTGGTTAGTCTCCATGTCATGCATTTGATGAAGTGGAATTTTACCCACCAAAACTCATGTGAAAAATACATTTGTTAGTCTTTCAAAGTGCCACAGGACACCTGGCTAGTCTAGTTCAGCAAAAACAAACACAGGTACCCCCATCTGGAACTTATCACAATGTACAGAGTATTTACTTAGGGCCATAGAACTTCCATTAACAGAAAACTAGCTCTCCTCCTACTGATGCTAACAAAAAGAAAAAATGTATTAAATGTTTAGCTACTGTTAATTGCAGAACCCATCTGAAAATATCTAAACTATTCCAATGTCAAGATGCTATTGATATTGTATATTTCTTTCAACTGTTAGCTACATAAAAGCCATTACTCATTTTGCAAATCACATAATGGAAATAGACACATACTACTCCCAGATATTTTGATAAGATGAACGTTCCAACCCTCAGCCAGAAGAGAGCACAGTCTGAAATTTTAAACAGTCTACTATGATTGTGTCACCTTGATGCAGATTCCCTAGTTTCTGTTGTAATGGGCCAAGGGTTTTTACTATGTTCTGAGGCAAAGATCTCTACCTAGTTTTCACCAGGTGGCTTCTCCCATCCCCATTTAGGATTTCCTCTTTGTTAAAGCACCTCAGACAAACTCAGAGGTGACCACCTCACATTAGGCTTAGTAACGTTATAGCGATGTACTAGGAATTCGATACATAAAATCAAAATAATATTGCACTGGATATCTGAAATAGGCGAAGTATACAAAATACTGTCAGGTACTCTCCAACCATCTAGCAGATTTGTTCATATTGACAAGTTAATTCTCTCTGAAATAAAGCTAAAGAAACTTTAAGCAACTACTATTAAAAAGGCAGCCTGACATCATATCTCAATAACAGAGAGCCTCACCCTCAATTTCTGAACGACCAGGACTCTTCCACTACTGATCCTGACCTACTTGGTCATTAAACAGCAAGTCTGAGTCACCGCCTTAGCCCAGTTGGGGAGACTATTTGAGCAATAGTCAGATTTTGTCTTTAAAAATTCACTCATTTGTAAATTAAAATCTCTTTAATCCTATCTACAAAAGAAATTCACGAATTAAATAAATAAAAAGTATGACAAACTTTTAGGAAAAACTGCCAAATACTTTAGCTTCACACTTCTTTTATTAGAGATGGATCCTTTTGAGTAAAGGAGAATTTTGACCTTCCTTTTTTTTTTTTTTTTTTTTTTTTAGAGCCAGATTAATACACTCAGCATCTTAACGTAGATTCTCAGCACTTTGGAGAATAGGTTCATAGAAAGTGAACGTTTTTGAAATGTCATAAGTTAGTATTTATTTGTTGCTGTGACTCCAAAAGGAAGTCAACAGCTTATTTAAGTGGCCTCTACAATGCACACTGAAATGAAGAATACAGGAAAAGAATGGGCATTTCTCTAGGCACACAAATTGCCTGATCAGCAGAGCAGCATCACCACTACCACAGAAGGACCTGGGCTGAAGGTACCATTCCTTAGGATTCATAACTAAGCCATTATTATTTGATAATTTATCTAGTTTGTTCAACTTTATTCAGGACATAACATGAAAGAAAGAAAAAGTCCAGAGCAGACAGAAATCCTGGGAGAGATGCTAATCAGAGCCCTGCAAATATCCATTTTAAATCCACAGACCACATCTGATCAGATACAAATTTTGTATCTATGCAGAGCTCTTGTACTGATCTTAGAGAGGATTCTTGAGGTCCTCTCACAACCCTTAAGTGGTGTCTCCCTATTTTTGACAATAAGAATCTGCCTTCCTAGAGAACTGGTTCTCAGGTAGGGGTACACAGAGGTTTTCCAGGTGTACATCGAATCATCTAGATATTTGCCTTGGTTTACAACAGGCTGCAGAAAAAGCAGTAGCAAAGTAAGTACAACTAAAATTTCATAGCCAATGACTTGTTTATAGTGCTTTTATCCACTGTACACTGAAATACAATACTAGAGTTTCAACTGAGTTATGCTAAACTGGTAAAAGAGAGGGTGGGCAATTTTTCAGTAATAGTGTGTGGTGACATTTTTGTAAGCAAGTAGTTTTTGAAGTGAGGTGAATCTTGAGGGGCACATAGGACAAATCAGGCTCCCAAAACAGGTACTGTTCTAGACAGCATGTAATAACATCAGCTATGCTTGGATCAGTTTGACTCCTTTCATCCAAACAATCTAGATTCTAGAGATCATGCTAAAAAACTGCTGTGGGTGAAGTCTGCTGACATGTCAAAATTCTTTCATAATACAGCACCCAGAAATTTCAAACACAGAAGGGTAATTGCAAAGGACACCCAAGTTGTTATTTAAGAAGAGCATCTGGACCACAGGTGAAGTTGGAGACAACACAAAAGAGCACTATTGGAATACAAAGGTTGGCTTGATCAGTCTACAAGTACCTGGGGAACAGAAATTTGATAAGGACTCTTCAGGCTTGCCCTGAATATAGGAATGGCCGGAAGTGGAAACTAGAAAAATTCACACTAGAAACAAGGTACAAATTTTTGAACAATGAGATAATCAGTGGAATCTCTTACCAAATTTTGTTGAGACTCCATTATCGTCACATCTTAATTTTAAAAATCAAATTTGCCATCTTTTTAGAAAAAGGCTGTGATCTTGTTACAAGCACAGCTACTGAACTAGAAGCAGCAATTAATACAGAAGAGTCCAATGCTCTGTATTATTCAGGAAGCCAGATAAGACAGTCACAATGCGGTCTTCCAATCTTTAAAAAAAATCAGTCTCCCAATAATTTTAGAGAAACATGATTTTCAGGTATTATGTAGGGTGGTACACAGACCTACAGAAAAAAAAATTTTAGGACCAAAACCATTCCTGAAGTCCTTGTGATAAACAACACAGAGGCATGAGCCAGCAGAAGCGCTGAACTGCGGCCTACTTCATGTGTCATTTTTCACCAAAATTCTAATTTCTTAGTAGCTTACTTATTACATATTGGGAAAATTTTTCATAATTCATTTAACTTTTTGGTCTCAGGGAAGGTGGTGAAGAGGCTACTTTTATTTTTGTTTCCCAAGTCTCCACTCTTTTTCCTCCATAAAGAACAATTAACATTTGCTTTTCAAGACTCTTTTCATAGTGCCACGCTGTCCAGATTTGGGGACATAAGAGAAAGGCAGAATATGAAAGGCATAGTGAGTCCTCACGTTTTTCAGTTTGTTCATAACACACTGGTTACAAAACAGACTTTGGTACAAAGCTAATTTTTAAAATTCTTGGAAAAAGTGAGGATTAACTTTATGTACCAAATGCAAGCATCCGGGATTTGTTTTATTAATTGGGAACAGAACCATTCATAGTGCACCTGCAGTCAGGTTTATGGGAAAAGAGGCCATCTAGGCACCCCCAGAATTGAGACAGGATGAATCTGTATCCAGATCCGATGCCGAGAATGCAAGAAGGTGGCTGATAAATAGGAGGGCCTGGAGAAGAGCCCCAAGAACAATCAAGGATTAGAGAATGTGCACTACAGCAGTGTCGTAGAACTTTAGCTGTCACACCTCACCCTACCTGGAAAATAGTCTGGCTATGCTCCCAAGCAATAGTGTCATGTCAAGGGGTGGCAGAGCAGAATGGGTGGTGATCCCTCCCCTCTGGTCCCCTGCGAAGGCTGAGCTGGGTCCTCCTTCTCCCCTCCCCCAACATTTTTCTGCAACTCCATAGGGAGGCAAGCCACACACTTTGGGGATCATTGCCTTAGTGATAAACTCCAAGAGCTCTGTCTGCTTAGCATAACAGAGGAAAGGCTAAGGGGGTGATCAGATTAGTCTTAGTCTGAATGATTAACAATGAAGACACTGAATTTTTGCAACAGTAACTGAAAGTCCAAGATTGAATTCTGTAGTAGTATTCCAGTCAGAATAAAGCAGTTCATTGTGAATGGGAGTCAGGAGTAAAATACACCAGCTTTTGTATATGGTGAAACTGGGTTAGAGAACAAAAAAGTCAACCAGAAATCGTTCAATGAAGACTAGACCAGTGGCTCTTGAGATGCTGTGCAAGCAAGAATAATTGCTAAATAGTGCTTTATACCACTTTGGACATGAATGTGTTAAATCAACATGACAGCGAGTTACCCAATTTACAGCTGGAGAAGCAGAGATCAAGAGGCTTTCACTGACTTGCCCAAAAGGCACAGCACCACTAGCACAGCTGAGGTAAGAATTCAGGAGGTCCATTCCCATACACTGTCCTTTAAGCCACACATATTCTGATCAATGGGGCAGGTGGATTTTGTCCTTACTGTCTGCCTCATGTTCTTAAGGTCTGAAAATACGGTGTGGTTAGAATGCTTTGCCCAACTAGGAAGAAATACGCAAGAACCCCACATGGAAATATCTCTTAGCCCCAGTTTGCTCACTGTAAATTAGGGATGTTCACTACTTCACTTGGGTTTTGAGTAAGTGGAGAGGAAAGATGTTCTCACTGTCAAGGCACCGGAGTGAGAACTCGGTGATTTGGATCCAGCTCCAGGCTCTACTTCCTGTGTCACTACGGGGCAAAGAATTTAAACTTCTCTGTGCCTCAGTTCCCTATCTAAAAAAGGGGAAACTGACTTCTTCCTTACCACTCAAGCACGTTAGAGTTTACAAAGTGCTATGTATTGTACCATCACATAGCTCTATGGAGCAAAACCTACCTGTCAGAGAAGTTCATGGGTTCCAAAGAGACTCTTGTCCTGTTCTCCTGGCTGTAAGATATGCTGACAATGAAGATTCTGGGGAGGAAGAAGGGATATTTTAGCAGACCTTGAGCTGGACTGAAGATGAATTTGATGAGACCTCACTGGCTGTACAAAATGAATTTAACTGTACAATTTGTTGTCCATCCCTCCTTTTCCCCCCAGGAAAGAAGTGTTTTCAAGACATGATCTATTCTAATTTCTGTAACTTGTTACAAGTTGTAGTGTTTGATGTAACAAAAGAATACACCTGAATAAAGAGATAGAAGAAAATGCAATAAGCATACTTTTTCTAAAAACTGTGACTTTTATCTGCTCTGATACAGGAAGTCAAGATGTCCCACTGCCTGTGGTTAGCTGTAAGTCATTATAAAGGGGATAGAATTTTTCAAAACTCAACTACCTGAATCCAAGGATTAAATAAAAAGATAGTAAAAAATACTTTATAGACTTTTCTATGCTACAGCTTCCATAGGTAGAATGTCACAGTATAGGCACAGCCTTGAATTATGCTCAGATTAAAGTAGGGCATTTTTACAAGAATTTAGAAACTGTGTTTCTCACCCCATGTCACAAAAAAAAAAAAAGTCACACCACCACATTTGATAAACATTCCAAGGCGTAGCCCAATGCTCTTAATAGTCTGATCCAGATAAAAGCGTTGCAATGGGTCCTTGCATTTCCCTTGAGGTGAATTAGGCCCAATGCCAGCACATCGTGTTGTACCAAGAGCTTACTGCAAAGAAGTACTATGTCTGTCTCAATACCTACACCTCATCCCTCACCTGCTGATCCGTCCCCTCTGGAGCCAGTAAAGTGAAAGAACATGTGGGCAATGAGTATTAGAAGACATACGCTTTTTTTTTTTTTATTAATAAAAAAAGAAAGAAATTGCCCACCCCTCAGCCTTAAGACTGTCCCACCAGCATGCTTGTTTTAGGACAGGGACGACAGTCACAAATTATTTTCAGGAAGTTTTCCAGCTGCTTTCAAGTTCTACTGTACCTTGTAAGCCAGCAGGCTCATGTTAATAGCAGAGAGAACTTGGTTGGTTGCACGTAGCAAGGCAGTACCTGTTACAGGGCAGTCTTAGTTTAGTTTATTGGGGCCTGACAGCAGAAGAGCCACTAGATTTAAAAGGATTTCTCAAGTACAAACGAAAACTTGAGAAGTGTCTTTGTGCTCACCCAGACTAACAAAACTTTGAGCTGTGGAACACAGAAAAGCAGCCTAGAGAACATGATTTCTCTAATCTCTTTTTTTACCTAAATCAAAGACCAGGAGCAAAACTCAGTAGGGGAAAAACACTGAGCAACTCAGCATCCAGAAGTTGCCATATCAGTGCAGCCGGGATCTTGACATTTATTGCAGCATTAACCCTCTGTATCTCTGAATATAATTAAATTCAGATTCCGAACTGACCAAACACCACATACAAATCAAAGTGCCTAAAAGGCTATCATGTTACCTGTTTGGTGCCTACTTCTCATGTTAACACTTAAAAACAAACACAAAAGTGAAATGCAAAGATTTAAAGTGACTTTGGAAAAAAGGCTACAAAATGGTTCAATGCATCAATAATCTGACAGAGACCACCAGCCCACAGTGTACATGAAACAGGTTATCTAGGCCGCTGGTCACATCTGAGCGTACAACCACAGGTTACAGTGGGAGTTTCCGCAGTGTCACATACAAAGCAAAGGAAGGAGGGGGAGGGGAACGTCTTATGAGGAAGCTTCCTCATATAGGAGAGCAGATAGAAGGCAAGCTCCTGCTCTTTCAGACCCACTCATGTTTCCAGAGCAATTCAAGGGCTGACATCAGTGGAGGTCTACTCACACTGGAAGAGCATGCACTGATGGGGAATACCAGTCAGGCATAAGTGAGAGACAGAGACTGAATGAGAAAAGAACTGGGGGAGAAAACTCTAATTGTACTGAGGGGCAGCCATGTTAGTCTGTTTACAGCAAAAAACAACAGGAGTCCTGCAGCACCTTAAAGATTAACCGATTTCTTCAGGCATAAGCTTTTGTGGCCTCCAACCCACTTGCAACTGACAAAGTGGGTTGGAGCCCACAAAAGGATATGGTTGAAGAAATCTGTTAATTTTTAAGGTGCCACAGGACTCTCATTTTAATTTTACTGTTCCTTAGACATCTCACCTCAATTTACTGTTTTACTTATTGTATAGTTTTGGTTTTTTTTAAATATATAGCATCCTTCATACAGCAGATTACAAAGTGCTTTAAAGAGAAATGGGAGGTCTAAGACATTTAGGCAGATTTCTATTTTTACAGTCACTGAAAAGTTAAACATCATAAAAAAGAGCAAACATTGCCATACTGTTGGAGAAGTAGCCACTTAACTTAGATGATCTAGTCAAACCTCTTCCTTCACCTTATATAGTTTACAATGTGTATTATATACAATTAAGAAAAGATGACCCAGGTTCATCTAAGGGTACTGCAGAGTAGCAGGCATGTGGTCAGGCTGGATCAGTTCCGAAGGTCCAGTCCAACACCAACATGCTTTAGGTGGAGCATGAAAACTGATGCACTTCAAGCCTCAACATTCCTCCTCAGAAGCTTTGCTTAAAATTCTGCTAAACCACCAAGAATTGAGTCATTCCCCTCCTCATGAGAGCCACAACCATATTCTTCTGTCGAGGAGAACAGTGTTGCTCCTGACTGCTCAACAGATGACAGCGTTTCTCTTTGGATGAAAGAAAAATAGATTGTATGAAAGCAGCATATTTCCACACATCCTCACTGCACCTTCAAATTAGATTAGTGACCAAAACAACAGACCCACAGTTAAAAAGTGACAGACCCCTGCCCCCACCTAAGACTATGACCAAATATTTATTAGTTTCTGGGCCCTCTTTAACTATCTAAAAGGCAGGCCTTCCTAAGTATAGCTCATCCTATTAGTCCAATTTTTTTTTTTCCTAACTAGTGGTCAATTGAAAATCATTGCCATTACACTTCAGTGACTTTATAAGAGAAAGGGATGCTGGCTCACTTGGAACAGTGAAAAGTTGCATTCAAACATCTGGCTTAGACAGTAACAAATATTTCTTTGGCAATTCAAGACTACAAACATTAATACACAACACAGCAATGTAAACATAGAGCTACCGGACAGGCTTGGAAGCACTGTTTAACTATTCATTTATAAAGACAGGCAACCGCAAGCTGTAGCAGGGCAGAATAAATTCATTATTCTATCCCCCATTAAAGCATCCTGGGCCAAATTCAGCAGTAAATAGCCTCTGAAACACCACTGAAGTCAGATAGGTTGTACAGGATAAGAAATAGCCTTAACTAGAGGCAGTTCATTGACCAATGTTTCCTCAGTTTTGGTACTGAAAGCTGAATGGATTTATCATTGAGGACAAACCAGTATGTCTTCATAGCCATGCCATCAGAGTCCCACAGCATAGACTACACCTGTAGCTAAACCTAACACAGGCTCTTAGCCCGTGGGATTTTTCAAAGCGGTCCACTACTCCTCTCCCATTGGCTACAGAAGGGAGCTATTACCCAAAAGACCCAGGTGACGCATGTTGCAGCTACAAGACCAGTACAGTACCCTTGTTGCAGTCAGGCAAACGAAAGATCAGTACTTCCCTTGCCCAACTCCAGCGGAGAGCACAGCAAAGCATTCCACGTGGGTCCATCCTTGATGGGATTCCTGCTGAAGCCAGAGGGAGGGGAGCACTGACCTCTTGTTCCCTTGGCTACAGAAGGGACTCACTGCTTAGGTACCCAAGAGGAGCACGAGTCTATGGGACACGTGGTTTCCTTGCTGCATCCAGGAGGATGAGAGACCAGCGAGAAGCAGCTGAGACCTCCCCTTCCTTCTGGCTCCAGTGGAAATGCTATCAGGCTGGTGGGCCTTCAACTTTGTAAAAATAGTATCTGTGGTCTGAGTCAAAAAGGTTAGGAGCCACTGGTCTACAACAAAAGGGAAAAACAAAAATACCCCAGCTCATTCCGTCAGTGTAGGAACACTGTCTCTGTGAACAATTTTTCCTCAGACATTGCTGATCTAAGCCATCTAAATGCAGTTTAGCAACACCAGTAACTGGCGTGGAGTTTTCACAGCCCTATCAAACACAGCTATGTCAGTAACTTTTAAGCACAGATCAGACCGAAGAACGTGTTGCTTGTAGAGAGAATTTCATTAGGTCCAGGGGCATCCAACCTTTTTGGATGAGGAGCCACACTGCGATTCTTTTCTCACTCAGGGGCCTGTGAGCAAAATGTTTTTTGCATTCTTAGCCCTGCACAGCCCAGACAAGTGTGGTAGCTCTGTGGGCTGGATAAGAGCCCTTTGCGGGCCGGATTCTGGCCCACAGGGTGCAGATTGCACAAGCCTGCAGAACAGACAGAAACTGTTCTTCCCTTGTATGAAGGGAATTTGAAATCTAGATTTGTGATTCTCGTCAGGGGTTTTGAAACTCTAGTGATCATCCTCCATCTGGGTAAGTTTTGGCAGTGACCTCCCATGCTAGCATTGTCTGGAGACTTAATTAGTTTCCATCTTGCCAGGTTAGTGGTTTATCTGCTTTGTTGCTACCTAATGTCTATTGTCAGCACTGACCCATACACAGTATGCCAAAATATTTGACCAGTGATGTTTCAGCAAGGCAACATATCATATTGATCAGAACTAATCTTGTCTCTCACACAGGACCCTTCTGAATTTGGATTAAATCAGTAAGCCACTCAATGACTCAGGTTTCCTTCCCCACGCAGCCAAGAAAGCAGGACCGATACCTCCTTCAAGGGACGTGTGAGCAGGGGCGTCACCATGCTGGGTCCAGCAGGGCATGGCGCTGCATCTCCTGGCAGCAGCACAGCCGGAAAGGGCCTAATCCAGCTCCAGGCAACTTCTAGCAAGTAGTGGTGGCCCCAAGACTGCTCCTGACGCACATGGGAAGCGGGACGAACCATCTCCAGCTTCAAGAGGCTCAAAGTCAGAGATGGGTCCTGCCACTTCCCACAAGCAGCAGGAACCATCTCCTCCTTTGAGCCTCTGGCAAGAGGCTTGAAGCCAGATCCGGCTGCTGCTGCTGCCAGGCAGAGCCTGGGTTCTGAGACACCTTGCCCCCCCGCCCCCAAACGCTTGAGGGTATGGGGCACATATTAAAGAAAGTGTTTGCTCAAGACCTCTGAAGTCATAAAATTTTATTTAATTATCATTATTCAAACATTACAGTAGAGGACAACAGCAAAACTGCTACCCCAGGGGGAGGCAAACTTTTTGGTCTAAAGACCACATTGGTCGGACGTGGCCAGGCTGAGAGGCTGTTGTGCTCTCAACAGGGAGATATGCGGTACCCACCGGTGGAGAAGAGGGGAGTGGTTGCTGTGCTTCAGCCAGGGCACTGCTGGGCCAGTGTCTTGGGAGGGTTGCGGTAAGGAATGGGGAGCAGCCACTGGGCTCTGGCCAGGCCCAACTGGAGGGCTGGACGAAAGGCTCCTGCGTAGGGTTACCAGACGTCTGGCAAAAGGAGGACATGCCCTCCTTTTTGCCTTCACGTCCTCTGTCCTCCAGGCATTTTAAAAATAAATGCTTTTGTTCAGCTTTTTACTCATCAGGAATTGAATGTTTAGGAAAAACCCCTCTAACAGCCGAGTTAGGGAGTGGGGGCTCTTCCTCCAGTGGTTGGAGATGGGAGGTGGTCAAATGCACACACCGTCCAGTCACGGCTCAGCACAAACCAGGCCTTTTCACTAAGAGCTCAGGTATCCCTGCCTGCTTAGCTAAGCTGGCAGAAATGGTAGCTTTTAACCTGGGAGCTCTGGTTTCAAGACCTGTAAAAGGCACTTCTTTTTTGGCCCTTGATTCCTAAAAAAATGGCTGGGGGGGGGGGAGGGAGAAAAATATAGGGATACTAAATAAAATGAAGGAAAATAAAGTCTACCATAAATAAAATTACTAACAGTGACCAATTAAGTAAAACCGCTAAAGGGGCAGGTTTGAACTGGACAGAAACAATTTAGGGCTTTTTTTAAACTGTAAAACGGGCTGCTGTGGAAAGTGAGAAGTGAGTTAACTATTCTTTTACTTTTTTAGGTACTTAAGTTTATATTTGAAAATTTAGTTTTTTAACTTTAGTCTCATGACCATCAATGAAAGGGTCATGAAAAACTTTCATTTAATGGAAAAAGCCCAGTTTTTGGTAAAAGAAAACATTTTGGTAATTTTCTTTATTTTAAAATCATTTAAAAACACATGATATTGTATAGTTTTGATGCTGCATTCATTAATCATTACCCCTTTACCATGACACAATATGTTAACGACAGTTATGTTAATACTACATTTTCTCCACATCCTTCAATGTCCTCCTTTTTGGACCTCCCAGTCCTCTTTTCCATGCTTTGGTATCTGGTAACCCTACTCCTGCAGGCTGCAGTTTGCCCACCACTGGGTTAACCTGAAGCCCAACTCTACTGTTTAACTACTTCAATACTACAGCAGCCAACAAAGGAACATGTTAATGCAGCACAGAAGTTAGTTTACAGTTTGACCAATTGGTTGCATACGTTTTCTAAACAATAAGAACAAACCAAAAGCATGAAAAGGGACATTTTGCCTGCCCAATCTGTGATAGGCCATGACAGTTAGTGGCTCCCACACCAAATTTCTTCAGAGTTTAGGTTTCAGGGATTTAATTTTTTAAAAAAGAAGTTTTAGTTGGCATTGCAGTGAGGTCAACCCTGCAACTTAACTGACATAATCCCATCCCAAGTTTATAGATGAGGGAAGAGAACCAAACAAACAGTCTTGGAAAGGTATTGTGCTCATTTATCCTTAAAGGAAAGGAACTCTGAAGCCTAGTGATGATGTAAACAGGAAATGAACTTGCTAGATTGTTTTAGCTGAATCATTCAGCAAACTCAGATTTTTTTCATAGAATCATAGCAACTGGAAGGGACCATGAGAGGTCAGCAAGTCCAGCCCCCTGCACTCATCGCAGGACCAAGCACCTTCTTGAACTATCCCCGACAGGTGTTTAACCTGCTCCTAAAAACTTCCAATGATGGAGATTCCACAACCTGCCTAGGCAAATTATTTGAGAAGTTAATCACCCTGACAGTTAGGATTTTTTCCTAACCTCCCTTGCTGTAATTTAAGCCCACTTCTCTTTGTGCTATTATCAGCAGTTAAGGAGAACATTTTTTCTCCCTCCTAACAACCACTTTTTAGGTACTTGAAAACTGTTGTGTCCCCTCTCAGTCTCCTCTTTTCCAGGCTAAGAAAACTCAGTTCTTTCAGTTTTCCCTCATAAGGCAAGTGTGCCAGACTTTTAATCATTCTTGTTGCTCTTCTCTGGACTTTCTCCAATTTTTCAACAGCTTTCTTGATGTGGCACCCAGCACTGGACACAATACTCTATCTGTGGCCCAATCAGTGTAGAGTAAAATGGAAGAATTACCTCTTGTATCTTACTTACAATACTCCTGTTAATACATCCCAGAATTATTTTCTTTTTTAAACAGCAGTATTACACTGTTGACTCATATTTAGCTTGTGATCCACTATGAATGACACCCAGATCTCTTTCACCAATACTCCTTACTAGGCAGTCATTGCCCATTTTGTACATGTGCAATTGATTGTTCTTTTCTAAGTGGAGTACTTTGCACTTGTCTTTATTGGATTTCATTCTGTTTACCTCAGACCATTTCATCAGTTTGTCCAAATCAGTTTGAATTGTGATTCTACACTCCAAAGCACTTGCAACCCAGCTGACTTGTTATCTGCAAACTATTACTGCCTAGGAGTGTCTTACTCTTAAACCAAACTATTAACAGCACAAATGGCGTTTTAAATATGAAAAATAATGTACATATTTGAGAGTTCATATAGCAACGAGGTGCAAGCTTACAAGGAACAGTGCTGAACTGAAAAGACTATACTGTTTCTAGGTTATTGGTTCTAAGTAAGAGTGAAAAAACATTCTGTTTTCCAATCAGATAACAGAACTGAAGCTCCATCTAGGGATTTGGAGAAAGGAGGAGGATGCAGGTACAAAAATAAAGATGGTTATCCAACAGTATTGGAGATGTGCATTTTTTTAAAAAAAGTGACACACATTTGTCTTTAGACTACCCAACTATTAATTTTCCAGTACATTCAAAACCAGATGTGAAACATCTCAAAATGAAGTTACATATTCTAACCAGAGGGGCAATTATTTTCTTGTTAACTGTGCCACTTGGATGTGAGCTATAGTCTAATCCTGTGCACTAAATACAGTTTAATATTACACATACACTTACTTCTCCCCCAAAACCAGATTAGCTCATCTTTCAAAGAGGAATTCCCATGAGAGAAGTTTGGAGAGAGATTATAGCTGGTGTGCATGTGTCAAGAGAATATAAAGCGATCATGGTGGTAGTTTATGTAAGTTGAACTACTTTGTTTCATTTTGGGCAGGTGAAGTTTTGTTGTTGTGTTGAGTTGTGTCCCGTCCCCCCCCCCGACCCCCTTTCCCACCTGAAAGTCTATTTCTAGTCTGAGTTTAAGTCAGATTTTGATTTCCTATTAAAATTATTGGGAGGCAGGGGTATTTACAAGAGTTCCCATTCCCTAGACACTCAGGTTGAGATGCAGTTTCATGTGCTTTACAGTCCTGAGGTAATTTGATTGTGACAAGCCAGGTACAAAACAAATGCTGTGACAGAAGCAAAAAACTTAGAGGAAGTGAAGTTAAGCAGCCACTCATTTCCAGGGCTATTAGTCCTTTTACTGTTTTGGGTCGTTAATATCAATTAGTCTCTGCAGGTGAATTGTATACGATGCTGCACACATACAAAGAGGGTAGTATGGAGATCAAAGAAGGAAATAAAAGAAGTTTGGATCCTGCTGCCAAAAAAAATTTTTTTTTGCTAGAGGGCCAAGGGGGATGGATGAGAGGAGGAAACATATCACTGTCCTAAGTACTTAACAACACACAGTGGAGAACATAAGACAGAGAGCATGGTGGCAGTTTTATGACCAGAGACCAAACCCACAAATATCTCATATTTAGGCCTGCCCCCCCCAAGATGGGAACAATTATTAGTCTCTAATGAGCTGGACTACAGGTAAACCCAGCGTGTGGAGACAAAAATCCCTTTGAAATTAAAGTAGCATGTAACTACTAAAAGCATCCCATCATGTTCTTAGGGTATATGAAAGGGAACTGTGTCTATAAAAATGCTACAATAAAATAAGTTACCAGCACAATGCCCAGATTACTCCTAAAGTGTTTTGTGGTAATAAAAAACAAACAAACAAGGAGTCCTGTAGCAATTAAAGACTAACAAGTTTACTTATTGCACGAGCTTTCGTGGGACAAAAATCCCACTTTGTCGCAACAAAGTGGGATTTTTCTCCCACGACATGAAAGCTTATGTAATAAATGTTAGTCTTTAAGTGCCACAGGACTCACCTTGTTTGTTTTACTGAACTAGACAAATATGGCTGCCCCTTTGGAGCTTGCGATATAAAATCACTCCCAACAATTACTCCAGAGTCCTTACACTAGCAATCAAGATATCATATATGATATACATATATATACACACACACACACACACCCCCCTCCTTCTCCCATGAGTCATCTGCAGAGTTTGAACTCCCAGCTGTCAGAGCCACACTACAAGTTTCTGTCCCTTCAGCTGCAAGGTTGAGGATGAAGGGAGTACAGACTATGAGAAACATGCTGTCTCCCTCTGTATAGACTAGAGCAGCACACCGGTGGACAAAATACCTTGTAGTGAGTTATGCAACTGTTTGGGAGACAGCAGTAGAACACTGGATACAGAAGGTAACATGTTTGTAACAATTGAGAGTACCACCTCGGCAAAGTCACATTTTCTAATTCGTCACAAGGTCAATGCCAGAGGGCACCAAACCTGTAAGGACAATCAAAGAGGACCTCAAAAGAGTTCTGTTTTTTATTCCTGATTCTAGGAACAGAATTTTCTAGTGGTTACAGACAGTATAAGTAGATGTAATACGCCCCTAACTGGATCATCTGTGGGGACTTGAACCCAAAGACCTCTTGATGTAAATAGGCACGAGATGACCACTTGAGTAATGGAATCAAGTCCATTAGTATGCACGGAAAAGTAGCATGACAAATCTCTACAGTCCAATAAAATGGTGCCATAGAGCCATAGTGTGGTAGCATTAGTTACAGAGACTATTGATGTTTTTTCTGAGAGGGAGCATGGCCAAATGGAGGCAACTTTGGGCTCTTACATTAGAGACCCAGGTTCTAGTCCCAGCTGTGCTTCACGCAGCCTTGTGCAAGCTCTCAGTAATGACATCTGTAACATGAATGAATGAGATGTAACAGTCGGGCCTTTGGGAAGAGCTGTGATGGGTACAGAAATATGAACAACAATTAGCGCATGAACTGGGGATTAGAATTCATGGTCTCCTGGCTTCCAGCCCACTACACTTTGCCCCCAAGTTATGGAGCACTGTGTCTCATGAGAATCTTCAGAATCCTGCTACAGGAGAATCTTACTGCACTCTTGCAAGAGTTTCTTGCAGTAGGGGCCACAATCACATTGTCAAATAGATCACAAGCAGAGCTGGAACCACAGGTATGTGCTTTAAACAAAAACCCCCAACCAAACAAAAAAACCCAAAAAACCCACCACCAAAATACTACACAGCTATTTCAAGGATGCATACTCTGCTGTACTAAGAATAAAATTCTGCCCTTTTGTGCCCCCAAATCCTACTATTCATGCTCCAGGACATGGCAAGAAGGAAGAATGAAAAACTCAGATGTTCTAGAAGCCCCAAAAGATCTAGCATGAACTCTTTTGACATCACTAGTATCATCTGGAACCAAAAGCCATGACTTACTGCTCAGGATCCAGAAGCCCAGATACGTTATTTCTTATAAAATGCTCCAAGTCATCAATACCAAATACATTGCCCAAAACATTACTATTTTATTCAGACTGCCTAGATCAGTAGTTTTCAAACTTAGGGTTGGGACCCAGTACTGGGTCACAGACCCTCAGGTACGAGGTAGTGGCACCCCCAGCTGCTGCCTCTGAAAGACTGTAATGCATCACTCAAAAAGTGTAATTGTTGGGTCATGGGCATAAGTGATTTTTTTCGACTGGGTCCCAGAGGGGAAAAAAAAAGTTGAAAAACCACTAGCTTAGAGCTATTAAAAATTAGCCAAAAAAATGAAAAAAAAAATAAATGAAGATTTGGAAGATGCAAAGAGAAGGTTTTAATAAACAAGGCTTAAAAGGAGGAAAACAAACACTAAATGGGATTTCTCAAAGTCCATTACTCAAAATCTAGTTTCAAAAGGCAAGGGATGCCCAAGGCTGGCAGCACTAGTCAGCAATTTATAAAGCCCAAAGTGTTCAGAGCAACTGCAATAAAGAGGTTGCAGATGCTACAAAGAATATGCAGCACTGGCTAACCCCAAGCAGAGACCTACTCAGCACAAAATGGCGTGCATTTCTTTGCAGGTTGATTCAGAAGATCAGGCAGGCTCAAAATACTCAGATCACGATTTGGTTGACTACTCATGAATAGAAACACGCAATTGTCTTGGGTAGTGTCACTATGGATTTCAAGAGAAACGTGAGCATGCAGTCTGTTTTTCACTCCAGAAACAAGTTGTTTCATGAAATAGTGATGGGGGGAGAAAGGGGCTCCAAAGACAATCCTGTGAATAATTGGAGTCCCCGAGAAATTGCTATTGCTATGCCACCCCAGACACCGATGATTGACAACATTCAGAATAGGACACATTAGATCATTTAATCCTCTGGTCAAGAGAGCAAAATTGGCTTTTTAGGCAGAGACCATCTCTTGATCACTCTCTTTGGACGGTCAGTTTTACTGAATTTAAAATCAGTTTTTGTTTTGTTAAAAAGTTCACTGTAAAACCACATTGGAAAGCTAGACGGTCCCTCCTCATAACTGTGCAGGACCAAAGAACACCCCGATGTCAGACTATTTCAGCAAAAAGTGCTGACATTATCACAGTTAAAGTCTTACCCTCAGCACTAGTTTTATAATTGCTATTTTAAAATTGACACAATAATGGAGAAAGTCAGTGTCATCTTCCCAAATCTTCAGCCTTTTTATGCTCTATGACAAATGAAAGAACCACAAGATACCACACCGATAAGGAATTATGTGCCTCTCCCCCCCACCCCCACCCAAAAAAAAAATGACCACTAAACAAGATGGAAGAAGATACACTGCGCCTTCAGAAAGGCCATGTCCAGGTCCAAGAAATTCTGTACAGCTGTTTTACAATTGTCTAACCAGATGCAGCTTCAGAAGATGCACTACTAAGACTGAATAACTCCCAACAGTCTTGAGAAAGTCCAACTCATAGGGAAAAAATTAAAAGCCAAAAAACCCCAGTTGTGTCTTTTTGTTAAAAAAGGAGATAGCCAATAAGTAGACAAAGCGGTTAATTTAAAAAGAAATTCCATTTTGTTAATGCAACAGTCTACAGCAGCCAGAATGAAAAACCAGATTATACTTATTTATTTACATTGCAGGAATTGTATAGAGTGAGCCTGATTGTCCACAGGCACAGAATAATCAATCACACTGACTTTGATCATGCACTGAGCTCCACTAAAAAAATCAATGCTTCTCCACACGTATCTACCTGTGCAAATCTCCTGCAGGATCAGGACTTGAAGTATTTTAGTCACAAAGACAACACTACTCTGGTGAAGCTTCAACAGTGATATCAGACAATTCTGTTTTTAATTCTATGAAACTGACTCTATCCAGCTACATCTCTGCTGGGAAGTTGTTTTGAAAAAAGGGCTAGTGAAGGCATAATTAATGTACATAGTGAGGCAAGTAATCTATGATAGCTGTATAAACATTTTTCAAGAACTGGAATTACTATTTTCAGGAACATATCCCTCCCTTCTTCAAAAATAAAACATTCCCTACCATTCTCTCACACAAAATAGCTAACTTCACTACAATACACTACTGAAGTATTTGGCAATCATCCTCCCCCACCCCCTATTTATGTATAATGTATTATTTTTAAAATATCCACAGATTTAAAGAGAATAAACGACTCTTACTAGTGCAGGCTATAGGGAATGGCAACATTCAAAGCAAGATGATAAACAGGTGACACAGTTACAGTCAGTCACATTAGAAGCTCCTCTTTTTGTCTTTAATCAGAAAGGGAAATATCTTTGTCTTTTTGTTTGTCTCTAGGGCAGTGTTTCCTAACCTTTTCAGTAACATGCCACACTTCAACAAGTGAAACAATTCCACAGCACACCCACTTTTTCCAGCTGAATTGATCACTCAAACATCAAACTTACTTACATTTATTATCATTATGGTCTTAATAGAGAGGGTTGAAACAGTGCATACAACAAGCTAAAGGATCAAATGTATTAACATTTCAAATCCACCAGGAAAAAAAAAAAAAAGACGTGTCATCTCAATTTTGCCCTTTGGTTACCTGAGTTTAGACATTCATGTTTTAGAATCAAAGACTGATACCTCACTTTTAATCTGATTAATTTTCACAAGTTGAGCTTTAATTTTATTGGATAGAACATGGTATAAGATGAAACAATGTTTGTTTTACACTGATTTTCATTACCTTTGTACAAAATTTCATGGCACACTTAGTTTTCACAGCAAACTGGTTTAAAGTCATCGCACTACAGTGTGCTCATGAGAAGATACTCCATCATTCTCTCTGGTGTCTCCTGTTGTGCTGGCTATGTTCAAGTTTCTGCAAGTGATCTGCAGACATTTTTGGCTAAATGAATTAGCAATCAGACAAATCATTCTTCTTGCCACCCTCTTTTATTTAGCTTCAGCAGCTGCTTGATTCTTCCTCAAAACTCATCTCTAGCGCTACTGCTGGTTACTTAAAATGTGGAAACAAGATTTCTGGAGTTGAGCATAATGCCATATACAGCACAGAGATGAAGAAATTCTACCATTAGAATATCAATACTTTTAACCAACCACTGCAAAGTGTAAAGTCTAGAGGAGACAACTTAAATGTTAATATAACCAGGGAAGGGAAGTGGGCAGAGAAGAGAAATTTGCCAGAATGATTTAATGGAAGGAGCCCAAAGAAAGGTCTAAGAGCCATACTTACTTGCCCAAAATGAAGCTGGCAGCAGCCACCATCATCAATATTCAAGTTTCAGAATGTGGTGCTCCACCTTGATTCAGGTTGCTTTCCAAAAAATCAAAATAAGCACCACACATTGAACTTGTGGTCTCCACAGAATATGCTTCTAGGTTATTTTAATACATCTATAGAGATAATAAGGGTTGTAGGTCACATCTGGCCAATGGGCTGAACTTTATCTTGGAAGGGGAGCGAAATGATATCTTGTTGCCAAGAGCCAGAACTTTTATTTTGAGGGAGTCTATTGCTGGCAAGTTTCGTCACTGTCAAACTTGCTAGCATCCTTTGACAAGGAGAAGACATAGGGTAAACACACACACAGCACAAGAGGTTGAGGTAACTTTTTCTAGAGATGAAATTTACTATGAACATTAATGGGTAATTAACATGGATAATACAAAGGGATAAACAAATATCAAGCATCTGACGAAGTGGGATTTTCTCTCATGAAAGCTCATGCAATAAATAAATTTGTTAATCTTTAAAAGTGCCATAAGACTTCTTGTTTGTTTTGCTGAACTAGACAGACACTGCTACCCCTGTGGAACTTAAACATCACGGTAATCCAATGAACTGAACACATCACCATTTATCAATAGTTTGTGACAGTCGCTATCAACCATGAAACAGAATTTGAGGTTTTAATCGACCGATCAGATTTCTTTCTGCAAGAGATGACTCCAAAGCCCAATCTACATTATTGAAAAAGTTCTGTCATGGTTAGGCTTCATCATTCTTAGAATATGTAATTCTCCTCCATTGATAATGAGCCGTCATGTAATCAGGGAATGCATGCTCTTTTACTTTCAGGGGAATAGAGATATATTATTTGAAATAGAGAATTTGAAGCTTTCACATGATCACTGGTTTCTCAAGCTAGCAATGCTATTTTGACACTTACACAGAACTTGAAACGACGAGACACATGCACACATTCGTCAGACCAATGCCATCTCTTCTTACAGATGAAGACCAATGCACATTGTGCTCCAACTTTCCAACACCTTACCTCCACAAACCACTGTCATGTCACAGGATCCCAAACACTACATAAATAGAACAGCTTACTACAAAACAAAAGTGAAACTATTTCTGGAATGGAAGAGAGCAATCAGAAGGGATACAAACACAAGCCATAAATGTTCAGAGGAAAAAGGAGTTACTTGATCAAAAGGTAAGGGCAAAACTATCTGCTGATGAAGAGTCCTAAGAGATCATTATGGTAATGCAGGACAGCTACAACCTTAACAACAACAAGTCTTTTCTTCTAGCTACTTACATTGTCACAACTGTAACAATATATGAACACCTAATATCAGCAGTCTCTTTTCCAAAATTCCTGATCACTGGTCCATGGAGTTTGACTCAATTTACCAACTACCACACCTACTTCAATGGCAAAGATTTAAACCTTTGGTTCTATTTGGCAAAGGTGCTTCATCAGCCTTGATGTCTGGGCTGCTTACTAAGCCACCATCTCCAAACAGGCCACAATACCAGGCTCACCAGCTACAAACTATCTGTTTTGAGAATCATCCTACCACCCTGTCAATAAGAGCAGGATTTTAGTTCATCTCATGCATGGTGACAAAGGCTAAAGTTTTAATGAGAAGAGCAGTTTCCAACTGACGTTGACATGCATAATTATTAGCTGCTCAGCCTCAGAACCCCTAATTACACAAATTGTGTTTTTCAAACACTGAAGAACAAGTCATCCACTTGTTGACACCTTCCTTTCCAGAAGGGTTTATTAGGGAAGCAACTTTAGGAATTCTGTTTCTTGAGCCGCTAAAGTCCAGTTGTGATACTGTCTGTTTTCTAAGTGAAGAGAGCCACCCACAGTAATGTGTTAAAATCCTAGGATAATGAGAAAAGCCACAGTTTAACACACTGGTTGACATTAATTAAAAGCTAGGCTTGTGCTAGGGTTTCTCTCATATTACATTTGTGCAGCTAACATGTTCAACACTGCAACTTTTCCCTTGTGAATATGTGGCCCAATAGGAAAAAGTGCAACCCACAGAAGATCTCAAATACCTCCTCCTAGCTAGTGTCTGGTGAAGAATACACAGTAGAGACCTAGAAGGAGACTGAAACTCACCTACTAGCACATGTCCAGGTTTCTAAATCAACAGCAGCAGAACAAGGTAATTTGAAGCCATTTACCATGTAAACCACTTTCAAACATACACCTTAAGTCTATGCACACAAAGAGAAATTAAATATTTTGCGGGCTAGGGAGAAGTGAGGACAATCCCTTAAATCTGTTGAAAAGTTTACTTCTCTGATCAATCCAATTACCAGGATGGTGAAGCCTTTGGAATTTTTGAAAGACAGGTGAAGGAAAAAACTGCCTCAGCACCCCCTTTCACAAACAAATCTAAGGGCAGAGTCTTAGGGACAAATAAAATGACAATAATTAATTTAAAATGTTTGATAATGTGATCTTGTTTGAAACCAAATACATAAATAAAGTGTATCAGTCACCAGACCTGCTTCTGATGCAGCACATTCACACCAGTGGACATTAGTCAACTACTAAAAACAAAGAAATCCATGTCATATATAGTTCTACAGAGTGCCAATCTAATAGCATACCTGCATTAGTGATTATATATGCCTATCTGATAATGAAAAAAGAATTGCAAGATTTTGTACTAAATTTAATAGTTGGCTCTCACTTGCATGTATGTATATATTAGATGCACACACACATTTGTGGTTCACAGTTCAGTCCAAGACAACAACATTTGCAGAGGATCTATTAAAATATGAAAGCTTTTGGTTTACTTCCTCCTCTAATTCTTGGAAGTATCTTAAAGCCAGTCAGTCATGTGACTTTCTGCAATGACCTGCAGATTTATCCACATTAGATTGTAGCATGACTGCATAGTGATGAGTGACTAATAATTGGCACAAGACCAAATGATGCAGCTCATATTCTAATCTCTGTAAGACTTTGGAAGTCGTCAGTATTGTTGACATAAAATGGCCTAGGAAACTGATCTGCTGCTGATGAAGCAGCATATGAAGTGATGTAAGTGCTAGCACATACGAGACAGCCCCATTGTCAACAGCATTCTGCAGTGGGGCCGATTATGGTTCTGTTCAATCCACTTTCATGGGTAAGCCATTTTCATTACAGGTTTGGGAGACCCACAGCTGATCACGATGCTCAGTAACAGATCAGTTTTCTAATGCACATGTAACTAAGGTGCTCATGCAAATGCTGTACCTGCCTATATGCCTCCAGCTTTCATCCAGGACATAACACATGATCCATTGTCTACAGCCAAACCCATTTGCTTCAATCTCTAAGAGAAAAACAACTAAAGGATCTCTTAAAGCATTCTTAAATCTACAGTACCCACCTGGGGAAGAGAAGGAACAGACTGACAGAGCCAGATGGGTACCCAGAAGGCCCCTACAACAGGACAAGCCCAAACAAGGAAAAACAAAATAGAACAGAACACCACTGGGTCATCACCTACGCCCTCCAGTTAAAACTTCTCCAGCACGTCACTGAGGATCTACAAACCATCTTGGAAGATGATCCCTCACTTTCTCACACCTTGCGAGGTAGCCTACTCCATGCTTAAATACAGCCTTGAACCTGAAGCAAATACTCACCAGCAACTACACACCATACAAAAAAACCCCACTAACCCGGGAACCTATTCCTCCAACAAACCCCCTTGCCAACTCTGCCTGCACATCGACTCAAGTGACAAAATCATAGGTCCTAACCAAACCAGCGACCCCATCAGAGGCTCATTCACCTGCACATCTACCAATGTGATATAGGCCATTCTGTGCCAACAGTGCCCTTCTGCCATACACATTGGTCAAACTGGCCTGTCTGTCTGAAAAAGAATAGACACAAATCACCCATCGAGAATGGTAACATTCAAAAACAGTAGGAGAGCACTTCAATCTCTATGAACACTCAGCGACAGACTTGAAAGTTACCATACTTCAGCAAATATACTTTAAAAAAAGCAGACTTCAGCATGAAACTGCAAAGCTGGGGTTCATACGCAAACTAGACACTATCAGACTGGGCCTGAATAAGGGCAGGGAGTGGCTAGCTCACTATAAAAAGTAATTTTCCCTCCTTAAACATTTCACACCTCATCAACTGTTGTGAATAGGCCACATTCAAAAAGCTTTAATTGACCTCATTTAACATTGGTCCTTCACATAATGTGACTCACCCACCTTTGCAAGCACATGAGCATGCAGGAGCACATACCCCCCCCCCCTTCATGCTTCTGATGAAGGGGTTTTTAGCCCATAAAAGCTTACGCCCAGATATATTTGTTAGTCTTTAAAGGTGCCACAGGACATCCTGCTTGTTTTGATGAAAATGCTGGCAACTCACATCATGTAAGAAGTAAGTTACAATAACCAGACACCATCCAATAACATTTTTGGATATAGATTTATTACTGAAAATTCACTCCTGTAGCCTTTGTGAGGGTACTGAGGAATTAATATTTGCCCCATCTTTTGGCTCCTTCTTTAAGTCAAGGTCATTTCAGCATTGCTCATAACATCATATACTGTCCCCTCCCGTCCTTCCTCACAGGTAAGCCTGACAACATAGTCAATTATTTAAGCAAAAAAGAATCTACTGCCCCTCTCAATTATCCACACTAAGGGTTCACTGGAAGAAGCAGGGGGAAGGAAGGAAAATAATCTGTAATTCTGCATTCGTTATACTTGATCTCTAATCAAAGACAATATTTGTGTGCATCAAATTAATCCCTCATACAGCGCTTCCAAACAGGGATATTTTCAATACAAGAACAGTGGTCATAGCTGTCATTTTAACCTTGTGGTGTGAGCATAATCATGCTAAATATTCACATTTTGAAACACACTGGTCACACAAATTTCTGAGGGCAGTGGTACTATAAAGTTAATGAACAGTTATGAAAGAAAAGAAGATCATTTGGCATTCTTCTTGGGAAAATTAATTTAAAATATATATTTCTAAACTTCCATCCAGTGCTCTTTGGATTATTTCTGTAGTTAATTGGTGCTGGACAGTTTTCACCCTTGTTGAAAAAAAGAGGGAGACAGTACTGTAAAGTCTCATTCATTAACAGATACATAGAAGCAACAGAAAAGTTAATTTTAACCAGGAACACTGGAAATTACAACATACAAACAATCTGCATGGTAAAAATTCACTCTGTGATGGGTCTCTCTGCTTCCATGAGAAAGAAAGAAGTTTGGTTTATAGGCCCTCAATTAATTTTCAATTCCTCCAGCCCCATATCTGAGCTGCTATAGATGTAGACACACACAGAGACCACTCCCTTCATGGATGCTTCTGGTTCACTAGTGAGCTTCAGACAGTGTCCCCCCAGCCACAAGACTGCATGTGAAAGCAGTGTACCCAAAAGATTGTCTACAACAACGGTTCTCAACCACTGTGTTGCCACACAGAGGTAAGTGTGTTGCAGAGAGCTAGGGAGATGGTTGGATTCAGTCTGGAAGGGATGGGCTGGTGTGTCCTGTAGGATCACAACGTGACAATAAGTGTGTCAGAACCCGCAAAAGGTTGAGAACCACAAGGACTGTGTGTATTTAAACCGAATTAGTTATTTTGGTCAAGTTTCCATGTACACAAACCCAACATCAAGGGATTAACCCTAAAGTATCAAGGAGGACAAAGACCTCAATGTGTCTATAAACTGCTGTTTTTCACACTCTGAGGAGGAAAAAATGGACTATCTTGGTAGACCATCAGCACACAGTCCATTAGTTGCCTCCAACCCCATTCAACTATCACTACAGACTATCCTCTCCCAAAAACAGAGCATGCGAAGCTCTTCATGTGGGGCTTTATTTTCATTTGAACATCAGCTGGAAAGATACATACTCTCCTCCCAAAAGAAAGATTCAAGGGATATTGCAACCTTCCCTGACTGTTATCCAGAAACTGACAAAGTCTCACTCAGGTTTGTGGAGGAAAAAGTTGCAGAGGAGAGAGAAAAGGGTCAAAGCATACAAATGCAAAAAACCCCAAACACTTCGACCAGTCTCCCTCTTTTTTTTAATTGTTCAAAAATAAGTTTTAAAAATGAAAAAGGAATGCAAACAGAGGACAGAGCAAAGTGCATTTTCAAGGAGGTGTAACATCAGAAACTGCCATGTCTGGGCATCCAAGAGCCACAACAACATTCTAGCCTAAATTTTAATGTAAGAGAATATAGTAAAGCCACCACTAGACAGACTTTAAAAGACAACCTATAAAATAAGCTCAAATATACATCAGTACTTGAAGTAGTTTCATGTGCTTTATGTTGGCAGCACCTGCCCAGGTTTCAAGAGACCTTGAAGAGTACCATGGAATGCCACCTGTCAGAACAAGAACCAGAAGCAGATCAGCAGCAGCCAGTTTCTAAACCTTAAAGCACTATGTTAGGAAAGAGACAAGCCTGAGGGACTGGTTGACAACCAACCCCGCATTAAGGAACTGGCACAGTACCCTGTAAGAAATCCATTCGGAGTACTGGGAAGTTGTGTCATGCTTCCCTACCGCTTTTGCAGGCCTCCCTGGCAAAAAATAATGGTATTAGAAACAAGGTTGGAGGGACAATGAATCTATTAAACTAGCTGTAGCCATTTTGCTAGACATATTGGTATTGACACTGCCAAGAACAGGCCACCTATATCTGAAATTCTTACTTAAAAAAAAAACAAAACAAAAACCAAAAGAAATCCCCAGGCCACTTGTTTATCCTTTATCCTTTCTGTCCTATATTTGTGGGCAATTCTTCATTACTGAATACACTTCTTTAAACTGGTAGACCCACATTAATGCAAAATATTCATTCTGATGTCTTCAAATATGGGAACAGCCAAGACTTTCCAGCCAAATCGGCAAGACTTATCATTAACTAATGAAATGGACTTGTAGGTAGCAGCAACAAGGAAAAGTAATCCAATATGGGAGAACATATAGTGGATGCTACAAATTCATAGCTTTTTGAAGAAAGAAAAGACCATTAAGTCATCAGTCTGACCTATGCAGGCCAGACTTTCAGGTACCCCAGTCCTTAGCCTCAAAACTTATTATTAAATCATATATTCCAGAATGGAATCCAGTCTTGATTTGATGATGCAAGACATGGTGAACTGACCACTTCCTTTGTTAGTATGTTCCAATTGTTAAATCACCATCTCTGCTAAAAGTATGCCTCGTTTCTAATTTGAATTTGTCTGGCAGTTCAACTAATCCATAAACCAAATCAGTTTTCATGATTATCCTTCATGTCTGACATCCTCTAGGATTATAGTTTATAATAAGGTGGAAGTTGGTAACAGTCCCTCTATTCTGACTAACAGTCTCCAGTAGAGACAATTCTAGAGCCTCTGAGGAGGTGCATACGTCTTGTTTGCAGCTTAAGCACATAACCGTTATAAAGCCCTACCACCAAAGACCTTCCTCTCCCTCCTGTACTAGTCCACTCAGGTTTAGTCAAGAAATAGACTTCTGAAAGTCACCATTTCCTTTTTGTTGCTTAACATGACAGTAAACAAAGTTTGACAAAATGCCAAAACAACTGACTATTACCATTCTAATCTAACATTGGGCCTGCACAACCACAGCCAACAAACTCTGCCCTGGGAATGAGGTAAGCAGACAGCTTCTTCGGAGTTAAAAAAAAGTCTGGTGGCACTTTTAAAGACTAACAAATTTATTTATCACACGAGGTTTTGTGGGAGAAAAATCCCACTGAGCTTCAAATGTCTGACAAAGTGGAATTTTCTCCCACAAAAGCTTGTGTGATAAATAAATTTGTTAGTCTTTCAAAGTGCCACCAGACTCCTTATTTGTTTTGCTGAACTAGATTAACATGGCTACCCCTTTCGACCATCTTCCAAGTGAGAGGGGAGCAGGAAAGAAGCCAGACCATGCCCACTTCCCCCTCCACCTGCTGGTGGGCATGACCTTGGGAAAGACTTCTCTGCACCTCTTCAGAAGTTGGAGGGAGGAGGAGAAAAGGACAGACTGAGCACTCCACCTCCAACCACACTCTGGGTCCTACATAATGATCATTACACACACAACCAGGTAAGAGTCTTCTGCTGCTGCCAGGTAGTTTGTCCTGTATTTCTGAAGAATGTGCATCAAACTCTACCAAACATGCATGATTGGGTGGGAAATGACATTTCTACAGTTGTACATAAAATGTTTGTTTTTCCTTTTTTCCTTTATCCCACTTGAGACATCTGGGGCCTGACATGCAAGAGAAGAGCCGGGACAACTGCAAGCGAACTCAACAGGAGCAGTAGATTGCAAGTAAGGTATCGTGGTCTGGAGCAGTGACTCTCAGCTTTCAAAACTACTGTACCCCTTTCAGGAATCCAATTTGTTTTGTGTACCCCCCAAGTTTCACCTCCCTTAACTACTTGCTCACAAAAAAAGTCAGACAATACAAGTGTCACAGCAACAGATTGACTAGAACAGAAATGTTGTACTTGCATTTCAGAATACAGACCAGTATAAACAAGTCTTGTCTGTATGAAATTTTAGTTTTGCTACTGCATTTTACATAGACTATTATAAAACTAGGCAAATATGTGAATAATTTAATGTGCTCCATGGAAGACTACTGCATGCTCCAGGTACATGTACCTCTGCTTGAGAGCCATTGGTCTGGGAGGAACAAGCCTAAGGATAAGAGTCACAAGTTCTTAAATTCTAATCATTGGCAGGGCCAGGAGTTATTAAATAGCCTCAGGCAGTCTCTGACTCAGTTTCCCCCATTGGCAAACTATAATTCTCCTAACTCAAACTGTTGATATTAATTGTGTGAAGCACTCAGATATTTGCCCTAGAACAGATCATGAAAAAATGAATATGTTATATATACACAAGTCATGATGGCTTGGTGGAACAGACAAAACTGGTGGTCCAGTGAGAATACATTGCAAGTGTCAATATGTCATCTGGTATGTCTGTGGACTGGTATATTCTACGTATTTGTTGTACAGCAAGTCCTGTTAAAATTAAGAAAGCTGCAGATGCATATCAACAGAATGTAGTCAAATGTTTAACATTACAATAATGCAAAGTTTACTGTGCTTTTGTTTCAGGAAGGTTCAAGGACCAAAGCAGGAGGACCTGGACTCATTCTCCAGGCTGAAGAGGTGCATTACTACTGGTGGAGGGTGGAATATTTCACACTCTGCCTTTTAAACAAGACACTAAACTGGAGTGTACTTCCAATTGTGTCCAAACAGAAGTTAAAAGACAGCAGAATGCTAATGTGAAAGCTATGAGGGCAACATATCTTCACTCAGTTTTCTAATGTTTGAGACTGTTAGGGAGTCACTAGACTATGCTTTCCATGTTGGTCTCCCCCCCCAAGAAAGTATTTTTCAAAGTACTTTGAAAGACATTATATAAAAAGAAGTTTTGGGGTTCCCGTACACACCAAATCTAAAAGCAAATCTACTCTGTTTTTCTCAAAGGAAGGGAACATATTGCTAACCCTGGTTTTGTTAACACTTTAGAGAAAATATGTGGACCCACTTTATGAATACTAATTGCTGTATATCAGAACTGTACACCAAGAATTCACAAGCACCCAACATACTTGTCCAAATTATTTTTAAATTAATAACCAAGCCATACCCCAATAAGGACACTTCCCCCAAAACTCTACCACCAAACTCAGACAGACCGCTTCACAAGCATTTATTCTACCTCTAATATTAGCTAATAAAAACACATTGAGATCTTTGTCTGAAAGATGCTCAGCGACACACACATTCAAAATGCTTCCCCTGTTGACTTTTTGTTGTGCCAATTATATGGCGTTTATATAAAGTTTGTATTAGAAGGCATCTATATTAAGAAAATTTCCAAGTGAGAGTATTCAGCATATGCCACATCAGTGCACTAGAGAATGTCTCCCTCTTCACAAAACAGTTACAAAACCCCCAACTATAACATCTTGTGCAACATTAGAAAAGGAAGCATATTCTTCACCTTGGAGACTGATATGTTACATAAGCAATAAGCATTAAAAAGATACCCATCACCCAGGATAGGATCTCTTTATAAATATATTTGAAGTTTTATATGGATTTTTATTTACAAATTAGGCAAAAGGCACTCATGCCCAAATCTCGTAACATGGGTAGGTAAAACAAGACTTATTCAGTAACATGCTCCAACTAGGAATATTGAATCTGTTTACAAATATTTTCTGCACCACAAAGTAACAGCTATCATGTTCACCATTGGATCTACGCACGCCAAGTGATGTTTTCTAACACCAAGTTATACATAAAACCGACAGTGACCTACCCACGAAGTAAATTTAAACTGCTTTTGACACAGCCACCCTGTTATCTCAGCCTGACTTCTAAATTTCTCAAGAGGGAGTCACCGAGGACTCTTCCAGTTGCTTAGCAACTGCCTTGGGGACCTCACAACATGGACACCATTTCAGAAGGCAAAACGTGCCACAATTCAAACAGCCGCCCAAGTTCCCAAATCCAATGTCTCACGATATTCGTAGTTAGTTGTGAAAGTTAAAATTCCACTTAAAATTTTCTGCTTCATTTTCTTCAGAAGTGCTTTGAGTACTGCTGGAAGGTGCCATTAACAGAAGCCCAAGCTCTTAAAATTTATCCACAGAACAGGAAAACCACAGTTAATGCAATGGAAGATCTCATACTGTCTTGTCTATTTACATAAATCCTAACTTAAAGGGACTACCTCAGGAGATAGTTTTATGACCTCCAAGGCCAGAAGGGACCATTACATCATCTAGTCTCGCTCACTGAAAATATCACTAGCCATTAAGTATCACTCAGATACCCCTGTAATGGGCTCAATGATTTTAGTTAAACTGAGCATTTCAGTCCTCCAAAGACTAAGTTATAACCTGCCACAGGCAGAGAACAGGGGAGAACATTGTCTCACCAAAGCCTGAGGCCCCTGAAATAGCAGTGAAATGATAAGGTGAGATAAGCCCAAATGATCTCTGCACCACACTGGTCATGTATTGCCCACTAGGACAACAGACAAAAACAAGAACCACTAAGTTCTCTTCTGTATGACCTGGGGAAAAAAATGCCCCCAACCCCAAACCTGGTGATCATTATGATCTGATCACACGAGCAAAGCAATAGCCAGGAACAAGAGGATTCTCTGTGTCACCTCGGAGTATGGATTCACCTCATCCAGTGTCCCGTCCCCATCAGTGTCCAATTTCTGATACTTCAGAGAAAGGCAAACAATCTCCAGAATACCTCTGATTACATGTGCAGCTAATCCTTCTTTAACCCTGTAGGTGACTGGCTAAAGCCCTGAAGCATGAAATTTGATCTTACTGTAGCACTACAATCATCATCAACCTGCTGTAAGGTAGGCAATTCTGCCCCTCCTCTTAGACCACGAAGAAAGGGATGGAAGATACTTATGGTCCCTTCTGCCCTTGGAATCTCACAAACATCCAGCCTGAAGCTGAATTAAAGCATATATTGCAAGAAGATGTCCGGTCTCACTTTAAAGACCCTGGATGAAAAGTGGCTCCACATCCACTCAGTTCTTCACCTACATGTTGAAGTCAACAAAAGTGCCAGTTGTTATGTATACGTTGTGCACCAAGGTGATATGATAGATTAGCAACTAAATTCATGTAGAACTCAGAGAAGTCAGTTGAATATGGTTCTCATCTCTTATCAGCATTAAGCAGATTTGATGTCCATGTTAGATCAGTGGTAGCCACCAGAGAACACCTGAAGATTGCTAAATGAAGTTGCAGAGAGATGCAAAATATCTGCACTGAATTGTGATGTTTAGCAAATGACACTGTTACATCATCCCGGTGATGTAACATCTTAGCCTAACTATGCAATGGGAGCCTCTCTTTTTATTTTTATTTATTTATTTATTTTTAACTCCTCTCCACTCAAATACTAGGAAGGAGAGGGGTTTCCTCTTTTTTCCCATCCTACATCACCTGACAGCCAACAGCTACAAATAGTTTCATGTGGCTTGAACATCATAAGCTGAGTATCATGTGTTGAGACACCAGTCTTCTCGGCTCTCAATGCATAACGCATTATATTACAGTGTATAGTCCAAAGGTCAGAACACAAGACTGGAAATCTAGAGAGCTGGGTCCTATTCCTAGCATTGTCACTGACGACTTCTGTGATCCTGGCCATGTCACTTAGCCTCCAGGTTCCTTGATTTGCAAATGTTTGTGAACCACTTTGAGATTTACACAAGAAGAATGGTATGCAAGTACTAAACAGCAGTATTATAAAATATCATGTGCAGGTAATTCCCTGTAGCCATATACATCATAGCCTGTGACAGTTTTTGCAACATATGCTGGAGAGAAGATAGCAAACGTGGGCCATTTTTTCCCCCCTCTGAGTGATCCCACTGATAACACTTAATAGGCATGCAGTGATGTTGTAGCTATGAAAGCCTTGGGATAGTGCAAGATGGCTTGTCTGCATTTTGTCTGACTTTTCAGGGCAGAAAGGTTCATTGTGGTACCACTTTCACTAAACCTACAACAGGAACTCCCAAATTTATACATCACATGCCATTTCTTAATTAAAATATTTTCCTGAACTGCTCATTCATGGTCACCCTACACTGATGTGCCAACTACAGCATTTGCTTATGTGGAAATGCAATAGTCTAGAAGTATTTAGTGTTTTTCATCTACCTTTAATATACTAACTTGGAGCTGGGGGGGGGGGGGGAGAACCCATCTGTTATGTTCTTCTCTGACTCCCTCCCCTGCATGTGCTGCTCTGCCACCTGGTCCTTTTTTCCCCAACTGCATATGCCTACCAGTTTCCTGCCCCTCCTCTTTCCAGGAGCATGCTACCCTACAGTTGGAATCCTCTTCTCCCCCACACATACAGTACTGCCCACATGCTTCACTCTCTTCTGTGGTTGGCTGGCAACTAACTCTAATTTCATTGGTGCCTCTCGTCCCCAAGGATAGCTCACTTCCTCTCTTCCTGTGCAGCAATGGTCTCCAGTAGAGGCAGCAAAGCTGCTGTCTCATTTCCAGCTGTATTTATAGGCCTTCATGCTCTTCTTTGCATTTAAGAGTCTAGGCACCTGTAGAAGCAGCTGGAAAAAAGAACTGGCACCATGCATGTATTTAATCTTCCATGGACCACTGTTTGGGAACCTCTGACTTTGGAAATAGGAGTCTACTGTATGGAAGACCAAAAAAAAAAAAAAAGGAGAGGGCAAGGGTAGCTGGGAGAACACAAGAGAAAGTAAAACCTAAGTGATTCACTTAGACTTTCATATAGGAGTCTAAAGGCCACAGACTTAGCATGCATCAAGTCTCCCCCATCTTCAAAGCACCCGACAAAGTGGGCTTTTTCTCCCATGAAAGCTCATATGCTACATAAATGTGTTAGCCTTTAAGTGCCACAGGAATCCTTGTTTGTTTTACTGAACTAAAAGGAGTGCCCCTCTGGAACTTGGCATCCATGTATCTAGGTCCTGAACAGATTAAAGGGGGAAATCATAAAAAGACAAAACACCCTGACAAACAGTACTAGGGGACACAATACAGCCTACCTCAGTGGCTCGGGGCAAGTGAACTAAGTGTGGTGCCTCAGTTTCTCCATACGTAAGCCAGGGACAGAAATACTTACCTTACAAGAACTCAGTGCATAACTCTGAAGAGGTAATGTTAAGTACTGCTGCTAACACACCCCAGATCCACCCACTCCAGAAAACCTTTCTATAATGTTTAAAATTGAAAGCAGGCATCAATAAGGAAGGTTAGGGGAAACAGCCCCTTTAAATATACTGTTTAAGGATCCCCCCCATTCATTAATCCCTTACATAACAAAATGATGGCTACACACACCTAGGCAATGAGCCCACTTAAAACCATTTTTTAAAAAGCAGCAGCTGGCCATCCCTCTAGTCACAGCTGATCCATTATAGGTAAAAAAAAAATCAAGAGAGATCACCTTGATCGGCCAATGAAATTGCGAAACCCACCCCAAGGGGGAGAGTTGGTGGCCGGGAAGGGCCCGAGGGGCACCGATGCCCAAGTTGCCGGCTGCCCCTTGGCGGCAGGGGCCAGCGGAGCGGAGCGAGGCGAGTGAAGGGGAAAGAGAGGGGGGACTCTTATTCTGACAGGAGCTTCAATCTGGCTGCCAGCCGGGTTAAGTGCCACGACTGGGGCTCAAGCAAGACACCAATACCTCCCCTCCCCCCCGGGGGGACAAAGCGGCCACCGGGCCCTAACGCCGCCCCCCCGGACCCCGGGCGGCCGGCCCCTCACTTCCCCGCCACGCCCGGCCCACCCCCCGCACGCCATCCCCACCCACCACCGAGAGAGGCAGCTGGGAGCCGGAGCGTTTTGAAATCGCGCCTTTCCCTGCCCCGGGCTCTGTCCCGAGCCGGGGGAGCGTGCGATGGAGGAGGCGGCGGCGGCGGCGGCAGGCTGGGAAGCCCGGAGTAAGTTTCCCAAACCCGGCGCCTCGCAGCCCTCTCCTGCTGCCCCGCCTGCCGCAGCCTGCCCTCGGGCTGAAACTTTTCAGCGCCCCGCTTCCCCGGCCGGGAAACTCTCCCCTTCCCCGGAGTGCAAATTCACCGGCCCCCGCCCCCGGGCGGGACGGCTCTGCACTTCCCCGACCGGAGCGAGGCCGCCCGCGGTGCCCTGCCCCCGCCGCCCCCCCGGGAACTTCTCCTGCCCCCGGCCAACTTTCCCCGGGGGACTCACTCTCGGCGCCGCTCCCCCGCGGCCCCGCACGCCCGGGAGGCCGGCCCCGAGCGGAGGAGCGCGGCTCCCCCCAGGTTTTTGTGCAGCCGGGGATCCCTGGCTAATCCTCTCCGCCGCGGCTCCCCTTGCCAAATAATGCGCTTCTCACACATGGAGTCGCGGCGTCACTCCCCCGAGCATGCGCACTGCGGCCGGCCCTGTAGCCCTGCGAGCTGCCCCCGTGCAGCAGGCGGCTCTCCCTCCATTAGCTGCCGGCTGGCGGCGGAGAGGGCCGGGTTTCCGGGCGGCGGCGGCCCGGCTCTGTGACCCGGGGCGCCATTGGCAGAGGGGGTCGGCGCACATGGCACAGGCGCCGCGATTGGCCGGGCGCTCGCCAGACGCCAAGGGCGGGGTCGGGCCGCTTGCAGGAGTTGCCGCCGCGCTGGGAGCGAGCTCGGCCCTGCGACGTGCGCCCCGGGCCACGTGGATCGGCGGCCGGGAGGAAGAGGAGGGTGCTGCTGGGGCGACGGCGCCGGGCTCCGCGAGTGGGGGTGAGTGTTACACGCTCGCTTGGGGCCCCCGCTAGCCGCCCGGCTGCTTCTCCGGGAGACGGCCCGCCGCCGCCGCCGCTTCCCCCTTCCGAGCCGCGGGGTGGGCCGGCTCCTCGCCTCCCTGGGGAAGGACCCAGCCACCACGTGGCTTTTTGCTCCACACCCATTTCTGGCCCGATGGCCGTTTCCAGCCACGGCCGGCTGGGCCGCCTGGTCCTGCATTTGACTCCTGCCCCGGCCCCTGTCGTTGTCCAGGGTTTTAGCCCTCTCCAGGGGTTGGCACCAGCCGGGCCAAACACTGCTGGAGTCAGGCGTTTAGACAGCCCTTTTCTGCTTCGTATCCCTCGGCCAGCCGCCCCCTAGGACAGTGTTTCCCAACCGCTGTGTCATGGGATTCCTGAAACGCGCTTCGGCGCGCTTGACTGGCTCATGAATATTCATGACTTCATTTGTGGTCTTTAGGTTGGTGGGCGGCAATAATTAAAGGTATGGAGGTGTGCCACAGCAGAGGAGAGGTTGGGACCCACTGCCCTAGGACTTCCTGTATTCAACCAGCCTCTGATGGTGTGTGCACCTGAATGGCAGAGTGGGGAGAAAGTGCTGGGAGGGTCCAGCTGGGGAGAGACTCCTGTTGCTTGTAGTCTGGATTGATGGGGTAAGACCCCAAATAACTTTAGGAGTAGAGGGAAACAGCTATTTAGTCTGGTGGTGAGACTCCTGGCTTTGCCAGAATTGAACTGGTTTTATGGTTATCAGTCTGATGTGGTATCAGAAGCTCAGAGGCTGAGTTCCAAAAGGTTGCTGGTTCACAATGTTCTAGCTGCACATGTGCCACACAATACAGTTCTCCCAACACAGAGAAATGATGACTCTGTGGATAGAGAGGAGACTAAAATTCAAATGCCTAAGTAAGCTTGTTTAACCTAGCAAAATAAAGACTGAGATATGATTGCTTTCTCTCTAGCTCCCCCCCCCCCCCCCGCACACACCAAACACTAGGGAAAGAAAAGAGATACTGCTAAAGGACAATGATGGTACAAGAATAAATGGGTATAAAGTGGCCAGGAATAAACTTAGGCTGGAAATTAGAAGGTTTTTGACCAGCACAGAAATGATCATTTAAACAAACTTCAACGGCAGTAGTTATGTGGAGGAGTGCCAACAACCACAAATGCTAAAAGATGGAGCTTGATACATTTATAAATGGAATATAGCAGGGTTGCCTGTGATAGGCAAGGTCTGGACTCAATGACCTGTCTGTCCCTTCCAGTCCTATGTAGGCAACATATAGGAAGCAGAATCCTCTCATAGAAGAAAAGATGTGTGCAAATCATGTAGCCTCTAATCCAGAACCCTATTTCAATGATCACAACGGAAAAGACTTCAACAGAGGCAGAGATTGAAATAGCTCCCCTGTTGCAAAGGAAGCAGCAACCTGGATTGTTGGGAAGCTAGCTATGAAGACTCCTGTATCCAAGAATCTAAAGGTGGCCCATACTTCGTTAACTGGAACTCCACATTGAATTAATTCAATAACTAACAGAAAGCAGCCTGAGAGATGTCTTTGAAATACCTGGAAACAAATATCTTGGTTGTGCAGTACGAAGTGGATTTGCCTCTCTCTTTAGAGAGGTAAAAACTAGGGTGCACTATAAGATATGGAGGGGAGTGGCGTCACTGCAACTATTGCGCCCACAATCTGTGTGCTGCTACTGGTATACCCAGACACAAAAGCGAATCACACTTGTAGGATGATTTTTAGCTGTGTGTATGTTTGATTCCTAATGAAGATCCTTTGAGAAACTACATTGAACCAAATCTTAATGTTGTCAGATAAATCCATCTGGACCAAATTACTACTGGGATTCTAAACCAGCTTTGTTGCTGGACTCTCTTAACATGTTTCTGTTACTTAATCTTTGGTGTGATCCCTGAAAAAGACTCCAGGTAAGTATCTTCCTCCTCTTTCCTAGATCAAAGATAGCTGAGTGAATGGAATAATTTACACTGAATGTCAGAGATACGAAATCACCAGGTTAATTCACTTTCACAGTCTAAAATTCTGCAGGTGGGAGGAGTACAGGAAAAGGGAAGAGAGTTTGAATTCACACAGAGGTGGATGATGCTTCAGTTGTCAACAGGCATAAGCTAGCATGCCATTCCATCCAGAGAATGGGTATAAAGAAATGCGGCACCCTCCTCCTCTATGCAACTGTGGTCCGGCTTCTATCCATCACTATGTTAAGGTTACTGGACAGATGCAGGAAGGCTTCTCTGCCTGGGAGGTGAACCTTTTAAACAATTTACTGGTTTGTTGTCCTAGCACTTCAGATGGGATAGGGGTTTGGGGGCTGGTTTTGTAGCAGTTTGGGTGCTTCATTCTTGGGGGGGGGGGGGGGGGATTTTTTGTTGTTGTTCCCTAACACTTTCGGAACATAGTTGTATGACAAAATGCATTGCCATTTCTCTCTTTACTATTTCTAGGAATATGGTATTTGGTGACAGCTCTTGGGGCACACTGAAATATTCACAGTGATACTGAGGCCTGAACTTCTCTCTGTGGCCTGGCTTCTTTCAGTGGATCTCTTCCTGTAACTTATAGCCCAAAGAGAGGTTCAGGCCCTGCACTGTTTCAACAGCAGCATCTCACTTGCCCCAGCTAGCTGTTTCCCAGACAGTTAGCTATGGGGAATCCTAGCAGAGGTTGTTAGCTAAGGAATGGGCTAGACAACTTCCTCTCACAAAAGATTCTTTGCCTTCTCTTTACAGACCAGCATGAGGACCTGGAGTATATGGTGAAGGCCACTGCATCAGAAGTGGAGGGTCTCTTGTTCCACATGGTATTTACAGGAACAATCTGAGACATCTTCAGGGTTGGAAACATGGCAGTGGGACCAGGTGGATGGCTTGTCTGGAATCTTATTGCAGATCAACCATTAATTGGGATTGTAGGGTGCAGTTGTCCCTTTTCCCCTCACTTGCTCAATGCTGCCACTCCCTTCCCCCAAACATAGGAACAGATGCAAAGTTCAGTGATGCACCTCTTCTGACAAAGGAAGGGGCTCTACGTGGTCTGGAACTGGAGGCTTATCTGTCCACAAGTCGTATGGCAAGGGCCTGTCTATCTTGCGTAGGGTTGGATATCTACTGACTTTTTTACTGCAGTACTCCATTCAGCTGTGGGAGGGACTTTGAGACAGGACCAGCCCCTAACCTTACAATATTCTATCTGTGATATTGCTAAAAGAATCTGCTTGGTAATAGGTTGTTGGTTAAGCTTAAACTGAGTGGTACTCAAACAGATGTATTTGTGGCAAACCTGGTCTGGCCAAAACTACTGTCATGGCTCACAGAGAGGATTACATTGCTAGTAAAAGCACACTGTAAAATAAAATGAACCCAGAAATTGGAACTGCCATGGGGGTGACCTTTCGAAATGTGACATTGTGTATGACTGCAGAATTGTTCCACACTGCTCAGATAACAGTATTAACACGTTGAACAGAACATTTTTTCCTTTTGTCTGTCTGTATGCCGATGAAGAACGTGGAGGTGTGGTGAGCCAGCTATGTGATAAGCCAGTGGCATTTGACAGGTAATGATTTGAGGGTGGAAGTTTATAATAAGCTGGTCTCCATTCAGGGGCAACGCTCAAATCTGAATTGACAGATGGATACTGCTGGGGGGGGCTTGAGACATGAAGAAAGAGTGGGGGAAGAAAAATAGTAGTGGCATTCTCTTAGTTTGTCAACTGTGGAAATTACTTAAAAGGTGTGCTGGTCTTAAAGTTGTAACCAATAAAGCTGCTGCCATTTTAACCACAAATATGTATCTTGTAACTTCAGTGCACTCTAAGCAAAACACCAGTGCCATGGAATAGTGTGTACCTAGGTCTATGTAGACAAGATGCAGCAACTCGCAACAACTCTATGCAGGCTGCTGAAATGACACACCTTCTGACGGGGGCTTGTGTGAAGTTCATGAAACTACCATTAGATAAGGGAACAGCTAGAGCTTTAATTAAATGTTTAACTACCAAACTTTTTTTTTGTTATATAACTTAAACATAACCTGTCCTAATAGTTTTTTAAAATGTATCTTAGAAAGAAAATAGTTGGTAAAAGACTTGAGATTGCTAGTGATGTGAAACGTCTTGCAGTTTCAAAAACTTGGCAGATCTACAGTCTCACCACCCCCCCCCTTTTTTTTTAAAGCCAGAGCTACTTGCAAAAAGTACAAGAATCTGACCCTTGAAACAAGGGTAGTCAGAGGTGACCCCTGCTTCTCATGTATATCATATACATAACTCTTCCAGGGGGAATGGAGTAGAGCACCATTCTCCTGCACTAACATGTCACTGGGGAACACACAGTAGGCATCCTAACTATCAAAACTGATCCTGAATAACTTCCTCCTGGTACTACTACACTTTCTAAGCCTGATAACTGTGGTCACACTGGCTGGATACTTAGATAGCTGCATGATCAGTTTCAAATAGCCTCACTGTTATGCAAACAAGTAAACAGCACTGGATCTATACTTTACCTATTCAAGAGCTTTCATTTTGTGTTTATAAATCCTCTGTCTGTCAGCAGATACTCTGGTAAAGAACTGCAAGAATTAAACTAGGCCCAAACAAAGGTTAGGTTATAACCTTTTTTATATAGCCATTTAAAACTTTATATAGTCATTTAAAAAAAATACATGAATAGACTCCATGCTGTGATCAAAAGTGTAGCTGTGTCAGTCTAGTTCAGTAAGACAAACCAGTTTTGTGGCACTTTCAGAGACTAACAAATTTATTTATTGCACAAGCTTTTGTGGAAGAAAATTCCTACTTCATCAAAAACTTGAAGAGCACTCATGCCAGGAGCCACACTGCTTTGCCTTCACACACCTTAAGTAGTGAGCAAGCCTGTGAGAGAGACATAAGTAGCTAGGTAATTCAGAAAATGTTCTAATAGATGACTTCCATCAGTCAAAAAAAGCAAGGAGTCTTGTGGCACTTAGAGACTAACAGATTTATTTATCGCATGAGCTTTAGTGGGAGAATAAGTCTGTTAGTCTTTAAGTGCCACAAGACTCCTTGCTTTTTTTTTTGCTTTCCTAGACTAACACGGCTGCCCTTCTAGAACTTTCCATCAGTCAGTAGCCAATGGAAACTGAGTCTGGTGCTTTTTTTTCATATGGGACTTAAAGCTAAGGTGTGGACTATTTGCCCTTTTCCATAATCACAAGACCTTTCAGATGAAGATCTCTACATCTAAGGTTCTAGTCAAACAACAGCTTGGGAAACTACACTCTTAAGTTCCCATTTTAGTTTCTCTTGAAAAGCTATTTGCTATGCCCTAAAACATCCTGCAGTATTCCTATGGGCTGTTTAAAGTCTCACTATAAGTATGTGCATTTCTGTGGTGATGGAAGTGATCTCTATAATATAGATTGTTTAAAAGAACTTCATGTTTCAAAGGGAAATATGATAGAAATGTATCTAGGGAAAGCTGCTTAAGGTGATTGGGGTAGAGGGCAAAAGGGCTTCCTTTCTAACAAGACAAACAAGGAGTCCTGTGGCACTTTTAAAGACTAACATTTATTGGGTTGGAAGGGACCTCATAAGGTAATCTAGTCCAACCCCCTGCTAAAAGTAGGGCCACTCCCACGAAATCATCCCAGCCACTGTTTTGTTCAGCTGGGCCTTAAATATCTCCAAAGACAGAGATTCCACTACCTTCCTAGGTAATCCATTCCAATGCTTTACCACCCTCCTAATGAGAAAATTCTTCCTAATATACAACCTTGACCTCCCCAGTTGTAACTTGAAACCATTGCTCCTTGTTCTGTCCTCTGTTACTTCTGAGAACAGCCTAGCTCCCTCCTCTTTGGGGCATTCCTTCAAGTAGTTGAAGGTTGCTATCAAATCCCCCTTCAGTCTTCTCTTCTGCAGGCTAAATAAACCTAGTTCCTGCAGTCTTTCCTCATAAGTCACATGCCCCAGCCCCCTAATCATTTTTGCTGCCCTCCATTGGACTCTGTAATTTGTCCATGTCCTTCCTGTAGCATGGAGCCCAAAACTGGACACACTATTCCCAATGTGGCCTCCCCCCTGCCAAACAGGGGAATAATCAGTTCCCTTGATCTGCTGGCAACACTCCTACTGATGCAGCCTAATATGCCATTGGCCTTTTGGCAATAAGAGCACACTGTTAACTCATACCCAGCTTCCTGTCCACCATAACCCCCCAAGTCCTTTTCTGCAGTGCTGCTACTTAGCTGATCGCTCCCCAGCCTATTGCAGCGCATGGGGTTTTTCTGTCCTAAGTGCAAGATTTTGCACTTGTCCTTGTTGAACCTCATAAGATTTGTCCCACTGCCCCAATTTATCTAATTCTTCCTGGATCCTGTCCCTGCCCTGCCCTCCAGTGTGTCTACCATTCTCCCCAGCTTGGTGTCATCCACAAACTTCCTGAGCATGCAGGCTACTCCATTATCCAGATCATTAATGAAAATGTTGAACAGGACCAACCCCTGGGGCACTCCACTTGTTACTGGTTGCCAACTAGACATTGAGCCATTGGTTCTTACCTGGTGAAACTGTTGATCTAGCCAGTTTTCCATCCACCTTAACGGTCCACTCATCCAACCCATACTTAACTTGCTGATGAGAATGCTGTGGAAAACCATCTCAAAAGCCTTACTAAAGTCAAGGTATATCATGTCAACAGCTATTCCTGCATCCACAAATCCAGTCATCTCATCATAGAGGGCAATGAGGTTGGTCAGGCATGATCTGCCCTTGATGAATCCATGCTAACTGTTCCTGATCACTCTATTTTCCTCCAAGTGTTTCAGGATGGATTCTTTGAGGACCTGCTCCATGATTTTTCCAGGGACTGAGGGGAGGCTGACTGGTCTGTAGTTCCCCAGATCCCCCTCCTTCCCTTTCTTGAAGATAGGTACTAAATTTGTTAGTCTTTAAAAGTGCCACAGGAACCCTTGTTCATTTGGCTGAACTAGACTAACACAGCTACCCCTTTGGAACTTTCCATTCTAACAGTTTCCTTCATGAGTGATGTGTTGCCTATAGGGAAGAAATCTAGATGGAGAAGAAGCTACAGAAACAACTTTGATTCCATTTTTTGGTCAAAGAATTCTAAGAATTACTGTGATATATATATCTTTTGACCACAGGAGGTTACTTACTGTAAGCTTTCAAATAAAATGAGCACTTTATAACGCCAGTATTCTGGAGAGATCAATGTGTGGCTGTAAATAGGCTTGAATCCTACAAAACAGTGTGTAAACAAGTATTAAAGTGGAGATGACATGGGATTGATGGGGAGGGGTAGTGAACTACCACATTTAAAAAAAATCCATTTTCAACAGAAGCCAGAGCCTAAAAATACCTATTTTCAATCACATTTTAAAATCACTCAACAATTAAAAATACTTCCATTAGCTGAACTTTCAGAATGAACAAGACCTTCAATTGCCTGCAAGTTCCTCAATACACTTTTGCCATTTACTGTTCTGCAAGAATGACTATTTACATTTATAAAATTGTCACTAAAATTTACTTCCTAAACCCTGACTGTAATGAGTTACTCAATTTTGCATGGTAACTCAGGTTCTTTGAGATGTATGTCCCTGGGGGTGCTACACTAAGTGATGACACATCCTCAATCAGATTTTTTTTTTTTTTTTTTTTTACTAGCAGTGCTTAATTGGGTTGCTTATGTGCCACCCCATCTTGTAGTCCCATTGTGTCCTTTTCAGCACATGCAACCCAACATCCGCTGTTCCTTCACTAGTGTGGAGGCCTCACACTTGACTCCAAGTTGGGGATGTGGGTGGGTAGTGGAGCTACCAACAGGGACATAAATCTCAGAATTTCGGTTACTGCATAAGGTGGGGGGGGGGGGGAGCAGAGTCCTGTGGCACTTAAAGACTAAGATTTATTTATTGCATGACCTTTCATGGGAGAAAATCCCACTTCATCAGATACTTTGAAGATGGGGAAACTTACAGAATAGTATGAAAATAAATGCAAGGAGTGTAAGACATGGGATCAGGTTATCCTGTTACTGTATGACCTGATCCCATGTCTTACACTCCCTTGCCTTTATTTTCATCCCATTCTGTAAGTTCCCCCATCTTCGACGTGTCTGATGAAGTGGGAATTTCTCCCATGAAAGCTCAGGTGATAAATAAATCTATTAGTCTTTAAGTGTGACAGGATTCTCTGTGTTGTGGGTTTTGGGGTTTTTTTGGGTTTTGTTTTGTTTTTTCCTGAACTAGACTAACACAGCTGCTCATTTGGAACTGCATAAGGTGAGTAACCCTCTTTTCTCTGAGTAGCATCCCTGTGGGTACTCCACTCGAGGTGACTCTCAAGCAGTACCCATGGTTGGAGGCAAAGAGTTAAGAGTTGTTAGGCTGTATGGTGTAAAATACTGACAGTCCAATTGCTGCATCAACTCTTGATGCTTGGTTGATGTGTTATGTAAGAAAGCTGTGGACATAGACTGACTTGGTAGTATGTGTCCTGAGTCTTTGTGGTGCATGTATGAATGTAGCATGAAATCCACTTTGATGATTGTGTGGATATCCCCTTTGGATTATTCTGCGATTGATACAGAAAGTTTAAAGGGATTTTCTGAATGGCTTTGCTCTTTCCAGATAGAATGGGATGAAATGTCTGATGTCAGGGCTGCATCCTGTGCATTACTGTGGGGTTTTGGGTAAAATATAGCTAAGTGAATGGGCTGATTTATGAAATGCTGATGTAACTTTCAGGAGGAATTTTGGGTGGAGTCTAAGGGTCATTTTGTCTTGGTGGAAGATTGTGTGTGGTGGATGGGCCATGAGTGGTCTGAGTTTACCTACATATCACCCTGATGTGATAGGCACAAGGAATGATACTTTTAGGAATGCTAGAACGTATGCATTCCGAACACCTTGTTAAGAGCTCAAATGGTGGCTTTATGAGGGTTCTTACAACTACTTTTAAGTTGCCACAGTATTGTGTAGCTGGCTATATGTTCAGTCATAAAATGTTTCACAATTCAGTATGCAAAGACTGTCTTATCTATGTGGTTGTGGAAAGTGGTGATGGCACCTAGATGCACCATGAGTGAGTTAATTGATAACCCTGAATCTTTTAGGCTCAGACGATAACTAGGATTGGGATCAGTGCTGTTGAGGCAGAGACCTGTTTCCACTGGCACTACAAAGTGAACCTAGGCCAGGGATCAGCAATGCAGATTCAGTGAGCCACCTGTGGGTCCCTGAGCATCCACTTTTGGCTCCCTGGTAATCTTTTCCAGGGAGCCAGGTGTGCTCCAGGGACTCCCAGCTGGCCCCAGCATCGTGGCCAAATTAGGGACGCCGGGGTCGTCCCCACCCTCCCACCACAACCACATAAACCGGAAGCAGCCCAGTGGCCGTGCCACAGCCCCTAGCGCTAGTGGGGGGAATGTATGGGCGGCATGCGCTCCCTCTGTCCCTACCTCCACTGGATGCTCTTGGGAGGGACAGCAGGCTGGGGGTAGAAGGAACAGCACTGCTCTGCCCTGCCAGCGGAGGGAGGGAGCGTGCACCACCCGCACACACCCACACCAGTGCTCAGGGCCACAGCACAGCTGCTGGGCTGGCTCGGGCTCATGTGATTGTGATGGGAGGGTGGGGGAAATGGCTCTTCTGCTCTTTTGGGTTGCCAACCCCTGCCCTAGGCCATTTTTGGAGGTAAGTTTCTCTTGTAGCAGGTTTTCTGTGGGTTAGTAAAGTGCGCTTTATTGGTTCTGAACACTATAACTGTGCTTATCAGAACCATTCAGGAGCCAGGCTGTTAGCTGCAACTTCTCCCAGTCTGGATGGGAGGATGGGCCTCTTGTCTTAACAGAGATTTTTTGAGCAGCGGGAGAGACTGATGTGCAGATTGCCATTTGCATCAGGTCAGTGTATCATGTTTGTCAGGGCCACGATGAAGCTATCATAGTCACTCATCTTTGTGTATTTTGTGTACTGTTTTAGGTATCAGTAGGGTGGGTGGGAATGCATACAAAAGGTCTGCATTCCAGCTGAGGAGGTCTGGCTGCCTACATAACTCAGAAGTTCAGTGCTTAACGAGTAATTCTGAAAGAGGAATTCTGTGCCCTGTCTTTTTTGCAGGTGGAGAGAATAGAGAGCCAGGTGTTATCAGCTGGCTCTGTGATGGCATCGTCCATGGAGAGAACAACTTAGGAAAAGACTGAGGTTTGTAAGGTCATGAGTTTGTATTAGGATTTTGCAACCTCTTGGAGTGGGATCTCTAGATTATCCACCACTCTATTAAGCAGCTCCTAAAACTGCCTGAAGTCATCACCAGTAGTGGCAGATGGAAAGATTATATCCTTGTCTAGGAAAGAGGATGTTATGTGCAGGTGGTGGTGTTTCCTGCTGCATGTTTTCCCTTTCCTCCACAATTGCAGATGGTTCGATACCAATCGGGATAGATTGTGTTGATCTGGATCTGTGTCACTGCATTGATAGGAAACTTGTGGTCCAAACCATGTATGTGAGATGCCTGGAATGTGACTGTTTGTCTCGACACCGGGTGAGGAATCACTGGGGTGGGGGGGAAAAAGAGGAGAACCTTTCTTCTTCTTCATCATCACTGAAGAATGAGATGGGGGAAGTGTACGGGGAAGGTGACAGTCCTGTACAGTGGTGGCAGAGAAGAGGATGTTAAAAATTCTTCCTCTTGCTCAGAATGACAGCACCTCTGTGCTTTTGTGGTGTTGGCATCACGGATGCTGTTGCCACTGTCGATGGTGAGGTCGGATCAGCTCTGGAAGCAGGTGCCGACATGGTCGTCAGCACCATAAGTGTTATTGGTGTCACCAGCGCAGACAACTCAGCAGCTGTCAGTGCCATACCTCATTGGTGCCACTATCTCTATCTGTATCAGTGTAGCAGCAGTCATTGCCATTTTGCAGACTTAATTTTGATGGCACTGAGATGAGGGCTATTTAAATTTGCCTCTGGACTCTGAACCAGAGTGTTTTTGGTATCTTACTAGTGGGTGTATCTGAGGAACCTACAGCCTAGTTGGTACTAGATTTTTTACTTGTTGTAGGTACTGATCTCCCTCTTTTGGTATGGTCAGTTCCAGGTGGGGATGAATGGCTTTTTGTAGTAGGTTTCACACATGACAAGATGTTAACCTTGTCCAGGGTCAGAAACAGGTCAGAATGACCCTCCCATCAGAATAAGCTTTAGCCCCAAGTCTCTGTCCCACCTTACTCTGGCTTTCAAATTTTCGTAGTGAATACATTTCTGAGAAATGTATCCCTAACCTAGACAAAAAAAAAAAAAAAAAGTGCTAAACTAAGACTAAACTAAGCATAAGCTGACTAAATTTGTACAGAAAACTAACTGTTAAGGGACGGTTTAATGAGCTAAGAAGAGTTGCTGAGGGCTCCATCTCAAACCATGGATGGTTAAGGAACAGAAGTTCCTTTCAGGTTACACACACTAAAAAGGGTGTCAATGGTGCCACAAGACAGCATGGCCCATGCACAAACTGGGTGAGCACTGCTGGTAAAAATCTCTGATCGAGGACATGAGGATATGGCAACACCTAAAGTGAAGCACTCACAGAGACACTACTCAAAGAACTGAGTTTCTCTATAGTTTTGAGCTATTTTAGTAAGCAAACACCTGTTTTCCTGACTTTTTTTTTTTTTTACTGTACATCATTGGGTGCATGTTACAGTTTTACCTCCCCACTCCTCATGTGGCCCTTGATTAATTATAATTGTATTCAGCTAGGTAAAAATGCTGCCCTGTGTAGACAAATGGAAGAATGAAGTCTGAGACAGTTCTCAGGATTCTGGCATTGAGATGGGCAGGCTGAGGGCATCAGTAGGTGATGTGTCCTGCACCAGCTGCATGCCATTAATGACACTCCTTTGTGGATGGCTCCCATGAGAGGGCCTTTCCCACCAATGTTGCCAGCTAGGCTAGTGGAACAGAAGGAGTTGTATCATTTTAGCTTTTATTGGGAACAGGTGGGTAGGTGGTGGTTATGAAGAACCATGACTAGCACAGCTTAGAACAAACATCTTTTTGAGCCTACTGCAGCTAAGATGAATTGGAACGCTTTTGCTTACGAACAGGGCACAGATGCACAGGATGAAAGTGGCAAATATCCTGTTCCAATAACTGGAGCTGATGTAATATGATCTAGATTCATGCTAAAGCTGAGTGCCTCATTAAGAAAGCAACATGACAGCTGGATTTCGTGGCTCCAGGTGCATTTAAACAGCATTCTCCCCAAGGTCTTTCCCTAACTCCAACTACCATTCTATGGATACTAGTGTGGTTCTTGTCAACTAGAGTAATCTCTCCTTTATGCTCCAGTACTTCATCCTTCTCATATCAGTAGTGTAACTCAACAATTTTGTATATCCTTCATCAAAGTGCATCTGGAAATTCTTGCTGTAATAATGGAGCAGAATTGAATATTGGTGGGAACCTGACAGAAGGGTGCATTGTTTAGGGTACAGTAAAATCAGTTTTTTTGTCATGGCCATAATTCCTTGCTCAAGGTCCAGACTGACTTCAGAGAAAATACAAAAATCAAGTAAAATTAAAAGATTGTGGGGTCTGTTCAAAAGCACTTGCTGGTCTGGATTTTGCCCATGGTTTGTCCATTGACTACTCCTGGTTCAGGGTAAATCCTAACAACATTCAAAGCACCTTCCTTTCAATGTATTTTTCTACCAAAAAAAGTCAAAGTCATGAAAAACTATGTTAGTTCTCTTAATAAATCCAAGAGACCCTTGCATATCAGAGCATACATTTTTCCAAACCCTTTCTTAAAGGAATAGGGAAAGCCCTTACACTGTGACAGGTTACTGTTGCTTTTAGTCTACATCCAACCCATTGTTGCAGCTATAAATTAAATGGTCAGCAATTCTAAAGGCTAAATACCATTCAGAAACATTAACCCCCGAGATGTTACACATGGACCAGATCAATCCTTAGGGGTCTGATAGGAAGGGCAGGCAGCAGCTGCTCCACTGTTCACAATCAGAACCTGCAAGGATCTCCTGCAGCAAGCAAGTAAACTGCTTTCTTCTACCTTCTGCAGGAGACTAGAGCAGTAACAGTGCAAAGTGAAATAATTTTGCCAGCTACAATTGAGAGGACACATGGGAGACAAGTTTGCTTCTGAAGGAAGACTGGTTTTCCTATGTTTCTCCCATCACTTTCTGTGGATAGTCTACTATCCTAAGATTTAGGGGAACTGGAGTAACAATCTACCTGCATGGGAGGGAGGGAGATTGGCTAGCTACCATCCTTGGATTCAGTTATTAGCCTGAGGCCTAGCATGCAGAGTTGTGATCTGACTCCACAAGCAGAACAAGGATGGCAGGATTTTGCCCCTGACTTTGGCTCTGTCTGTGCCAAATATCTTTTTAGCAGCATGCCCAACCCCAGCAGCAAAAAAAACCATAAGAGCATTCAAGAAGATTGAACAGCTATAAGGCATTCAAAGCACTAATGAAGTTCACATACACACATTACTTTAATAATGACATTATAAAAATCACTTCATAGTGCTAGGCTTGGAGGGTACATTTTGTATTTAGTGATTTAATGAGGTTTAATCACATGTACAACAGTGGATTTTCTTGAGATTCCACAACAAAAGGGATAGTTTAAAGTAGAAGTAAAGACTTATGGGGTAAACGCCAGTCTACAATAAATGTATTGTTTTAAACTTTGTTGTAGAACATTCATGCTTATGTGGTTTGTCTTTCAGACATTTAGTATATTGGTCATAATTCTGGAAGAAAACTTATATAGAACTACTGTATGTCAGAGTGTCCTGATTCATGAACTTTAAGAAACTGTAATATCACGTTTGTATAGAAAGGGTTAAATAGGCATAACTTAGTAATCCTGTATTGAACATGAAGTAAATCCCCCACTTGGTTTTTATCTGCATGCATCATTATTTGGCAAAGAATATCTTGCGTGTCTGTGGTAAAACCACCTACCCACATTTAGATCGAATTTGGTCTCAGAAAATTGGTACCTGAGTCATGTTTACTTAAATACTACTAAAAAACAAAATCTAGATATACACTTTTCTTGGTGATTGTGTTCTTAGTACAACTAACAACCTACATTAGAACTTAGCATTTCTCCTAATATCAGTATACAAACAGTTTAAATATGAAAATAAATTCTCCAAGTTTAAAAGCAAAATCGTTTCATTAGCAGAAACTGAACTGCAGAGTTGTGCAATGGTTCAGATGCTCAAGAAAACAAAAATGCAACCATTTTTAATTTTAATGCCTAAATCTGTTCCATTCCCTTCATTTCCACCATTTAGCTACCAAAGATAAATTGAAGTTTTCTTGCACATGTGATTCAAAGGCCTTTTATGAAATTGGAAAATAAAGGGCAACCCCTCGTTTGTGACTTCAAAAAAATTGAGGGAGAAGGGACAATTAAAATATTATTAGGTCACAGGCTAAAAAATCAAAATGTATCTCGATTTTTTAAGGGAAAAATGCTATAACTTTAAGCATGATGCAATTAGTGAAGCAGTATGAGGAATCGTGACAAAAGTTTGAAGATAGCTTGTGCTAAGAATTAAAGGAATTCCACAGACTTAAGACCAAGAGAACTTCTATTTATTGAGGAAGGAATTAGTATTTATTATCTAAATTCAATTGCAAGTCTCACTACCACAGGCTGCTGAGCAAGATCAAGAGAGAAGTTACTTACCAATGATGGAAGACCAGAGATTTTCATAAGGAGACTTTTTTTTTTTTTAAACACTGTTGAAGAGTTCCTGGGTATAGAGCATGGAGGCTATCTGCTGCTTAAAAGGAAAATCTTCACTTCTGGGAATAACGCTTCAATGCGAAATGAATTTTGGACTACAGCAAGATAGTTTCCAGGCTTGAAAATGCTGTAGATCAGAAACAATGCATGTTCCATATTCAAGCAATGAGGTGAAATGACTCCAGATTGAAATGAAAGATGATGTCTTCCCAGGAAAGATATGTTTAATGCTACAACTGGAGGCTCCTTTGGAAAAAACTAGAGATGAATGTTGCCTTACCCAAAACGGAACACTCAGAATGAAGGACCCAGTCCTGTCTCCTCTCTTACAAGAAATGTTATCAGATGAAAAGGAAATAGTAGGTTACTTGCTTTAATTCAGTGGTTTTCAACTTGTGGTAGGCAGAGTATATCTAAGATTTCAAAAGGGCCTGAACTTCCATTCAAAATTTGTTAGGGGTCTGCAAATGAAAAAAAAAAAAGTTGAAAACCACTGCTCTCATTCATCAAGGGTTTAAATGAAATATCTATTTCGTCTCACTTAAGAGAAAAACCAGGAACACTTAGTAGTATTACTACTTGTTGTTGGTTCTGTGAAGAGGTAGCTCCACCTCCAAGTATGTCTACTACAGACTGCTTCAGAGCCCATTTGAGTTAATCTTGTGGTCTGCAACTTAACTTTATTTTCTGACAAAATATATATCCAGTGAGTCAGTGCCACAGGATTATAACTTTTAACAGAATGGCTTTGAGGGAATACCCCCTTGCTTTTTATCAATCATTACATTACGTTAGCATTTTTACCTGTTGACTCTGAACTTTCATGAGAAACAGGACCCCAAATCACTAACTGTATGTCTTTGATAATTACTAGCAACTGAGAGCTGAAAAAAATCTTTCATTTTCTACCAATTAAGGACTCAAATTTTAAATTTTTCAAAGTGCCCTTGCCATGTACAACTATCGACCTATTATTCTAAGTCCTATGTAGCCTGCCATTTGTTATGTATGTAGAGGAAGCCTTGAGGCATATTAATTTAAAAAAGAATATCACCTTTCTAGTGGTCCTCTTTCTGGAGATATATACTTTATTAAAGGTCTACAGATCTCTACTCTGGAATGAAAGCCTTTAATTAAAAAGTCTAAGATACTCCATACTTAAAGGAATAAAGGACCAGCTCTAATAAAGATCATGCAGTAAATAAATTTGTTAAGTCTTTAAGTGACACAAGACCCCTTGTTTGTTTCATCTCTAATATGTTGCTTATAAGATATCTGCCAACCAGTTGTGATACTTGGCTACGCATCAGTTGGATAGCTGATCATTTAAAAACAGCTTTTTAAAAAAAAAAATCTTTGAACCTTCAAATTGTGTAACAGCCAATGATCTTGTTTTCGTTATCTTTGTCTGTCCCCTTTCTCTGATCCTGCTCACCTGTTGCATCTTGCGCCAACTGGACTGTAAGCTCTCCAGGCAGGGATTGTCCCTGTTTGCAGGATCAGATCCTTTATAGGGCCTCTCATAGCCATTTCAATACAAGTAATCAAAGGTTGCTGCTTCTGAGACCAATAATGAACACTTCCACCTGAATGCACTGTTCTTTGTTGAACACTTTATACTCCAAGATTTTTAAAATTTTTCAGAGAGCAGTCAATTTATAAGCCACTCACAATCTAGCATTTATGCACCTATGTTCGGATATTTGAGATGTAACTAGAGAACCTAATCCTGCAATAGGAAATAAGGGAGAGCTGGCAACTGAAGCGCCCACTGTCACAGGCAAGTGGCTGAGAACAAAACAAGAACGTCTAAGATGAAGCTTGTCAATTTCCAGAGGGATAGCCGTGTTAATCTAGTCCAGCAAAAAAAAAAAAAAGTTGTGTGGCACTTTAACATTTATTTTTCACATGAGCTTTCGTGGGAGAAAATCCCACTTCGTCAGATGCTTCAAAGATGGGTGAACTGACAGAATGGAATGAAACTAAATGCAAGGAGGTGTAAAACATAGGATCAGGTCATACAGTAACAGCAAATCAGAGCAGTTGTTAGGTTCAAACCATGGGAAGCCTGAAATCAAATTACCTTTTGTAATGGGAAAAGAGCCCATATTCTCGATTAAGTCCTGCTTTCACAGAATTTAGCTTGCATATTAATTTAAGTTCAGCTGTTTCTCTTTGAAATCTTGATGTCCCAGCCATATCTCGGATGACAGTCGTTAACAAATCATTTATCGAGTGATTAGAAAGATGGAAGTGCTCAGCAACCGGTTTCTTTGTTTTGTGATTTCTGATATCAGCTCTGGGTTCATTTATCCTTTTGTGCAGCAATCGTCCTGTTTGTCCAATGTATAAGGTGTTGGGGCATTTCTTACACATGATGGTATAGATCACATTAATAGACGAGCAGGTAAATGAGCCTTTGATGGAGTAGCAGGCTTGATTTGGACCTATGATGGTATCTGTTGTGCAGATATGTGGGCAGACTTGGCAACGTGGTTTGTTGCAGGGGTGTGTGCCTGCTTCAGTGTTTGTTGTTAGATCTGTAGTTGCCGGTGAGTATCTGTTTAAGATTGGGTGGCTGTCTGTAGGCAAGGAGAGGTCTGTCTCCCAAAGCTTGAGAGAGAGAGGGGTCATCTTTTAGAATAGGCTGTAGGTCCTTAATGACGTGTTGTAGAGTTCTGACTTGAGGGTTGTATGTGGTGACTAGTGGTGTTCTGTTGTTTTCTTTCTCGGGCCTCTCCTGTAGTAGATGACTTCGGGGAACCCATCTAGCTCTGTCAATTTGTTTTCTTACTTCCCCAGGTGGGTACTGTAGTTTCAAGAATGCTTGATAGAGATCCTCAAGATGCCTGTCTCTGTCTGAGGGATCAGAGCAGATGTGGTTATATCTTAGGGCTTGGCTGTAGACAATGGATCGTGTGGTATGTTTAAGATGGAAGCTCGAAGGATGTAGGTAACTATACCAATCAGTAGGTTTTCAGTACAGGGTGGTGGTGATGTGTCTATCCCTGATTTGTACTGTAGTGTCAAGAAAGTGGATCTCCTGTGTGGAGTGTTCCAAGCTCAATTTGATGATGGAGTGGAAATTGTTGAAATCTCTGTGAAAAATCTTCAAGAGCATCCCTGCCATGGGTTCAGTTGATGAAGATGTCATCAATGTAGCGTAGATAAAGAAGAGGTCTTTTGGGATGAGACTTGAGGAAACGTTGTTCTAAGTCACCAATACAGATGTTGGCATATTGTGGGGCCATGCGGGTGCCCATACCAGTGCCACTGATTTGGAGATATAAATGATCCTCAAATCTGAAGTGGTTGTGGGTGAGCACAAAGTTACAAAGTTCAGTCACAAGCTGTGCCATGGCATCATCTGGGATTGTTCTTCTAATAGCTTGTAATCCATCCTTGTGTGGGATGTTGGTGTAAAGAGCTTCTACATCCACAGTGGCCAGAATGGTGTTTTCTGAAAGTTCTCCAATAGACTGTATTTTCCTCCGGAAGTCCGTGGTGTCTTGAAGATAGCTAGGGATGTTGATAACATAGGGTCTGAGGAGGAAGTCCACATAGCCAGATAGGCCGGCAGTAAGAGTGCCAATGCCTGAGATGATGGAGCATCCAGGGTTTCCTTTTTTATGGATTTTAGGTAGTAGATAGAACATCCCTGGCCGCGGTTCTGGTGGTGTTTCTGTCTTTATATGTTCCTGTGCTGTCTTAGGGAGTTTCTTGAGTAGGCATCGTAATTCCTTTTGGTATTCCTCAGTGGGGTCAGAGGAAAGTTGTCTGTAGAATGTTGTGTTGGAGAGTTGTTTATAAGCCTCCCGGTCATAATCCAATTTATTCATGATGACCACTGCACCTCCTTTGTCAGCCTCCTTAATGATAATGCCAGATTTGTTTCTGAGGCTGTGGATGGCATTGCATTCTGCACGGGTGAGGTTATGATGTAAAGGATGTTGTTTGTCCACAATTTCAGCCTTGGCACGGTGGCAGAAACAATCAATGTAGAAGTCAAGTCTCTTGTTTCGACCCTCTGAATGAGTCCACGAAGAATATTTCTTCTTGTAGTGTTTGAAGGTATCTGTGTGTCAGTGCGTTGATCTGTGGTATTACGGAAATATTCTTTGAGTCTTAGACGGCAAAAGCAGGCCTCTAGATCACCGCAGAATTTTATCTTATGTGTGGCAGTTGTGGGGCAGAAGGAAAGTCCCCAAGATAGCACAGAAGTTCACCCATCTTCGAAGCATCTGATGAAGTGGGATTTTCTCCCACGAAAGCTCATGCGAAAAATAAATGTTAGTCTTAAAGTGCCACACAACTCCTTGTTTTTTAAGATGAAGCTGTAGTCATCACTTCGGCTGTGTCCTTTTTTGTTCTTTATACTCCTTTGAGTAAATGGTAATGGATGAAAGATGGACACAGTACTGTCAGGAATCCATAATTATTGCCACTTCTGGAGCAAAACTGACGGTACCTTGCATCCTCTTTCATAGGGAAAAATCTTCATTTGTAGAAGTCACAGTGTCCTTGAGGGATTGAGAGGGCTGGCTGGTGTATTTTTCTTCCTGAAATGACACCATTTCTAGCAACATGAAGCAAAGACAATTTTGGTTCTGCACTGTAGACACCAGGCCTAAAACCATAACTATCTCCTGACAAGACTAACGTGCTCCCCTGCCCTATGACTGATGTAGCAAATGGGCTGAACTGCTCCTAACTTGAAAAAGACTTGGAAAGTGAATCAGATATTATTGTTTCAATAATATTTATGAAATTACTCAGGATCTCATGTTGAATTGAAATCAGTCATTCAAATGTGATTCCTTGAAGGCTCTGAGTTTGTCACCAGCAACTTGAATCTTTAGGAGACAGTTGATATTGTTCCATGCTGGCATTGTTTCCAGTACATGGTTCCTAACCAACTCTGCAAGAGTCTCAGTTAATGTCTAGAAGTCTGTCACAGATAGTGCAGGAAGGTGTATTTTTTGAAGAACTTTGCCATTTTGTGACTGGAATCTCACAAGCTGTTGACTTCTGAATGTTTTGGAATCTGTGTTTGGATATGTGTATGGGGATATATTTCTTTTGAATTTTTGGAAGGCAAATGGACTTGTATACATGCATGAAAAACATCAGAAACTGATGCAGTTTTCAAGGATTTAGGTTCAATCCAAGAGCAGCCTGGATCCCTAGCAAAGATGGTGGTCTGCAGCAGCAGCTAACCATGTTGGGCCGCAGTCTCCAAAGAAAGCACCCTATACTGTTCAAGAGTTCTGACCATACAGAGTAATAGGATATTCGTTTATATCAGACCTATCTTTAGAGAGCCCAGGAAATGTAGGCAGATGTAACTCACTCCTTTCTTCTGGAGTTCTTTGAATGCAAGGACTTAGAAGCACAGGCATCAAGCATTCTTCTGTTGCCAAAGACATTGCTGGCTACAGGCAGCTATGCTCCTCAGACTGCACATGTAAAGCCATCTGATGTAGTGATTACAGTCCATACAGTCTCATAACACAAAATTAACCTAAGCAGTGGAATTATTGGTCACTTACAGACATGAATATCAAGTAAGATGGGCACAATCTGCACACAGACTTCCTGTTGGGATCAATTTTGATAAACTATACTGGTTAAGAGCCGCAGGATGAAGAAAAAAAAGGATAACCTTGCAGTAAGCTAGACAGGGAACTAAAGTCAAGCATGGAAGTTATGTGACAATGCAGAAACTAACCAGTACACCAGAACTTTTGTCAGTGCCTGTTAAGACACAACTCAAAAGGAAGACACTTTGACAATGAGAGGGAATTGAGGAATGTTTATAATATAGTGTCCTTTTCTATCCTTGAATGCAAATATTCAAAGTTTGTGAAGGGGCATGTGCAAGGCCTCAACTATCTCTGCTTTCTAGGTTTAGACTAGATATCAACACTGCAAACACATTCCAAGAATAAAGGTCTGAAAATACTAAGGGAGAAGACTTGCTCACGACTAACATTACATAACCTTGATTAAAGTAATAGCATGGAGACAATATAATTCTGTTGACATGAGATCTAGGTCTTCTCTTACTTCCTATAAGTTAAGTTCCAAAGGGGTAGCAACGTTAGTCTAGTTCAGCAAAATGAACAAGTTTAGTGGCACTTTTAATAAATTTGTGAGTCTTTAAATGTGCCACTAGACTAGATTCCTTGTTTGTCTTATTTCCTGTTATTCTGAGTCAGCCATATAACCTCCCTGTATCTGTTTCCCCATTTGTAAAATAGGAGTAGAAATATTTTCCCATTGGGGGCAGGCTTCCATAACCAATTGCAAAGGCCTTATAGCTAGAGAGGGTTCAGAACTCAAACTATTAAGTCCCTCAGCCATCTGCACATCCCCCTAGAACTAAAGGAGGCAACTTGGTTGGGAAGCTGGCAACATCAATTTGCTGAAGCTACTTCTACTAGAAGCTGCATTTCCTAGGGACATCAGCCAAAAGTTCTTAATCAGTCTGGAGTAACTGGGAGACTGATTTGGATTATCTTATCTATACATCTGGATCCAAATCTCCTTTTAAAATACACAACAACAGAGATTAGCCAAACAAAAACACACATCAAATCAAAACCAATTTGTTCCAGGACAAGGCTGTGCACTGCTTCTTAGGGAATACCATTTCCATATTGGATTTCAACTCCCAAACTATTCTGGATAAAAGACTGTTTAAAAAATAAGTAAAGGGAAAAGAAAAATATCCTACTGCTCCTCTCTGTGTTTGGACCTTTTTCTTTTTTTTTTTTTTACTCTCATTTCCCTAAAACAATCTTTGGTTAGAGATCAAGCACAAAGCACTTTCAAGATCAAAAATGAAAGTTTCAAAAAGTTGTGACTGAAAACAAGGCATTAGAATAAGAACTATGATGTAACCTCAACTAAAGAGGATCAGACCCACATTGTAAGTGGATGCACTACTGACACTTTTTCATTTCAATTATAGAAGTCTTCCCATTGTAATTACTTTGATTTTTTGACCCAACACAAATTTTAAAAATCACATCAGTAACTCTCAGGCCACATGCTCCTTTCTTGTATGAGAAAGGTGACTTGGGCCTTCTGATGGTTTGTTTTAAACATACACTAACTAAATAGGTTAATATTTTTAAAGATGAAGACCCTGCCTCCTTTGACTCAACTTTTCTCAGATAACTCTTCCTTTAATATTGAAGTCACTGTGATTGCACAATGACTATTTTCTATAATTATGCAAAGCCCCAAGTATATAATAATTAAATTGACATTGCATACATTCAAGGACAGTTGTGGGCCTACCCAATTTCAGGTTCAGGAGAGCATAAGCAGATACTTATCTATGGCAGACTTCGGCTAGACATGGAGTAAATTACAATAAAATGTTTACTGAAAAGGCTATTCTTCAAGGATAGCTATCTGAGTTTCATACTCCTGTTTATTACAGGATTTATCAACATCATTCCTCTTGACAAAGGAGATTTGAAGTTCTTATTCTTTGGAATGTGACAGCTTTTTCCCTTACCAATGGTGATAGCGTCAGTGGTAGAGTGTCATCTCTGTCCACAACAAAACTAGTGCAGATCAGTTCCGAAAGTTGCTTTTCTGCTGCAGGACAAGAGTCACAAACTGAATTTGCCAGTTAGAATCACTCGTTTTTTCATAGGGAAGTGAGATGAGATTGGAGGAGGCAAATTTCAAAGGAAAGGTGTTACAGTACTCAGACAGGCTATAACACCCCTGCTCTAGAGAGACTGTCTGCATCTCATGCTATCAACATGCAAAAATTAAAGGTAGTTGCTACTTAGAGAAGAGTCAAATGCTATCTTCTTTGAACAGTTAGATTTGGTCTTTCATCTCTCAACATTTACACAGCACTTCACAAAAAAATGCACATAAAAATTTCTCTTGAAAGCTTTAAGATGAAATGGATAGACTGCTGTGCTCTGTTAGACAGCCTAAGTTTTGGATGGCTAGAGGGGAAGAATGCTGTACCCAGTTGACAATACAGGTGGACTTTGGTTAACAGATTGTAATTACCCAAGTTGAAACTTGACCAGGACACCAAAGCCAAACACCCTTACTGCTGCAATAGAAAGTGTCTTGGGGAATTTGAACACGTGATCATGGCCTCAGATTTACATCAGAGGCCAAAGATGACACCTTCAGTATTAAACTATCTCTAATATGATGGTGAACTGTTGGCTGTGAGGGAAGAACACTGCACGCTGAATTCATCAAATCTTGCATTACCTTTGGGTTTTCTTGGATAGAAGCTCTTATCAGACTGGACTTATCCTAAATCTGTACAGCACATGAATATGCAGAACAGGTATATCATCCAAGAGGAAGAAATTACAAAACAAATTCTATGGTTTCAGTGCTCTTCTGAATTGATAAATTCTATACTTGTTTAATAATTTCAAAAACAGACAGCCCAGCTCTTATCTGGGTCTCTAGAGATTTAACATCCTTGGCATTGTATCCAAAGGAAGGAAGTTTCTCACTTCCCCAGCTATTTCAGTTATATAAAATCAATTGTTAGATAGCTAACTGGTCCATGAATACAAACTGAAATGATTATATTTGGACTTAGATGGTCTTTAGAGTTTGTCCATATATGAGCAATAACACATGTATTCACACATAAGTTTATATTGCTTGGTCTCCATAGCTCTTTCATAGAACTTTTCTTTTTCCTTAATGTGAAACTTCTTGTTAGATAAAGAATCACTTAACTTTGTACTGGCACATGACTGATGAGTGCCAACTGTTATATGCTAGTATCAGAAGCAGAACAGGTTCATGACTTTCTGAAGCTGTTTTGGGGGGCACAGATGGAAGCCCCAATATCGTGCCACCCTGCCCTCCCCCTACCTACCCGAAAACATCTATGCTTTGTCATCTAGAAGAGTGAAGTGAGGTTCCATAAAAATGGGGAGAATAGGCAATGTATCAAGAGCTAGTGGGAAAAAGGTGAGTTACTGTTAACTAAAGAAAAACGTACAGTATGTCCCAGCAAGAATGGTAATAAAAGTGGAAACATCCTGATAATTTAGAGCATTCAAGTTGCTACCAAACAGCTGTTAACACAAAGCCATTGATTATATATTATGCAGCAAAGAAGCAAATGCAGTGGACCCCATACTGGCATTTCAACTTCCACCCAATTACCCATGCCCCCCCTTGCAACTTTGGCAGCTATTGTCTCAATCTGCCTTAAACAATGTAATTCTAACGTGAATTGATGCTGTAGCTGACTTATGTAGCTAATGTTTTAAAATGAAATTGTAATACAGCAGGCAAACTGAAGTTCTGGTTCCATATGTGCCCTGTTCTATTTTGGGAAGACTGGAGTGTTCACTGAGCATATTTCACAACCAATCTTAATTTTCTTACTTTCCCTATCTAGAAACCTATCTTTCTAAAAGCTACAATTCAAGTGAAAAAGTATGAAGTCTTCAGCTATGGTGTAAATGGGTTATGAGGGGTGGGGGGTTAAGATTGTTCCTCCATGTCAACCACAGTCCCAAGTCACACTACCATCCTTTTAACCAAGTTGCGTCATGACTAGAGTTACCAGATACCAAAGCATGGAAAGGAGGACAGGGAAGTATGAAAAGGAGGACACACAGAGAAAATGCAGTATTAATGTAATATTCTGGTTTTAGGGGGCCCTGGAACACTTCCCCCTAAAAATAGAATGTTTCAGGGCATTCCAGCATACTTTAACCCCTGTAAATAAAAAGCCAGACAAAATCATGCATTTTTAAAATGCCTGCCAGACAGAGGACACGAAGGTAAAAAAGACATGTCTTCCTTTTGCCTGACATCTGGTAACCCTAGTCATCACTGTGTTGATGTGGCTCTGGGACTTGTGGGACCCCACACAAAACATTGGTCTCCTTCTTCTAAGGGTAATCTACTGGCAGCACAGCAAGCAAGCAAGCAAGCAGGTAAACTCTGCTCCCAACATTGGCACTTTGGGCTTCAAGGAGCCTCTGAGGAAGGACACCTACAGCATCTCTCATACAGTCAGCTCTTTGCATTAGTAGATACCTGAAGGTATGGTTCTCCATAGTCTTCATCGCTCTGACATAAGCTTAGAACACTGTGGGCTTTTCAGAAAAATAGATCCTGTCTTGCTCAGTGGGAGAGAAGTGCAAAGTGGGCTGATAAAGGGATAACTGTTTTTTGGAAAGTTTCATCCCCATCACTGTTCCTTGGATGCCGCATTCATTTAACCCTTTTTAGTGTACCAAGGCTTTTAGATGAGATACTCTTAATCAGGGCAGAAATGTGAAAGAGATCAATAGCAAAAAAAACTACCCTCCATAACACCCTTATCTTTAATAGAAGATTGAATACTGATACCTATAAGGCAATGGACAACAGCTCCCCCATGGCAGGCTTAAATACATTTTTTTCAATTTTTTTCCCCCTTGAAGAATTTCTTTCAATTTCTCTTTCTTTCTTCCCCACTCTACTGTACAATGCACTGGGCAGCCACTTCTTACTACTAAACAGTGCTGGATGTGAAGACCATCAGTACTTCTCCAAGTCTGAGGCAGAGATGAGAGAATCAAAGAGATGTGAGGTGTTACTTCTCTTTGGGTGGGTTGAGAAATGCTAATTCATTGCCAGTCTGGTGAGCAAGAAACCTGAATTCTAATTACACTGCTTTGTGCTACTGTTAAAAACTTTTTAGTATTTTCTAAAAACCACCAAACCTTCAAGTTTGGACCAAAATTAGATGCAACTCCCACTTAACACAGTCCCACCCATTTTTTAAAATGTCCTATATGCTTTGGAGAAGCTGAAAACATTTAATTCAAGAAGACTCAAGTGACTCCCTAAATTCAAGACAAGAAGGCACCAGAGTGGACAGCTATCAATATAGGAGAAAAAAGGCTTCAGTCCAACAGACCTGAGCTCTACTGAAACAGAAGCAAAAGATTCCAGGTTACTCCCATATCCAGCACTGCCCTTTTAATTTTTTGCTGCAATAGAGAGGCTAAAGTAGGGGTTTTTTTATTTTTTGTTTTTTTTTTTTTAATATGTTGTACATGTAGCTAAGAGGTTCAGGCTTTGTAGCATCAGGAATTGACTACTACTGGATGAAAACTAGCTCACATCTACCAAGTGGCTCTTCAGAAATAGGGGAAATACACATATATAAATATGAGCTGATTGGTTAATTTAAAACAAGTTTCAGTTTCAGGGGGGAGAGAAAAGTTTTGCCACCTGAAAATGGCAGAATTTGATCTTCCTCATGCCATAGTGTTTAATTAGTTACTATTTGGAACACATGCATTACTTTTCACATGTGCATGCTATAAGAGTGTCTCAAACATCTCCACAAAATTCATCACGTTTTGAGAAGGTCAGATGGAAGTTGAAACTAAACCTTAAAAGAAGGGATAGTGTCCAGTTGGAAAATGTTGCCCTTACTATTACAAATGACACTAAAATTACTTTCAGTAATTTAAAAAAGTTAGAGGGAAGGAAAATTCAAATATTTTCAGTTTCTGTACCTGTGAAAGCACTTTGTATACATTTAATTAATTATCTGTATAATCAGTTTCTCCTTTTCTAACTATACTGGCTAAAGAAATCTGAATATACATTACAGGGGAGTAGCAGAAACATACCTTTTTTCTTAAAGGTTTGTTTTGTTTTGTTTTTAAATTCAGGATATACTGTTTAAACAGTTCTCGTTCAAAAGACGAATATTCAAATGAGTATTAAAAAACAAATATTTCAAATATTCAAATAACATTTCAAATAGTCAAATGAGTGGATTCTTTTAACTATGGCAACTGCCACAGTGTACACTTATGCATACAGACGTGCCTGCATGGACCAACATTGCTAGGTTTCAGTCTCACCCTAACACTGCTATCAGCTGAGCAGAACTTTCACCGCTTTCTAAGTTGGCATTGGAATAGTCTCCCCATTTCATCTTTTCTAGCTTTAGCCTACTCAGGGGAAAAATTTCATTATGCCATACGGACAGGGAATGGGGAGAGAGGAAGACAAGACAAAAAAAATCAAAGGGTGTGTGTGTGTATATTTGGTTAAAGCAGCAACCTAGAAACATTCTCCTAACCATAGACAGGGGTGGGGGGGTGAGAAGATGGTAGACCACAGACAGGATATAACTTTATTTTATATAGAGCTTGTCTTGCATATTTCAAAGGGGCAGCTGTGTTAGTCTAGTTCACTAAAATAAACAAGGAGTCCTGTGGCACTTAAAGACTGAAGTGCTACAGGACTCCTTGTTTGTCTTGCATATGTATCCCCTCCAAAGGTATTAAAGAAACAGCCGTGCAAAAAGGAAAATTAAGACCTATATAGTGAAACAGGACCAAGAGAGGCAATTGTCAGATTTGGTGGGGGAAATCAACCCATTTTCCCCACTTCTTTTGACACGTAGCTTCTGCACACGTGCATGTATGTAAACGTATCAGGTGCAGTTCCCCCTCTTTGCCACCAGCCCCACGAAAACATCTCCACCCTGAACCCCATCACCAGCTCACCCCAAGTGGCACCCCTCAGCACACAGTCACTAGTTGGCAGGTACTTCCTTCAAGCCGCCTCACATTCACCCTTCACTGCCTACCCCCACCCGCCACTTTCCCTTTACGGCGCACACCGAAGTAGGCAACCACCCGACACCTGGGCCAGAGTCTCCTGCCTGCCTGAGAAGTGCCCTCCATTTACAACCTCCACCCTTTTCTTCTCGCGTCACCAGGCCTCCCTTTGGCAGCCTGCCCAACCCCAGGGGTCTGCGACCTGCGGCGCCAGAGCTGCCCCCTTGTGGCCCCCAGGCCGCAGGCTCCCGGCCCCCCTCAGCCCCAGGGGACGCAGCAGCAGGCGGCCTGGCCCAGCCCAGCCCAGCTCAGCTCCCCCAGCAGGAGGCTGCACCCGTGGGGCCTCTGGAAACCCTGGGTTACTGAGCGAATGGCTACCCACGGCGCTTCTTATCTTCCAGCAGCAGGGCCAAGGATCCCGGCAAACCCCAACCCACTCTCGCGGCCGGCCGGCCGGCCGGGGCCTTTCCCCCGCCCACCGCCGGGCCCCAAAGTTTGTCCCCAGGCGCCCGCCTCGGCCTCCGCGGGGTGCGGGGCCTGCTCCACGCCCTGGGACTTCCGGAGCCTCTTCCCCGCAGCGGCCCCCCCACGCGCCCCCCGGCCCGCCCCGCGACCCCCACAGGCCGCCGGGGGCGTCCCTGTCACTCACTCTCCTCAGCCCCCTCAGAGCCGCCTCCGCCTCCTCCTCCTCCTCAGCGGGGCCCGGGCCGGACTGGGGCCGTGTGGGGGGAGGGGAGGCGGCTCCCTCAGGTGGCCACTGACAGGAGGAGGGGGGGGGCTGCGCGCGCAGGGAGACCCGCCTCGCGCCGGGTTCCCTCCCCCGCACCGCGCGCCACCGGCGGCGGCGCGGGGCTCCCAGGGTGGCGCGCGCGCCACCAACCGCCCCCTGGCTCAGGACGCTTTTCCCGCCCACGGCCAGTTGCCAGGCAGATTTGGCGGCCTGCCCCTCCGCCACGCCCGGAGAAATTGGGCAGCCGCGACAGCCAATGAAGGGGCGGGGATGCCTCCCTGCCAGCCAATCAGCCAGAGAAGAGGCGTGGCTAAAGCGGAGGCGGGGAGGGGAAAAACGGCCTCGCGGTAGGCAGTGAGCGACAGCCAGCTGGGCCAATGAGGGGACCCGGAAACGGATGGGGACTCGAAGGGCGGGGTTCGTTTTAAAAGGGAGCGGTCGGGGAGAGGGGTTGGTGGTAGCTGTTTTGTGGGGGTGGGAGGCTGTCGTGAAAGATGGGGGGGGCGGGGGGGGGAGGGGTGGGGGGTGTTGAGGAGGGGGGGGGGTTGGGATGGTTGGGTGGGGAGTGGTATGGAGGATGGGGGCCGGGTGGTGGTATGGGTTGCATGTAGGGGGGTGGGGTGGATGGGGACTGGGTTGTGATGGGGTAGCATGGAGGATTGGGTGGCTGGGTGGTGATGGGGGAGGTGGGGAGTATGGAGAATGGGGCACATTGGAGTGGCTGGGCCATGATGGCAGAGCGAGGAAGACAGCAGGGGGACATGCAGTCAATTGGCTGCTCCACATGCTAAGGCTTGTCTCTTTCCTGGCAGTTGAGTGGAGGCAGTTCAAACTCCTTCTAAGAGGAAGCAGTGAATGCCCAGTCAGGTAATGTGAGGCTGAGGCAGGGAAGAGTGGGATTTTGGTCTAGATCAGGTGTGGCCAAACTGTGGCTTGGGAGCCACATGTGGCTCTTGAATGAAAAATTGTGGCTCCCAAAAGAATGTCAGCAGATCAGTTTAGGAAAGCAGCCCCAGGCTAGAAGTTCAAGAAGGGGTTGGGATGGCAGGGAGAAGTGCGGCATGGTTGGGATTTTAAAAAGCTCACCAGAACCTGCAGTCTTCTACACTGAGCAGCAGCTAAGTTTTTACTGTATAGGCCTAATTTTCATGGTAACCTTCAGTAATTATTAGAATCTGAAATTAGTAGGGTCAATATTTGTTGTCTTTTTACAATAAAATTAAAGTGTGCAATGAATTTTAAACAGTGATTTTGGAGTAGGTAAAAGTATATGGCTATATGCCTCAGTGCGGCTCTTGAAGGTTTAATAATCAACTTGTGTGGCTCTTCTGTTCCAAAAGTCTGGCCACCCCTGGTCTAGACTCTGCTTCTCTCTAGCTGCATGACTGGCATCAAATCAGTTCCTCTTTCTGGGCTTCTTTCCAATAGGGTGAGGGATGTGCCAAGAGAACTGGACCAGACTTTGGACTCTTGGCCACGACACTTCAGGGCTTCTAGCAATTCTTCTATATGAAGACTCCACCTTGTTTACATTACCATTCCCCCAGTAAGCGTGCCAGCACATCTTTTTGTAGCCACACTTGAGTTTCATTGAGTGTACATGGGCGTTTCTTTAGTGTCAATATCATACACTGATTGTGCTTTCCGACTACTTAGACTAGGGCTTGGTCTAAAGACCCTCAAACCTCACCAAATTCTGCTCTTACTCCAAAGCACATTCCTCTGACCTATCTTCTCCAATGTAAATACAGCAGCATGCTAAAAAAAAAAAAAAATCCTAAAACAAAACTTTACTGCACGTAGCTCTTGTGCCTGGAGAGAAGATGAGAGAATAAATGATGTAATGTTACAGATACTAGTCACATTGCTTGATGTGTTCAGGAACATACTCAGGCTTTTATATTCCTGCCAAAAAAAAAAAAAAAAGTTGTGTGGCACTTAAAAGACTAACATTTATTTTTCACATGAGCTTTTGTGGGAGAAAGTCCCACTTTGTTAGGGTGAACTTGCACAATGGAATGAAAATAAATGCAAGGGGGTATAAAACATAGCATCGGGTCATACAGTAACAGCAAATCAGAGCAGTTGTTAGGTTCAAACCCTGGGAGGCCTGAAGTCAAATTACCTTTTGTAATTGGAAAAGAACCCATCTGTCAGCTCTGTAGTATCCATCTAAAATAGACAGCACTGTTAAGATAAAAATGAGTTCTGATGGACTGGTTAAAGGAGTAAAATGAATCAATTTTGCAACTGTAAGTGATTGAGATTAGAAATGCTTGCTACTGCCCTCACTTTGGCATAAACAAATTTATTTCAAAAGAGAAAATTGATTGAAAGATGCTGTTCTGTAGTTGGTATTAGTCTTCCTTTTAAGCAAGACAGAACATGAAGGAAAGGAAAATTTGCTTTAATTTTTTTTTTCTTGGAATGTTATCTGCCTTTAGCCTCTGTGACATTCTCCACTTCATTCTCCTCTAACTCCTTCAGTATCTTAATTTTAGGATCTTCCTTATCCTTCCTTCAGCTTTCTGGGATGAGGGGAAGTTCAATAGGGCTGGATCCTTGATTCCTTATTCTTTTCCCTTGACACCTTACAGCTGAATAATCTTCAGCCACAACCACATTCAACTACTGTCTCTATGCTGATGACTTTCAGATCTACTTCTCATTTGCTGTGGTGACAAGAAAGCTTGACAGTGGTTAATGAACACTTCAGTTCCAGTGTTCATATTGGGCCAGTTGTGTCACAGCAATCGAACTTGCATTCAGTGTGACTCTGGCCCTGGGGAACCCAGAGTCTAACAGTCATAGCACTGTACTCAGAAAGGCCTCTGTTATACCTATCTAAGGTAGAGAGAAGTACTGCAAAGATGTCTAGTACTCTCATTCATCAGCGTGAGAAACTGAAAAGGTAGCCTACTTGTAGCTCAAATTATTAGTTGGATTAAACCCCGCTGAAATGAGTGGGTGTCAGTGCTCCTTTCCAGCAGGCTAAATGAGGGAATAGGCTGTTGTCCCTGTATTTGGTAATAGCCAAAACAACAAAGGTCATCACCCACAACAGACCTCCATGGCAAGACTGAGCAGCAGCTATACATTATGGTGCCTCAGGGGGTTTCCTGGGGACTGATACTGAAAACTCAGGGGCTAAGTAATTGATTAAGTGGAATTGAGTGCCTCTGTTTTTGAGGGGAGTAAGAAGGAACATTAAAGATGGAGAGCAGGGCCAGGACAGAGCTGCACAGCCAATCAGAACAAGCACTGCAAACAGGCCTGGAAAACACTGGGAGCTTTTGGGCTTAAGATCTAGATCCATAAAGACTCTAGAAGTTAGGAGCTGTAATGTCTTTGTGGGTCTGTGCCTAAGTCCTGACTTGAAAGCAGGCATAGGGTTGTGTGCAAAGACAGTCTCTTGTTTGCTTCCTCCTGTGTTCAGGGAAATAGGACTTCATACATTCTTTGTAAATAAGCCAAACTGCATCAGAGAAATACCTGACTCAATCACCAGCCTCTCATGAACAAAACAACCTGCAACGCTCTGAATTTTTGGCAATTTGTAGCTGAAAGAGCTGACCATATCTTTCACCTTGCACAATGGTGTGTACACAAGCTGAATTTACCTCCCAGCAGAGAACAATAAAAAATACTGCTGTCTTACCAAAATCTTACTGGAATTTCCAAAACTAGTTTAGGACAGAGATCTAGACTTGTAACTGACACCTTTCTTTCCTAAGGCTAGGGTATCACTTGGTTTTTCTGTCCAGGGCTGGCCTGACTATATACAGGTAGTCCTCACTTAGTGACCGGGTTCCGTTCCTGAAACCCGGTTGATAAACGAATTGGTCACTAAACGAGGAGCAGCCCTTACCGGTATTTCAGGCATAATGTACTTTACTGGTAGTGGGTTTTTCAACCATCGGTAGATAGTTTTAATGTCACCTTTGCATCATTTATAACATTTTAAATATATATTTTAAATGTTTTAAGCTCTAATGTACTGAACTTAGTTTGCATAGTGTACTGTAAATATAGGTAATCAGAGAGTTGATGCGAGTTCTCGTACATCGCCATAATACCAACTCATCAGAGAGCCGGTCATAACTCTGAGGGGTCACTAAACGAGTAGGTCACTAAGTGAGGACTAGCTGTAAAGTGAACTAGGCAGTCACCTAGGGCACCAGGCTTTAAAGGGTGATGGAAGTGAATATTTTTTCTTTATTTTAAAAATCTATTAATGTTATAAATGAAAGTATTGGCCCTGCTGGGGTTGCCAAAGTCAGTTCATCTGGGCAAGGCACCAAAAACCCTGGGACTGGCCCTGTTTCTGTCTATTAATTTGGACACTTTTTATTCTACCAGAAGGATCTAGAGATGAGTACTCTGGGACCAAACAAAAAAAGGGGGCAGCCATGTGAAGATGAGGGTAACAGTGTAGCTCTACATCCAGGTGTTAGGACAAGTAATGGTCTCTAGAAATGGGGAATCTGTTATGAATGACTGACAGCTGCTCAGCGCCAATAGTCTCAAAGGATCTAGAGCAGGCATGGCCAAACTTATGGAACTCAAGCCACACAGTTTATTGTTAAACTTTCATGAGCTGCACTGAGGCATGTAGCAATATACTCTTACCTACTAAATTGATTTGCTGATGTTCTTCTGCAAGCCACCCACTTTTTCATTCAAGAGCGACATGCAGCTCCCGAGCTGCAGTTTGGCCACGCCTGATCTAGAATCTTCATTACCCAAGAAACAAGAACATTCAGAAAAACAGCCTCCTCCATTTCAAAAAGGCCCCATTTTGTAAATGTACTGTGGTCTTCAAGTCATGACAAAGTGCATGCAATCCCTGTCACAAAAGGGTAGGAACAGGGAAAATGAGCAAAATTAATCTGCAAATTTCCTTTCTTGACAATAACACTTAAGCAAGTGCCTAAACATGCTACACAGGAAGAAGAGCCTCAGAAAGTGTCTAGTGGTGAAAGTAGGGAAAAGCAGGATTAGTTAATTCACATCCCACCTTTACTATTGACTTTTGGCAAATCCCAACCTCTCTGAGAGTCAGTTTAGACCACTGAAAAATGGTGTAATAGTGTCTTTCAGAAACAACTGCACATGAGGAGCCTTAAAGTGCAAAGCAGTGTCTGCAGTCACCCAGCTTCAATAGAGGAAGTCAAGCTGAGGGCTGTCGCATGGGACAAGGAGTCAGGACATCTGAGTTCTATTCTCAGCCTTGCTCCTTGACGATCATGTTCAAGTCACGTCACCTCTCTCTGCCTTACTTTCTCCAACTGGAAAATAAGACTTACCTCCCCTGGAAAATACTTTTGAGTTCCAATGAATAGTAATAAGAATTTAAAGCAAAAAGGCATTTGCAGAGATACCAGATGAGAGAACTCATTTAGAAATGGCCCTTGTCAATAGCAAAATACCTCCACTTTGAAGTGTGTATTGCAGTGTAATAGGTGGAGGACAACTGTACCTCCCCCCCCCCCCTCCATAAATGTATTTCCATAAAGATACTTAGAAATTATCAGCCTTATGCATACAAAAAGATGTCATTTCCAAGCTTTCCTTTGGTGGCAATAGAAGAAAAATAAAATTCAGGTTTTAAAAAGCATGTGACTTTAGTGTACAGAAAAATAATGGTGCCATTATTCCTTTTGTGGATCCCCATTGTATATACAGTTGGCATTTATGCTGAGTGATGCATATTGCAGTTCAGGGCTCTGGCTCTTCCTGGCATCATCAGTGATACTCTATGGACTTCTGCTAGTAGCCTGATCAAGTTGAATAGTATTCAAGGGTCTGTTTATAGGTTCTGAAGCATACTCTTTTGCTCCTTTGGTGCTCATGAAGCAATTAAAGCTGGTAATCATACACTGGTAAGGCTGGCACAATCAAAAACCTGAAAAATATATTATTTCTTCTGACTCTAGAGCCCACAGCAACACCTACTGGCAGTGGGTGGACTGCAAGATCATTTCTGATAGACTGCAATTGTCAGTATTACAGTGACTCATCCCCACCCCCTCCTTGGATCTAGGTCAGGGGTTCTCAAACATTTTCATACCAGGGACCACACCTCTTAACAGATGGGCCATAAGACAATCTCTAAGAGCTTTTAAAGGGATATTATATTAACTCTTGGTGCTTGAGGCTATGAGTCAACTTGTAACTAATGGGGGATAGAAGGAAACTTCCTTATGGCTGGGGAGGCAAGTTGAAATGTTGTAACATCACTGCCTGTCAAAAGGTTTCTTTCACCTTCTCAGTTACCTGGCTCTGGCCACCAGCAGACACACAATATCTGGCAATTCCTCTGGTGCCCTGTTTTCACTGACTGCTCTTCTTCCACTGTAATCCTAAGGAAAAAGGATCCTGTGGCAACAACACTTGCTTACCTGGAGGAACATTTAGAAAGCACTTCCATTTGTCCCATAGACAAATTTCAGGAGCACCTATCTTTAGACAATCCACATGAATTCATTAATGCAGCATGGGGAAGGGGGCAAGTTTATGTTCTATTTTATTTTATTCAGTTACAAGGAAGGTTGGTAAAGGTAAAAAAGCGGGGCAAATAGGTGACATCATGGTAGGGGTCATTATAAACTGTTAAATCAAGAAGAGGAGATGAATGAGACATTTCTAGAACAAACAATGGAAATATCCAAAACACAAGACCTGGCAGTAATTGGAGTCTGACTACTCAAGACATCTGATGGAAAATACCAATTTTCCAGTCAGTCTTTGGAATGTAAAATGGACAGTTCTGTTTCACAAAATGCAGGAAGTAACCAGGGAGAGAACCATTTTAGATTTGGTTCTGACCAACAGGGAAGAATTGTTTCCAAATCTGAAGGCTGAGGGTAGTTTGGATGAAAGGGATAATGGTAGATTTCTTGATTCTGAGGAAGGGAAGGAGACTAGCAAAATAAAAACCAAAAAAGCCCCTACGCAAAGTGGTAGATAAGGTCCCATGGAAGACTAAGAGAGAAAGGAGTTCAGGAGAGCTGGCAGTTTCTCAAGGAGAGAATATTAAATCCACAACTGCCAGCTACCCCAATGCAATGGGAAGTTAAGACGACTAGTAAGAGGCCAACATCGCTGCATGAGGACCTCTTTAGTGACCTAAAAAACAAAAAGGAATCCTCAAAAAGTATATTTGTTCCAAAATCTTTCCAGGTATCAGTCAGTTTGTATAGACTTAAAAGACAATAGGGTTAAGGACTAGCCCACAGAGATTTGCCAAAAACAGATAGTGTCAAACCTGTCTCATTTCCTACTTTGACAGGATCATAGCCTAATGGAGTGGTTTTCAAACTTTTTTCCCCTCAGGACCCAGTAGAAAAAAATAATTTACGCCCATGACCTTGCAATTACATCTTTGAGCAATGCACTCCAGTGTTTTGGCAAGTGGCAACAAGGGATGCCGCAACCCAGTACTGGGTTCTGACCCTAAGTTTGACGGTCACTGGCCTAGCGCATAAGGATGTAAGAGACATGACATATCTTAGTTTTAGTAAGACTTTGACAGTCTCGTGCCAATCTCAAAAGCAGACTAAGGAAATATAGTCTAGACAAAATTATTAAGGTAGGTGGGGCAAGAGGTTGACAACTACTCTGAATATGGTCTTTCAGTGGTTCAGTGTAGAACTGGCAGAGTGCATTTAATGGGGTCCTGTAGGGATCTGGTATTGTTCACTATTTTAACTAATGACTTGGATAATGGTGTGGGGAGTGCGCCTATACAACTAGGAGGGGTTGCAAGCACTTTGAAGGACAGGGTCAAAATTTAAAATGACCATGACAAATTGGAGAACTGATCAAATAAATGTGACAAATTCAATAAAGATAAGTGCAAACTATTTAGGAAGGGGGGAAAAAAATCAAATGCACAGCTACAAAATGGGGAATAACTGGCGAGGTGGTAGTGTTGAAAAGATAGTATTATGGATCACAAACTGCACATGAGCCAACAGTGTGATGCAGCTGCAAAAAAGTTAACTTTCTGGGGTATATTAACAGGAGTGAAACAGGGCATGGCAGGCAACTGTCCTGCTCTACTTTGCACTACTGGGTGCCATACTCTAGGAGAGATGGTGATAAATAGGAGACAAAAATGAAAAAGGTTTATACAATCTGGCATATGAGGATACATTTAAAAAATTAGCATGCTTAATCTTGAGAGATTTAGGGGAACCTTAGAACCATCTTCTAACATTATGGGCTGTTTTTATAAAGAGGGTGGTCATCAATTATTATGTCCCCTGAAGGTAGGACAAGTAGTAGTGGGCTTAATCTACACCAAGAGATGTAGGTTAGATACTAGGAGAACCTTTCTGTGGGGAGCTTAAGCTCTGGAACAGGATTCGAAGGGAGGGTGTAGAATTCAATCTGTTCTTAAATACCTCCAGAGATGGGAGGGGGGAAGGACAAGAGGGACACCTAGCAGGGATTATCTAAATTTATTTGGTCTTGCCCAGCATGGGGGTGGAGAGCAGGGCTGTACATGATATCTTGAAGTCCCTCTACATTTTTACAATTCTGTTGCTCCTGACAAGCTCCTAGACACCTTCAAGAAATGTGCTGTACCTAAAAAGTGTTTAATTAGACCAAAATCTCCTTTTTGGAATGGTGTCATCCCAAACATATCTAACAGCCTGCCTCATCACTCCTCTCCCATCTCAACAGAGACTAGAAGAAAGGGGATGATCACACAGGCCTTAAGTAGAATTCTGTCCACAGAGACAGGGAGTGGCTAAATAGGGTAAGAGATGCAGGATAATTAAGTTCCTTCATAACTTGCTCCTAGAGAACTCTCATTTCTCAAAGGGAATTGCCATTCAAGTTTTCCCTACCATCTCACCCAGGAGAAAACCCAGGGAACAGGCTGCCTGCTGAGAACTACATGCATTGAATGTAGTCAATTTCAAAAGGGATAGCCGTGTTAGTCTAGTCCAGTAAAAAAACAAGGAGTTGTGTGGCACTTTAAGACTAACAGATTTATTTTTTGCATGAGCTTTCGTGGGAGAAGATCCCACTTCCTCAGATGCTTCCCATCTTCGAAGCCACTGTACAACTGCTATTGAGTAAACGCCAGCATAGGCCAGGATCAGGCATTTTAGCGCTATGCCCTGAACCACAAGTTCATACTCTGAGGGGAAGCCTCAGAAGAGCAACATCACACTGAGCAGTGCTCCACCTCCACCCATGGTGCTCTCCAGCCCTGCTCCCTGCATGCTGCCACATCACCTCTTTGCAGATACTAGGCTGGGGCCTTGCTTGTGCATAGCTCTCTCTGAACTGTTTGTCTTAAAACCAGCAGCACCTTAAACAACTTTCAACAGCAGATCTGGAGGATGGGTTGAGTCATCTCCTCCACAGAAGAGGCCTTAGTAATCATGGTTACCTGCAACTAGTGGAATTGGTATTTTACAAGTTATTAAAATTAGAGATCAGATTAAACTTTATTTAAAAATCCTTCTAATATAGAAAATGAGAGGAACCAAATGCAACAAGCTAATGCCTAAGGTTATGTCTCATTACATGAGTTATTCTATTTACAGTGTTAGAAGACAGTCCTGGTTTTCAGGGAGACAAACAATACATAGTACAGACCCAATCTAACATGAACCTTTCATTGCAAACAATTGAACACACTTCCTCAGAAAGACAGCAGAACAGTACAGACATTCACTTTGTTGATTTCACCAGTCTTTTCTGTAAATACTGAGTGGCCCCCTGTTCCACCTCTCTGGCACAAAATATGTGGCACAAATGCCATATATTACAAATGCTAGTCAAGTTTGTTTAGTGTGATACATGTTTTTGTCAGCACCCTGTAACATTAAAGTAAAATGTTATACTGATTAGAGTTTGTCATAGGAGATTAACTACTTGCTCTCTGGGTAATTTGGAAAAGTGACCAAAACCAAAGAGAAGAAAAAGCAGATAATGCTGACCTCTGTCTGTCCATAGGCAGTATAACAATTCAAGGGTCTAATGCTGTTGTATCAGCCTGTGTTTTTGCCTGTGTGCATGTGCGCGCGAGGGGGGGGGGGTGTCTAAATTTCACATCTACTTTATGGAGTAATTATGAGCCAATTTAAAGGATCTTTTCCAAGTTTCAGGTGAAGCCTCAAGTCTGTACATCAGAAAATGAACTGTAGTAGGCAAACACTGTTTCAGACTGTGTTGTCTATACATAAAGTTTTTATACTATCTACATGACCATGATTAAATGTTTGTGTGTAAGTTTTACTAGTCATTTTAAAATGCTAAAGAAACTGTACAGTTTTCCTAACTACATCTTCTGAGGATTTTTTTTTTTTTTTTTTTTTTTTAGAAGTTCATAAAATGACTTCCTGTATGTATCACATAAAGGGAATAAAATGACAGGTGTTGTACAAAGACTAGAAACAGTGTTACCAAGTTAAAGTCAGATCAAGCAAACTGAAAATTATTTCTAAATGGTAAACGTCTAGTTTTTGGTTCATCTTGACATATGGATGACCAAAGACACTACGCATTTTAAAATTAGGAAGAATTTAAGTTGAGACCCTTATTTTAATCTGTGCTACATACAAAATATATTGAAAAGCAAATGTAACTATTAAATAATTTAATACACAAGTGTAGTCAAAAAGCACTGTACATTATAGCAAATGTACACTGAATTTCCAAGATACAAAAAAATCACCAGGTTAATTCAAATTTACAGTCTGTAAAAATTGTGCATGTGAGAGGAGAAAGGGAAGTTTGAATTCAAAAGAGGTGGGTGATACTTCAGTTGTCAACAGGCATGAGCTAGCATTTCATTCCATCCAGAGAAGACTGGAAATGCAGCACCCTCCTCCACTGTAAAAAGTGTTGGCCAGTCAGGAATTCCCAGTTTTCTGTCATTTTTAGATAGAACAAAGCAATCCATACGTGCCAAGGTATTGCCAACCAACAATTAGAAAATCACCATGGCAAACTGAGGAGCTGCAGAGGATGATACATGGCCTCTTCATAACCCTGGGCTGTGAAAACCTCTCCCAAGATTTTTGGGCAAAACAACCTTCCGAGAGAGCTTGATGGCAGCAATGCTAATAAGGAAGGGCAATCTACCTGCATAGATTCAAATGAACATCCGTGGCTTGTTTGGATACCCTTCCTGTGAACCATACCTAATCCTTTGCCCTCTACAAGTTTTTGTTTTGTCCCCCACCCATCACTTTACAGAAGAGCCATGTGCTTGACTAACATTTATAATGGATTTCTTTCAGCTGAATGGGAACGTGAATAAAGAGTTTATGGTGGATAACAGTAGCCTAGAGAAGGACAAGGATCACCCAAATAGGTTTATCTGTGTAGGGAATTATTTGTATAAATTTGAATATTATGTTGCAAAACAAGAGAGTGTTCCCTATCAGTGAGAAACTAAGACACACTCCACCACCATGTTTTATAGAGAATCCATACTTTAAGCACATCATAGCCAAACACAAAGTATAAACACATTCTCAGCCAGGGTTCTTTCATACGATTTACAATAGTGACCAGGACCTACAAGCAGGGGCACATTTTAGAGAGAAACCAGCAACCAAATGTTGAGAACCATGGGGAGGCAACAACGGTGCCAAACACCATAGAGAATAAAGCCATGTTGCATAGGTGTTTCAGTGGGACAAAGTATCTGTTCAGAACTTTTGGGAAGCTGATGGATATGAGATGGATTATCTCATGCCCCACCATGAAGGCAGTGGGCTGTAGGAATGGACATCTTAAGATGGGTCTGGATGGCACGTGAACTATGGCATCATTCAGTACAACATGATGAAAACCAGACAAGTGACTGCAGTACACAGCTGCATGGGGCCTTCGTGAACACAAACGGCACACTTGCTAGCAGCCCCATCCAAGGCCAGTGACCAAAGATGGACTGGCCATGCTGGCACTGCAGTGGTCAAAGCTGTCCTATGAGGAGAGAGGGTTTCTGTCCCCAGAGCTGTCAATGAGGCCCTTCATGAGAACGTCACAATGCATGTAATTCAAAGGAACTCAGCAAAGATACCCGAAGGAGTGTGGCCCATGAACAACTGGCCCAACCCTCCCTGGGTCCAAGAATGGCGTTCCAGCCTGGGCCAAAAGGCCAGGTAACATACACAGAACATTGTGTTGATTGAAAGAAGAGACCATCACAACGCTCGTGGATCAGTTTCTATTTGCATAACTATCAGACACGATATGCTCATTTGCATAAAGATATCCATAAAGCCCTGCCAGCTCACAAAGACAGGGTGATCTTGAGTTCTGGAAAGAAACTAAGTTTATGCTGCATCGAGTACTGCTTTGACCCGAAACTGAATCCCGCCCCAGCACTTGTGGAGTCAATCTCCCCCTTGAGGTGAGCTAATGGAACCTAAAATTACCACGGCTTGAACATTAGCTCTGAGAACAGGGGTTAAACAGCTGCAGGACAACATGCAGGAGCACAAAACCCCACATTACATGGACAAAACGAGTTTCATCCAATTCTTTTACAATGGCTCAATGGCCAACTTACAGGTTTGATTTCTGGAAGGCACGTGGCATGTAGTATGCTGCCTGCCAGATACCAGTTCAACAGGGGAAGAAACATTAAGAGAAATTTCAAATACACTCCTGCTATAGACTGAACTATTTTAAGGTCAGAAACTTACCCCAAAGATAAGATTAGAATCTCTTTAAAAAGGAAACAACAAAACCCAACATAAATATTACTGGGATACCAGCCAGCACTCATCTGGAGAGAAATCTGGACAGAAAGTATTTTTCTTCACATAATCTGCAGAGCTACCAAAAAGGGGAAAATGTTATTTAACCCAATGAGTATGGTGACCTTTACACCATTTGACACTCAACATGCTGGAATCCCAGCTACAAGCTTTCAACACTACTCTAGAGAATTAACAATTCCCAGACTACTCTACAGACTGGACATGACCGAGCTGTGACCATATTCTTCCTATTTTAGACAGCTGGGCAGCACAGTGAAATAGAGAAACCCAGCATCTTCACAGCAGCAGGGTTCCAAAAACAGGTACTAACCAGAAAAGTTGCCTAGCAGTGTGAAAAGTCTGGAAATCAAAGATTTCCCAGATGCGGGATTGTTATAAGCCTCATCTAAGTAGACAGTTGTGCCAGATCTGGGGATTGTTTACCCCAAACCACACAGTCATCTGTGTGGATCACAACAGACAGATTTTGCCAAGCCCTTAGGAAGATGCAGTGGGAATGATGTAAGAATCACGTAGACCACTATAGGGTCTTTTCCCTCCCTATTCCTCTAGAAGTGCATATCAGATATGAAGCAGAGGAACTGGCTGGTCCACAGCTCTGTCCCATTGGGGAACTGGACAACGCCACACAAATGGGCAAAGTAGCAGGCATCTAATGTAGCTGGCATCTAATGTAGGGTCAGAATGGCCGCAAATGACGACCCACCTGCCAGAACTCAGCCAAAAAGTCTAACTAGTAAATGAGTTAATTATTGCCTTCATTATGGGATTCCAATACCGGCACTCTCAAAGCTCTGATACAGAAGAAGAAGAAGAAAGGATGCCACCTCATGAGCCATCTTCTGAAGTGTGCTGTACCTTGACCAGTCATGGTTCTGTCCAATTACTCACAGGGAACAGACAGCACAGAAAACAAAAAAAAAAATAAAAGGGCAGGCAGGCATCATTTCAGGTAGATTTAAATATTTAGATTATGATTACTGTTCCAATCTGAATACACTTTCTCTTCATTTTCTATTAGGCTTTTTTAAAAACAAACATCTAACTGATTTAAGGAACGAATGTTCCTCTTCACTTAAACCTTAATTCTGGACAAGAGAAAAACAAGTTAAAACCAGAATGTGTCTATACACACAAACTAGCTGTATGTTCACACAGGCTATGTAAAAGCAGCTTAAAATGCCCTTCTCACTTTGTAAGTCAATGAAATGTACATTATGTGATTATCCATCCATTTCTTACGAGGCCCTCGCTAGCAGAGGAATTTGCTGTTTTCTTTGCAGAAAAGTTTTTGGAAAAATGTTATTTAAGCATTGTCCTGGTAACTTCTCTCTTTCACAGGAGACTGGCCAGGCTGGTGGTAGGTCCATTCTGAGCCTGGAACTGTACAGGAGGCGGTCCATCTGTCCACTGAAAGACAACACAATATATGAAAATCTTATATTGACTACATGGGATCCAATATAAATTTCAAACATTTGTTTATTACTTGATTTGGCCTGGGATGGACAAGCTATGGGGTGAATGCATTTCCTATTCTTTCTCATCAGAATGTAAAGGTCCAACCCTGAAACCACTCACACAAATATAGATTTGATGGATAGGGCCCAAGCTGAGTTTGTCTCCACAAGTCTATCACAACGCTCAAGCTGTGACCAAAAGTGAGTCAATAAAGGCCTGTTCCCTCATGCATTTTAATAACTTTGGGGGGTTTACCTTTTACAAAATTTGCTTCCATAGGTAACTAATTTTTGCATTATACATTTTTTTCAAATCCACAGTAACTAGCCTCTGCAATCAGAAGCTGGATTACGGATCAGCCCAGCAATACGGGTAAATATCCAACTGAAGTCACTAGGACACTGAAGTCTGTACCCTCTGGGATTGCAGGTTATTTATAGACACGTGCTCCTGGGAATCACACAATTGCTGTGGACATCTTTGTAAACAAGAGGTTAGATTTCAAAACATTCCCACCTCTGGGAAATCACTATAGGGACCTCCTGCAGAGAAAGCAATGCAATGATTTCTTCCTAGTCTCATTTGCCCTCTTTTTGTCCCCAAAAAGTTAAGCAGGAGTTTAAATTAGTAACAATTTTTTTCTGAAAATTTGGGTTGACATCTTTACCTCTCCAAAATAATCTGAGTTTGAGAACATTTGGACACGAATATAGTCAAAGTTTGGGAGTCAGAGATTAAGGTAATTCTCTGGGTTTCAGCTGAAGACACTGTATTTAGTCCTGTTAGATCTGCATGTAAGTGACTTTGGAAGAACAGCAACATTCAAATGGGTAAAAACAAAAATACTTAACGGCAATGTCTGTATAGATACAAAATACAAGATTAAAACAAAACCTTAACTAGCCCCTGAAGACATTTCTGTTTAGGCAAAGAGTCTCAGCATGGCAGAAATGTCAAAAGTAGTGGGCATTTCTTACCATGTACAAGACAGTATTCTCAAATCAAATGTCTGGCTGGCATACTGTAACCTCATAGAAGATTCAGAAAATAAATGATTTCTTGCTTTTGAAAGCAAGAACTGTAAATAAAACAAGCCAGCTGACTGGTTACAAAACCTACTTTGCTCATGCAATGAATAATTATCCAGGGAAAAGCACACTTGAGAAATAAGTATCACTAACCTAATTGTCTTTAGAAAAGCTAACTCATTAATTTGACCTCCACGTCTCACTTCTGTTACCAGTACATTTTAAATAATGTGGAGTAGCCTGAAGTTTGGCGACTCAGTGAGATGCCCATGTGCTGAGGGAATGGGTGGCAGACAAAAGGAGACTAGTGTGTTTTCTCTCTCTTACACTCAAGATAAAGACTGCCTACCGAAATTAGGTTGTGCTCTGGAAGACTACAAGCCTCAATGTGGTCCTGAAGAAGCTGCTGTGAAAAGTTCTGATGCATCTGTGCTGCCTCATGAGCATCCATTGCATTTCCACACGCTTTGTTCAGATCTGAGAGGAAAAAGTGGAGTATGTCACATTTCTGTATGGAGAGAAAGATTAAATGGCTGACTGTTCAGGGAGATAGCATTTCTTATTGCCTAAGAATGCTGCTTATTCTTGGCTGGAGAAAGAGGAGATCATTGGTGTAGCCCAATGTGGAACTTCCTTCCCGGCTCAGACTTTTTTAGAACTCATCACCTTCAAAGGACACAGAACCTGAAGTTTTTAAAAATGGATTATCCTCCTCACAAAAGCATGTCCTTGAGATCAGTGGTTCCCAGACTTTTTCAGGCTGGGGACCCCTTTTTAACAAAAAAAAAATTTTTGCAGGCCCCCTGGTTGATTATGTAATCTGGCCTGCACCACTGGGACAGCCAGCAAGCAGCGCTGCCACCACCACTGGGCAGCCAAGCCCCATCAGCTATGGCCCCCTGCCCTTGCGCCTGCTGGGGAGCTGCCTTGGCCCCATTCCCCTGCCAGGATCTGGCCATGGGTGGGGGGAGGCAGCTCTGGCGGGGAGCATCAGGGCTGTAGCTGGATTCCAGCCCTGCTAGAGATAGGCTCTGTGGACCCCCTGCAACATGTCCATGGATCCCTGGGGGTCCCCGGACCACAGGCTAGGAACCACTGCTTTAGATAATATGCCCTTATACTTTTGTAACAACTCCCCTACACTGAGGCTGTTGAGAGAGTTATTTTCAGGAAGAGGAACAATGTAAAGAATGACAAACGGTTTATCTGCACTACAAAGCCTTAGGAGAACCCTTGTAGTGGGACTACCCTGGTGCTTGTGTACACACACTGGACACCAATGGGAGAGGTTCTCCTTTCAGCATGCGCAATCCACCTCCCCAAGAGGCAGTAGCTAGACTGACAAAAGAATCTTTCCCTCGACTTAATGCTGCCTACACTGGGGGTTAGGTCAGCTTAATTTCAGGGCTCAGGGGTGGGGATGTTTCACACCCCATGAGTAATGGAGCTGGGTTAATTTCTTAGTTTAGACCAGACTAAAGGCTGAAATTTTCAAATGAAGCCAGGGGAATTATGCACCTAACTTCTACCAGCATTTAGTGGAAGTTTGACTCTTAAGGCTTCCAGCTGAAATACAGTCTTGGTCACAAAATATACAAACTGAAAAGCTCGCCAAGAAAACCCTCCTCCTTTCAATTTTGGTAACTGGGTGTTAACTGTAGCCATAGCAGGTATGTTGTTCAGGTGGAAGGGTGAGTTTGAAATTGATAGTCCTTTGTAACACAACCTTACTTTTCTTGTTACCCTACAACTCATTCTAAAGCACTTTATGATAACCACCCAAACAATTTCCAGAGGGGTAGTCATGTGAGTCTGTATATAATTTGTTAATCTTTAACATGCCACAGGACTCATTGTTTTTAACCAAGACAATGAGATATACTGCAAGTTCAATTTGGTGCTAACTTCTACCCTTATTGGCCCTCCTTCCCAGTGTCCTTAGTGGGAGCTGCCAACTTGCATCTGAGTGCAGATTAAGCTTAGATATTGTATAAAATAAAAAATTTAATAAAATATTCTTGCAGTACTTGATACTCTTACATCAGTCACATCTTGCATTCCCACCACTGCACTGTCCTATTCTGCACAGTGAGGGGACAGGAGAGTTTCACTTTTGTTGAACCGTCTAAACAAGGACCAGTAATGCAAAAGAAGCAAGGAGCCCTATGGCACTAAAAGACTAACAGAGTTATTTATTGCATGAACTTTTGTGGAAGAAAATCCCACTCCATTGGACACTTTGAAGATGGGAGAACTTACAGAATGGGATGAAAATAATGCAAGGGAATGTAAGACATGGGATCAGGTCATACAGTAACAGCAAATCAAAGCAGTTATGATTAAAACATGGGGAAACAGCATATAGAGGAGGGTGACGTCAAATCACTACTTGTAATGGGAAAAGCGGCCATAGTCATGATTTAATCCTGCTTTCACACAATCTAATCTGCATATCAATTTGGATGACTTGTTAATGACTGTGCTCAAGAAAGTCAATGCGACATCAAGATTTCAAAGACAAATAGCTGAATTAGAATTGATATGCAGATTTGATTGTGTGAAAGCAGGATTGAATCAAGACTATGGCTTCTTTTCCCATTACAACAGGTGATTTGACTTCACTCTCCTCTATGTGCTGTTTCCCAGTGTTTGAATCTTAACAGCTGCTCTGATTTGCTGTTCCTATATGACCTGATCCCATGTCTTACACTCCCTTGCGTTTTTTTTTCATCCCACTCTGTAAGGTCCTCCGTCTTCAAAGTGTCTGACAAAGTGGAATTTTCTGCCACGAAAGCTCATGTGATAAATAACTTTGTTAGTCTTTAAGTGCCATAGGACTCCTTGCTTCTTTTGCTGAACCAGGCTAACACCGCTACCCCTCTGGAGCTCATTAATGCAAAGTTCTTTCTTGAACAGAAAAGATGCTTGGAGTCGGAATTTGACTGCATACCTAGTTTACAGTGCCATCTGTTGGGGAAAGTGGGGTCTGCATAATTACCAAGAAATATTAATCTGACAGTACCACCCAGATATTAGAAGTTGAGTTATTGTCTATTATAAACCCAAATCTTGTAGAGATTTAAAACCACTGTTAATTCACTACAGGCTGAAACTTGGCATCACCATCTCACCCTATACAATGGTTGTTCATTTAAACTAGTTCATTCCTCTTAGCTCACATTTAAGCCCAAAGAGCTCACAGTTTGAAGCACTGTCTGGAGGGAGTAGCACACAGGAGTCATGATGCTAAGTGCTCCTTCTAGTAGCTTCATCTCTGTCCACATCTTAGCTTCTCTGTGGCATTGCTTGGGGAAGCAGTCACAATTGCCATCACTTTATACTCCATGAATTACCCACTGCCCAAACTGCCTGCCCCAAGGTCAGAGGTTAGTTTCTGCCAAAGGTGCCTGCCAGTCTCCCCTTCAACCCCAAACAGAACACAGGATCCATTTGATTCTGCAGGCTACTCTGATATTAGCGGACTGAAGAACTTTGTTCCAATACTAAATATCTGTGCTTTACACAGAAAATTCCTCCGACTATGTCACTCAAAGCAGGAGGGAAGTTGGCGCACATGCTGAATGGGTTCTTTAACAGACATTATGGCATGAAAGGCCAGTTAAAAAAGTGTTGCATCTAAACCATATTCCACATCTGAAGCTGAAATACAGCTAAAGTTAACTGAATCTGTATTCACAACAGAATACTATAGGGAACTAATTGCCCAGTGTTTTTTCATCAGCAACTGTTTTATGTCACTGCAGGAAGAATTTGTGAGGTAAAGCTGCATTATTTCATTATCCAAAAGCTGAACAGACAGCTATGATTATGCACAAATAATCTTCAGTGAAGCAAAAAGAAATCTTATTATCAGACATCTGCAGCAGTGCTACTCTTTAGTAAATATGCTTATTAGCAATTAAGTTCTCCCTCAAGTATGTAAATTGTTAAAAAATAAAAAAGTTACCTGGAATGAGAGTACCAAGAACACTAGACAGGGTGAGGCACATTGTTAGAAAAGGGTTACTGCCTCAGAATCAGCTTTTTTTTTTTTTTTTTTTGGGGGGGGGGGGGGGGACGACACTCTCTCTAGAATCCTATCCAAGTTTCTGCACATTTATTCACCCTTCTCAGCCATACAGAAGGCTAACCTGCCTTTCTAGCCAAGAACTAGATAGATCTCTCTGGGTGAATTTACTGCTACTCATGCTAGCAACGTGGGATTGCTCAACAGCAATATAACATTCTCTCCCATTCCTTTTGCAAGCTGTTCATGAAGAGACACACCATGAATGGCAGGCATTAGTGATTCTACAGCTGTAGCAAAACATGCAAAGATGGTCTCAGCATCCAAAACATCTGGGCTGCTGTCAACATTCAGTAGGCTCTCAGAACTGCCATAAGCATCCATCTGGTATTTTCCTGGGATTTACTTTTTTGTGTTCCCACATGGCCATCATCTTTCCCTCCTCCTGGTTTAATTTACCTTCCTTTCTTTCACCGGGCACTCTAGTTCTCAGCTAGAAAATGCATTAAGATTTGAGACAACAGATCCCACTAACGGGCACTGAAAAACCACCGTAAAACACTTCTCCATCTTTTCCCAGATTGTGTTGCATGGAATGTAACTGCCCCTACTGTCAGCCAGTGTATCCTGACCTTCCCTCTGGGAATCCCATCTGTTTAGTGACTGGCAGGTGGTGGTACTTCTGGCCAAATAAGAGCAGTACACAAGTGGCCTGACAGTGGGAACCATTAGGAACTATTGCTGAAAAAGGAGGAGGAAAAGCTTCTTAACAACAAAAGGCTATCAATGAGATACCAAAGGTTGAGATTTTTTAAAAGTAGCTAGTGATTATGGGCGCTTGTCCAGACACACTACATAGGGCCAAGGCTCAGGTCAGCCCTTTTTAAGGTGACAAATCGGACAATCAGAACAACCTGTCCCTTTTGAAAATCTTGGCCAAAATCATGCTGCCCCAAAATCAGGGCACTAAGTTGCATGAGCACATGCACAGCAAGAGAGTGGTAGTCAGGATTTCTGACAAGTCACTGATCATCAGCTTCTCCTGCAAAGCTCATCTGGAAGCAGCCCCTTTAAATATGGGCACATTTGGTCAGAAGATCATCATTTCGTGTCTTCCAGATGCAACAGCCCTAAAAACTGTGTTGAATACTAAGGTGTTTATGTGACTAGCTTCCAGTAAACCTTAGAATCAAGAAGCACAATTTTTCCTCTCTCCCCTGCCCTATCCCTGTTTGAGACCACTGAGAACTCAACTTGCTGCTTGTCTTGAACATGGAGACGTATGAACTGCACTTTGACTAACTTACCTCGCAGCAGAGCTGAGGACCACAGTTGCACAGACATGTCTGGGATCTTGCTAGCCAGTTGCATGGCTGGTACCACCATGTTATTGCTTTCCTAGTCAAGAATGCACATGTGGTCAAACACTCATTTTATCCAGCAGTTTTTCTTTAAGATATAAATGTGTTTCATAAAATGTGAAATTTGCATAGCAAGTCACACAATGGAATGCTCAAGCAGTTCCCCCCACCTGATATTCACTGACATACAGACTGCCTAGCAAACTCCTCACCCAAAACTGTTCTCATGTTGGGTGCAAGATCCACTGAGGGTGATTTCTACCTATGTAGGAATGTGATAGTGCCATTCCTAGGCTATTAGAACCCATCTCATGTGAGATTGTATTAAACTCCAGTTTCATTATTTCATCGGTTGCTGCATCTGCTGCAGCAAAGTAAAGAGAAGTCCCAGGCATCAGGATTTATTCAGAAGGGACTACAAACACCTGAGCACATAACCTATACACGATGAGGAAAATGATATCCAGAACTGCCGTTAGTCTGACATGGGCAGAGAACATACTGAAAGCTCAGAGTTAATGTTTACAGCTCCCTAATGCACAAGAAAAGCAAATGAAGATCTAGATGACTGAAGGAGAGAAGGATTACACTATGCAAAATGGCCAATTTAGGCTAATTTCTTCAAAGGAGGTGAGCTATGATCAAGGAATTTGTTTCCATACATGAATCAGCAAGATACTACATATATTACTACTGAAATTGGAGCAACGCTGATAGCTGCCACATTCCAACCCAGAAGGTGGCTGTGTTTCTGCAGTAGGACAGGGTCCCCTAAAGTGGCTTGGGATCTTTCTGCACAGTAGAAGGTAGGGTAGGTCTAGTGGACACATCAGGTAAAATACTGCTTGCATCAGCTTGCCACAGCATGAGGATTAAAGAATATCTGAATTCACAATCTTTTCCAAAACACTAGAGTTCAAACTACTTCTCCTCTACTTTGATCTTTCTTTCCAAGTGATTTTAAACATTACAAAAATACAATTTTCTGAAATGAACGGCAAATGTCAGAGCTTTGTCAATGTACCACTAAACATGCAAATCACAAATTGAACAGTCAACAGGCTGCCTGCCAGCTTTAGGTATGCTGCTGTAATATGGGATGCTCTTAAGATGTTAGCTTTACAAAACCCACTATGTGAAAAATAGCAAGTAAAACAAGCATCTTCGAAGCATCTGATGAAGTGGGATTTTCTCCCACAAAAGCTCATGCAAAAAATAAATCTGTTAGTCTTTAACTGCCACACGACTCCTTGGTTTATTTTTTTTTTTTTTTGCAGAAATACTGAAGACTGTAAAGGCTTACCCTGTGATTCCCTAACACATAGAATATATGACCCAGGAGTACAAGAGAACATGCTGTTAAGCGGTTCAAGTCTTCTGCATTTGACATTTTCAGTGTCTCTCGCAAAAATCGTCTGCCAAAACAGAACAAAAAAATAAAATATTCTCCTTTATTTCTAATATGTAACAAACGAGTAATAAACATAACCCAGAAGAGAAAGATTAACTGTACAAATCAAAGGCAAATACTGGGACACAGGGGACCTGGATTCTTAGGCCAGTGGCAGAGCTGGGATGTTGCTTCACACTGGATAAGCCACAGCCATGTTCTGTGCCTCAGTTTACCTATCTGTAAAATGGCAACAATACAGCCTTTTAAAATGCTCTGAGATCTACTGATGAAGACTGTTAGATACTGTTATTTCAAAGCTCTAGAGAGGAAAATCTAAATGGGAATTTCTCTAAGCTGTTTGTCTATCCTATTTAGTAAAATTGCAAATATTAGCCTGGCCAAATAAAAGGGGAGGATTCTGATAAGTCTAAAAAGGCCTCATTTTTTCCCCTCACTTTTGTAGGAGAGAGACAATTTTCCCCTTTCACTTTCCCATTCCAAATGGCACTGACTTTGCACTCACTTTGCTTCATTATATCTTCCTTGAAAGAAGGAGAAGAGACCTCTGATGTAGAAAGCAGCTGCTCGAAGACAGTGGGAGCTAGGGACAAAGCAATACATTTAAATCCAGGCATTATAAAATAATTAGAGGTATGATACAAGACCCATTCTCTGAATTATTTTTCAACATTTCATCAAGTCAAAGCATAATTCTGATGTCAATTATTGAAAATATTGTAATATTTAACACACAATAAGCACCCCTTCCATGATATCAAAAGCTGATCATTTGCCTCTTTTATTTCAAGAGTTTTACAAGTCAAAAGACACAAACACCCTTGTAAAAATAGCATTTATGAGGTATCCCAAATCCTTACCTTACAGGAAAGTTGTGGTCTGGATTTATCCTTTCCAATAAACTATAAAGCTACAGTCAAGAAGCAGAAATGGGGGAAAACAATGTTTAACAAATATTAGTTTACAATATAAGATAAAATGTTTTAATGAGAGCACCACATCAAACAGAGTGCTACAAGGTAGATAACAAACAAACATTTGCTGTTACTGGATACAACACAAGAGGTAATATTCCAACATTGGAAGGGTACCATCAGCTCAATTTTGTTCCAAAAAAAAAAAAAAATCAGGTTTATAAAGAACAATATTCTACTGTTTTTAGACTTCATAATCTCAACATGAAACTTTAAATTTCACTAGAAAGACTAATAGAAATGTCTGACTGAAGTACTGCAACCTAAAAGTTGAATCAACTTCCTAATTGAGAAGCAAAACTGCAATTAACCAAAAAATTAAACTAATTTTCATTCTATCTTCCCTTTTAAATATGCTTCATGATTTTGCTAACTGAAATTGACAATGTACAATTTGTCCACAAAACACTGAGCAAAACACTTGAAAGTACTGTTTCTGAAAAGTAGCTAAAGAAACTAATATTCCTGACTCCCACTGCTGTGCTCAGATATCCAAATCACACCTCTCCATAGGATCCAAAATGCTCCAGTTTCCTTTAATGATCTGCACTGAGTCAACTGATACCCAAAATCCTTGCAAGTAATAATATTAATAAATGACACCATACAGTTCAGGTGCAAGGCTGCCCAGCAAACCACTTTTTGTGGCAAAGCACATCAAGAACAAATAACTAAAGTGTTGTCTAAAATATTTTCTTCTTGTAAATGTACATCTTGGAAAGCCATAAATTTGAAGCAGCTAGTCACATACCTCTTGATGCCTGTTGCCTTCCCTAATGTACACGCTGGCCAGGTTTGTCACAATAAATGCCCACAATTCTTGATGTGTGGTGAGCTAAAGTAGAAGAATACAAACAAACTAGAAATAGCTGAAATGCTAGTAGTTACAAAGCAACATGTTCACAGCCCTCCCAAGACAAAGAAATAGCTTAGCCCAAAAGATCCAAATCATATATTCAAAAGTGCATCCATTCACAGGCCTCATTTCTGAGAAGCTGTTGAATTTGAAGTCAACAGCCTGTAAAGACTCAAGCAAAATACACGACAGGCAGCATATTAAACACATCACCCTTCAGTGAAAGGGGTTTTTTGTTTTGTTTTGTTTCATTATCCCAAACTCCTTAAGGATTTGCTGCTTCATCTTAGTTTCTCTTAAGTCTCTTCATACTAAAGAGCTCTCATTCTGGACAAGACTGAACTGCTAAGCCAACCCTTTGATAACAGGCTCCTTTGACCTTGCCCCAAACAGAGCATGTGAATCCACCCTAGTGAAGAGGGCTGCAAGCACCGATGACAACACATTGTGCACCCCCCCATCTTAATCCTCCACTTCAACAGGAATATTGGAATGATAGAATCAGATGCTTCACTGGGTAGAGACAACATCACCAAGGAAACGTAAAGAAATATCCATGGTTCCTTCATAAAAGGTTAATAGAGAATAGAGCCTAACAAAATTGAGTGGAAAGCTATTCTGTTCTACTTCTACTTTTAACATAACTACATCAAGTAGTTTCAGCATTAAATCTTACCCTCAATGCTGTAGTAAACTGTGCTTCTGCGTTGTCCATGCAATTAACAGAAATGCAGTAAAGCCCCTGCAAAAAAAGAAAAAAAGAAAAAAGGTGTGTTTTAAATAAGTACTCTAGTAACTGTAGTGAAATTGCAATTCTACAAGTAAAGGAGATAGTCACTAGTTTGATCCACTAAATCCTTGCGTTACTGGGTGTTAACAAGAATACGACTCAATATGTATTATCCCAGAAACTAACAAGCCTCAGTTTTGCTTGGGTCACTTGAGAAGAGCAAGAAATTTCTGTGTTGCCAACTTCTCTCCACACTGAAAAGCTCATGTCATCTTTCAACATTTCATACAGCATTAAAAAACAGACTCTACATCCAGTGAATCATTGCTTGTTCTGTTACCAAAATGCACTGCTTCAAGCATACAATATACCGTATGGATGTTCACTTGCAAAGCTTCCATAATTAAATGGGTTGTGTTTTTAAAGAAGAGTTTAAATATTTAACAATTCTATGGCTGTTACAAGCTGTTAGTTAAAAAGAAATTTGCTGCAACACACAAGAGTTCTATAAAATTATTAAAATGACTGCCTTGCTTGGTGCAAGTCAAAAAAACTGGCTGAGATATCCACTGCTACACTTGCAACAGTTATCTGTGATAAAGTGAAATTGTAGATATGGTGCCACACACAGGCCAAAGTTCAACAGTGATAATGTGCACTCACTAGGAGAGTATGCAGCTGCGCAGCGTGATTCGAAAACAGCCTGGGAGACTGCTGGCACAGTTGACAGACTTGTGAGATCTGTTAGAAAATATTTTATAAGATTAAACCAATTCTTTATTATGCCTAGGCTGGAGCCTGCCCCCACATCCCAACTGCCTGAATTGCTTTTCAGCCTATTGCTATGCTTCACTCCAAACTAAGCTAAGCTACGCCTTACACCTTTAAAGCAGAGCCCAAACATGTTGCAAGCTAAGCTGCACATGACGGAGTGGGTTATATGTTCTTCCTTGTACTGGGATGTATGTAACAGTATTACTTGCTTTAAGGTAGTGCCCATCAAGCTGGGCAACATCCACCCACACAAAGCCACGATTCCCATCCTGCCACAATCTAAGACATCATGTAACAAAAGACAGAAGAGAGAAACAAAATATGCAAAGGTCTGGGGAAAGGGGGGAAAAAGGAGTAAGAAAAATGAACTTTCACCGACCGCTCCTTTATTCAACTACTATTACTTAGCTCATTTCTTCTTGGTGCTGTGGCAGGAAGCATTAAAATAGTGGTTCTCAACTTGAACAGATTACTGCTCCTTTGATCCCCAAGCCACAAAACCTGGAGTTGAGGCTTATAACTTAGTTTCACAGGCTACCTGTGGTGTGAAGCCCGGGCATTCGTCCTGCTTGCCACCCTTTAATGCCAGCTCTGCACTTGTGACTCTCCAAAACCTGTCACACAGGCTGAGAAACACCGATCTAGATGAGCTGACATACTCCCTGGCCTGGAAGACTTTTGCATACTCTCAGGGGCACATGTAGTCCCGGCTATGTTAAAGGATTTAAAGGAACAGTTCAGAAAACATCTTCCATTTAATCTATTATTTATTGAACAAAATGCAGCCACATTTGTGTGAGGACTGGCCAAAACAGCAGCTGAGACCTCTACTTCCAGAGGTGAGGAAGAAGGTGGTGAAATGAGCAGGGAAGGGCAGAGTTACGAAGGACTGGGAAAGCCAGAGCAATGCGCCTGATCTTGAGCCAAATAGAGAATGGAAACCCAGTGGAAGGATTCAAAGGGCGAATGAAATGGTCAGACAAACAAAGAAGGCAAATTAATCTGCAATTGCTTTTTTTTTTTTTTAAATCAGGAAGCTATCTGGAGGACGTGGTTACAGTTGCCAAGATGGAGGGGAGAGACTGGATGACAGTTATCGCTGTATGAATAGAAAGAAACACTAGGGGCTTTATATCTGCATAGGCTGAAGAGTCACATCCTGAGCACTAATGGAAGTAAGAGAAAGAAAAGTGATGAACCAATCTCTGTTAAGTGTTTGAGTGAAAAGAGTACAGTGTCATAGTTAAGCATGACAGAAAAGAGGATGAGGGAGAAAATGTCTGGAAATCAATTCTGAACATTAGCAAGCTACACAGTTTTAAAGCCCCATGAGCAAAATCTCTGAAATGCTCTTAAATGATGAATGGAAGGTGGTTTAATTTTGAAGCTTAAGAACCTTCCCGGTATCTTATTAAGGATTCCCAAACACTACTGTGCATGTTAGCAGTTACACAGACTACTGGGATTCCAGTGAGTCTGAATTTGTTATCAGGAAATTAAATTTTCATATTTTTAAAACAACATTTATTGAAGATTCATGAATATTCAAAAGCATAAATGAGCATAGAAATGATGAAAAACAGTTTTACCTCCTGCAGTGCTGTTGCTTTATGCCCTGTGACAAGCCGGCACATGATAATATGTTCCAGCAAAATAACTTGGAAAGATGACAGAATAGGGCTGCAGTCCAACACTAAGAGGGAAGCAAAGTAGTTCAGGAAACAAAGTTAGAGCTGTGCAATATTCTAACCCTGCAGTCTAGGTCCTAAGGAACCACAACAACAGCCAGCATCCCCTCACATGATCCAACAAAATTTCAGCACAAGAACTTTTGTGCAGAAGTCTATATGATGAAGTCTTGGTGAACTATACAACACTGGAGAAACCAGCTGGCTCCCACCTACTGTTTCAGTTGCCACTGGGGAAATCAGCATATTTTTAAAGAATTGTCCCTGGGGCAGGGAAGAATAGTAGTCCAAGCTTCATTCATCTGAACCCCTAGGGAACACGATCTTGTTTCAGACAAGAGAGACCCTAAATAGTCCAGTGATTTGGTTAGCAAAGCTTCTACAAAACAGTTGAAAAACTGCTACAAACTGAGAAATTAATCTTTTTGTTCTCCCACATCTCGCAGGCTAACCAGTAAACACGTATGGGAAAGAATTCCTGCTCCAGGCTCAGCTCTTAACAAACCAAGTTTCAGACCCAATCAAAAAATTCTTAGAGCTGAGCAATAAATCCTCAAGCTTAAGTTTATGGAAGTAACCCTGAACAGCTCAATTGCATTAGTGGAGCCTGTTCTTGCAAGCAGATGGCATTTAGTATTTCTAAGTTAGCACCAGATAGAGGTGCCTTACAAGTAATCAACATATTTAATCCCTATACTTACTTTTTAGCTTTTCTAGCTGCATGAGGGCTTTGTCTGTGTACTTTTGTGCCTTCTCCAAGTAACCTGCTTGCATGGAATGCATCACGGTCACCTGCCGCAGAACATAAGACAGACAGGGGGGAAAAAAAAAATCTTTTAAAATGGATCTGGAAGCCTAAAGCCAAAGTCCAGATCACAAGTGAAAGCAATTTAAATCTTCAACCTGAAATCTAGTCAATTTTTAAAAATGAGTTAAGTAGTGTTTGGAATATGGCATCGTATCACTGTGCTTTGTTAAAAAATAAGCCTCTGCTGTTATCAGTGATGAAGAACCAATGCAGCTCTTGAAGAATGAACTGGGTTCTGCTTGGTTCACATGTAATGCCCATTAACTAAGTTTTATTTTCAGGGCTTCCCATACAACCCCCTTGAAAGTTGCACTCACTGAAGCAAATGAAGTTGCATAGCTGTCACAAACCAAGATCTGAACCTAAAGGTACAAGTACAAAGCACCATGCAGTCAGCAAAACCTTTCTTACTGGTTACTATGGTCAAGCTAGACAAAAATGACTTGGCTTTCAAAACCCAGCATTAGCTAGCAGGGCTGGAAATTAACAATGACCATGATGTCATCTTTATAGAGTTACTGTCCAGAGCAAAACTCCTCATTACATTATTAAACTTGCATGTAGGTGAACTGCTCTTTCAAGCTCAGTCTCCCACAATATATTACATGCACTGCTATTTTAAAAGACCTTGATTGCCAACTGCAGCTCATCACCTAGTAACTTGAACCCCCAGGAACTAGATGTGACAGCATCAGATTCATGCTTACTTGTGACCACTCTAGAGTTTCTCTGGTCTCTAGAAGCCAGAGGTTATTGCACTTAAAACACACAACAGGGTGAGGCATGGCCAGCTCTCATAACCAATTCTTCCACCATGTTAACCATCTGTTGGTAAGCCACTTACCATACATACTTATGTATAAGCTGAGATTTTTGTCCCTGAAAACTGGCTTCAAAACAGGCACTCGGCTTATACACAGGCGAATATGGTAGACAGCCCCAGCCCAGCAGTTTCACTGACTATGCCGCCGGCTGGAGCCCTAGTGTGGCCGGGGCAGCCATCTTGGGCAGATGGCCTGGGCTGGGGCTGCAGTAAGGAGGGGACCTTGGCGTCTGGAGCGGCCAGGAAATGGGGCCCTCGGAGGGATCGACCTGGACATTGAGGTGGGGTTCAGGGAGGCCAGGGAAGCAGTGGCAGGGAGCATGGGTTGGGGAGTCTGGGGAAAGCGACAGGAGGGCTCGGGAGTTTGGGGGAGTACTTCAGGGAGGCCAAAAAAGGGGAGGCAGGGCCCAGGAGTTTGGAGGGGTGGCAGGAGAGTTCGGGGAAAGTAACAGGAGGGCCCAGGGGTTTGGGGGGGTGGTCGGGGAGGCCAGGGAAGTGGCAGCAGTGTGTGGGATCTAGGGAGGGGGTCAGGGAGTTTAGGGAAAGCAGCAGGAGGGCCTGGGAGTTTCAGGGAGCCCAGGGAAGTGGTGACAGGGACCCAGTAATTTGGGGGAGGTGCCTGGGAAGCCGGGCAAAAGCAGCAGAAGGGGTTGGAGGGTGACAGGGAAAGGGCATTGGGGAACAGGGGAACAACAGCAGGGAGCAGAGAAGCAAGCAGGGGGGCAGCAGGAGTGAGGAATGGACAGAGCTGGGGGCAGGAGTGAGGAGCGGAGAGAGCAGGGGGACAGAGGAAAAGCAGCAGCATGGATTTGGGGGTTATGGAAGGTATCGGGAACTCCAGGGGAAGCCAGCAGCACTGGGTGTGGGGGGGTTGGGGCCAAGGCCAAAAGGGGACCTCGATTTATACATGGGTCACCCTTTTATGTCTCAGAATTGGGGGCTGGCTTGTGCATGGATCGGCTTATATCTGAGTACATATAGTAAGTCACCATACTCTGACCACCCTAAGTCTGAATTTACAGAATGCACTGCATCTTTTTGATACCTGTGGAGAGCAAGGGCCAAACATCAGAAGAGAATGTACATACATGTGGGAGAACAGAAGTAAGTACCCTTTGCTCTGTACTGTGCATTCAGCCCATACAAAACAAGGACAAATTCCACCCTCATTTAAAGAATTAAAGTGCCTGTACACTGTATTGTGCGCTGCACACAAGGTCTCACTGTGCATGGAATGAGCACATTTGTTTCATCAATTAATGACCTCTTCAGTAAAACGAAGCTTCTCACCAGGTAGACGAGCACACACATATGCTCCTTCGGTAGCCAGTGGAAGAGATCTGCTGGATTGCTGGGTAGAATTTCATCATCATGAAGAGTTGATATGGTCTGAATGCACTGCTGGAGCTGCTTCAAACATGGTTTCACACTCTTCACCTGTGAAAGTCAATTCAGATCAGACACAGATAATGCCACCTGAATATTCACATAGCTCAGTATGCAGGTAACAGTCCCTGCCCTACAGAGTTTAGTTTACTTTAAAGGCATAACCCGATCCAGAAATTTCAGAACTCATCACAATCTTCTGGACAGGAATCCTTGACTGATTCCTAAAGATGAAACTGCAGAATTATCATTCACATACCTGCCCAGCATCCAGGTAATGAGTCACCTGTAGCACCAAGAAAAACACACGCAATGATTCTTTCTGGATGGGATTTCCTTGCCAGTTTTCAACTATCTGTCCACACAGAGTAAGGAGCGGGTGTACTTCCTGTAGTTTCCGTTCCATTAAAAGAAGCTAGAAGTAAAAAATATTACTTGTAGAAACAATGAAGAACAGTTTAAATACTCAGTGAAAGTGAGTGGAAGCTGTTGAGTGCTTTTCACTTCTAAATGTCAAGCCTCTTATTTAAGTCCCTAACTACAGCCTTAAAAACATTAATTTTAAAGCATCCTTTTTCAAAGAACCAACTGGTTATTTATGTGTTACTGGACTGTTCATCACAAAAGGGCTTCTTTGCTGACTATAATCAAACTCCCCTAATCTGGGATATGCCAATAACTAACGGTGCTTGACTTCTTCCTGACTACTACTTGTATTTTGCTAATGCGAGCAAGCACGATATTGAACTCCATAAGAATCCTGCATGCTGAAGAACAGATTTCAAGTGTGTTTAAAACATCATGCCTACTTACAGAAATGAAGCAGAATATGATTGGTGCAAGGAAAGCACATAACACGTTCAACACAGACATATCATTTCAAGTCCAATAGCTTTATTTTGTCCCTATAAAATGTCTATACTGAAGTAATTATAATCACTTGTTTGCTTATTTGTCACACTTAAATATATCCAACTCACCATCCCTTTACTTAGCAGAAACAATGCCCTGGAAAAAAAAGAAAAAAAAAGCATCATAGCTTTAAGAAGGCACAGCACTGAAGGAGATAATACTCATGGAAGAAAACTCAGGGTCAGAGACTACTGCAGACCTTTTCAGCATAGACTATGTTATGTCAGAAGAAATGAACTACTGGGATAGGCAACACACTTTGAATGCTTAGACCACCTGAAACAACAGAACAAAAATCTAGCAGAACTAATTGAGCCCTTCACACTTTCATGGTAAATTGAGTCCATCAGTCTGTGTCATCTGAGAGTCTTTCAAATGAAAAAAAGAGGTTCTGTCTGCTCTACAAGGCCATGATCCCATTTACCAGAGCACGGATGTCTTTGGTCAAACTCTGTCTCCCACCCCCTGCACCATTACTACACAGAGTGATGTGTGCACTGGCTGGGTGCTAGCATTTCAATAGTGTTGTAAGACTTTAGAATACCTTTGACAGAAAAGGCACAACATAAAGTAAATTATAAGGCAGTTTTTGCTGACTATGAACCAAACCAGAGAGCTAATCTACTCTAGAAGCACTACACTGGTGCCGCTGTAGCACATCTGGTGAAGGTGCTATAAGCCAACATGAGCTCTTCCATCAGCATAACGCTTCCACCTCCACAAGAGACAGAAGGTACATCAGCGAAACAGCATCTCCCACCATCATCAGCATGGACAGTGTGTAGGTTGCAGTAATTAGCTTTGCTGAGGGATGGCTTTTTCAATCCCTGAGTGATGTAAAATACATTGAACTAATGGTAGCATAGACCTGCACAAAGAAAGTCCTGTCGTCCATGTCGTGGGCCCACTCCAAATAGTAATAAAGCTCCTGTCAGAGTTAGAAGATGGTGGCAAGTTTTAAGTTGGGAAAAGGAGCTTCAATCACAATGAATCAAAGAGTGTGGAGCATCAGGTCTGTATCTATGTCTTGAAAGGTCCTATTTGTGAAGGAGCTACAGCCTAAACCCTGCACGTTGGGAAGGCGCAAGCAGATAAGGCTGCCAAAGTTGCATTTAAGAATAAGGCTCCCCAGAACTTTGGCCAAAGCTGCTGAGTTCACTCTGCTAAAAGCAGCCTTGGATAGGAGAGAGCAAGACAGAACACAGGAAAAGAGCTGCTTTGATTATGGTGGGTTTACAAAAGCTCAATTACAACCAGCCTCTCTAAATAAATTAGAATATTTTTGGAAGAAGTAGGTGATGGGAACATACCTGGTGTATTCTGAGCCTACTACACGGGCATACTCTGCTCCAACCCCTAGAAGGTCACATGCAGATACCAAATCTTTTTCAAGTGTGTGTAGTTGCTGGAGAGAAAAAAAAAAAAAAGGGTCAAATTTCAAGCTAGCATTTTTAATCAAACTCCTGTTCTTTTTTGCTCTAATACTCTTGTTGCAATAACAACATTCTGTTATGAAGTTAAGGTTTGATGTAACTGCTTAACATAGTTCCTGACATATCACCAAAACACAACAGAAGACCTTTTCAAGAAACTTTTCCTATTGCTCTTCTGAGTAAATTATTAATGCATCAAAGAAAAGCTCCTTCAAACCATTATTTGAAATTTATGCAAGTTATTTTAAAGCATAAGTAATTATTCTACACACAGTTTAATCGCAACGTACAGTCAGAAAACAGATGCCTTCACTGTCAAAGGAACCACCACTATCAAAGACAGAGTGCCACCTGAGATTTAATGCTCCAGGCCAGGGAAGAGAGGCATAGGGGTTTGTGATGCATCCTTAGTTTCTATAACTGGATTTCCCCAATCTCCAGTCAGAAAGCTAGTTCATCTCAGTGGAATGTGCAAAGAATAAAGATTTCAGACCCTTTGATAAGGAAGAAGCTAGAAAGAAATATGCCATAATACAAGCAACACTTTTGTGGCTTGTAGGAAGAATTCCTCACAGAAGCACAAAATATAACTGGAGGTTAAATTTCTTGCAAGTGCACTCAGGCATAAAATTCATTGAGAAATAAACCCTTTAATGACAGACGTGCTAGGCTCTCAAAAGTCTCAACTGAGAACTACACAATACATCCTTTTCAAGGAACTAAGCTCTTCTAGTTCTTTGAGCCTACGCAGCTTGGATGAAGAAGAGGAATACAGGTGACCATAAAACATCCTTCGAGAGAATAGTCTGGCAAGTACCCTTCGAAAGAAAGTGGCTCTAAAGAGCAACTAATTCCCTCAATTTTTATGAAACAGCCTTTTATTCTGCATTTCTAGCCGGCTGCTGAGAAAAGGCATAACTCAGAAGAGAGACTGCTGAACAACAATCTCTCTAACTGTACAAGTCCATCAGAGAGCATGACCTGCCTCTCTCAGTGCTCAGCTAGCCTGTAAACTCTTTGGGTGACATGATGTGCCTCTAATCCTAAACAGGCTGTGATATCCAACAGAAAAGTTAAGCAGCACACTCTGAACAAGCTTCACTGTAATTCCACTTTCTCACTAATTCTGCTTTGAATGTTAGGGTAAGCTGAAATTAGTGGAACCCACACAGAACTCTACCACACCATCCTCAGGTAGGAAAGTCACTAGCCAATCCAGTCAGGCTTCACAGAGAGAGTTCTCGTTAATGCATGTTTTGAAGGGTATTCTTCCACCTTTTGCCAGTATTCCATGTCCCTTCTATGGTCCCGAGGCTCACCCTGTCTCTAGTCTCCCCACAACTTCCTTCTCCTGCCAGCCATACCACCACCACCAATACAAGCAAGAAAGGCTTGCACTAGCCTCCAATGAAGTTTGCCATGACAGTTCAACACGAAGCACACCCCCACAACTCAGTTTAACCACTAGTCCCATCCGCTGGATCAAGATACAGACAAGCAAGCCACATTGCTTCTTACAGTAGTACAGCAGTCGTCTCTCTCCTTTGCAAAAATCTGACATTTACTACTGCATTATACTTCTTCCTGCCATTTTCAGTCTTCTTGTGCAGCTTAACAAGAACATGAACAATACTTACTGCGAGCTGAAAGAGTAGTCTACAGTGCCAGTATGGAGTCTGCTGTGAAATCTGAATGGCTTTACGCAACAGAGGCTTTGCTGTATCAACTGAATTCTGAAATAAGAATGTGCAAGCTAAAGTCAGCAGTAACTCCAGCCTATACAAGTTATCTTCAGCATTAAAGGCAGTGAGATTTCATGAAAGGTGTTCTGGCGGGTCCCTATTCAAAAACCTATGAATGGATAAAAATTCTTAAAGCAAATAAAGTTGAAAACAGAAAAACATCTGATATGATCACATTTTCAGTACTCTAAGAACCGCTGAACATCGGTAAATAAATTGACCTGTACATTGATGTAACCCTTCATATGTGCACAAGGATGCATAGAAGAGAACAGGTATGGGCTTACTTGAAAAAAAAAACTGCAGACCCCCTTTAAAGGCCCTTTACTAGATTTGATCTCAAATATTCAAGGGACATAAAAAAGCATCTTGGGAAACCTCCAGAAAGCTAGCCTGTCCTTTCCACCACAATTAGGAATGGAATAAATAAAAATAATATACTCATTTCAGCACAGAACTGCTTCACTTTTAACTATGAATTGCAAATAAGATAATGTCATATGTTGAAACACCTTGAAACTGCCATTATCACTCCGCGATAAATGAAACTTCCTTGCGCCAGACACCGCTCATAATCAGGACTCACAGTATGCTGTTACTGATGTGTGCACATATGTTTCTAGCCCAAAAAAGATGTATTTAAAGCGCCAAAACCTCTTCCCTCCCATCTTCAGGACACTTAAGATCAGCAAAGTACCATATTTTAGGAACTGCTACAATGCACTTACCTCTTGACAATACAGTTCAGACAGGAGGCTTGCTGCTTCAAATTTAACATCTTCAAACTGTGGAATCTAGCAGCATCAGAGTTAAGTAAATATAAGATTTTGCTGTGATACTTACTACTCCACCCATCAATGCTCAATACACCAAGATGAAGCTTAAAGAATTAACAAAGACACCCGCCTCTAAAAACTTGGCTAAAGCTACCTACAAAATACCAAGGAGCCCTGTGACTCTCCTAAAGACTAACAAATTTTTTTATAGCATGAGTGTTTGTGTAAATACCAACTCACACTCACTCTGGCCAGTGTTGTTTGCAGAAATGTTTTGTATTAGATCCAGATCATGAAGATCAGTTTTCAGCCGTTAAAACTATACTTTCTGGTGGTCAGGAAAGGATACCTGCTGAGATATCAGCCACTGTAAGAAAAGACAAGGGATTAGTTTGCAGTATGTGGGGCTCACCGACGAAACCTACCCCACAAATCACCCTTGCTAATCAGCCACAGCTAGAAGATGGTTTACAATGGCAAGCTTCCACAAATGTATGTTCCTGGTCACCACGGGGACTTGTTTTCACAACAGATCGTCTAGCTCCACTGCTGAAACGCAACGGAAGAGCGCCCTCCAGTAACCAAAGTAAAAGTGCGGGCGCCTCGCTGTGAGCCAATTTTGTCCACCCCCGACTTAGGGGCAGGGAAGCTTCTCCCTCCCACCCCAGGCAGCTGCCTGTCCCGCAGCTCAGCCGGGCCCCCTCCCGGGAGCACCCCAGCCACCCCAGGGCGGGCGGCGCTCACCGCCTTCTCGAGGTGCCCGCGGGCCTGGTCCCCGTTGCGGGTGTGGTGGTAGAGCACGGAGCCCAGCTGCAGGTGGGTGCGGGCCTCCATGCGGGCCGGCGGCTTGCGGGGCAGCACGGCTTGCAGGCAGTGGACGCAGAGCCGCACCTTGGGCGGGCTGGAGGTGCGGAAGTGCTCGGCCAGGCCCAGCAGCGCCAGGTACCACGACTCCCCCCCGGCCGCCGCCCCGCCGCCGCCGCTGCCGCCCGCCCCGGCCCCCGCGCCGCCGCCGCCCCCCG